>PVKU01000597.1:0-409374 GCA_004027475.1 Anoura caudifer
GCTGCTATGTGCAGATGGGAGTTAGCCTTGAAGAATCATAATCTGAAGCTGAGTTGTACAAAAGCTGAAACAGAAATTATGACTGCCTGGCTGAAATCCAACAGCTGGATGGCATCTTCTAAGTAACCTAAACAAACTCTTTCCTAGTTCCCGGTCCCTCCTCTGGGTCACCTTAACCTAGCTGACTTTTCCTCTACAGACCCACTTGGAGTTATTTTGTGTGTGGTGTGAGGTAAGGGTTCCAGGTGGCCCCTTGGTTTGTTTTCAGCTCTTCGTTTGAGGTCATCCCTCTTGATGCGTTTTTCAGTTCACTGTTTTTTCCTTCTGGCATTTAGCACCTGCTGAGGAGCCTCTCCACTGAACTTATTTACATGTGTGTATGTGCCCTGTTGCTTTATTGAGCGTTCTCGATTCATGTTAAATACCATATTTTATTTCTTTAAAAACATTTTTTTTCTTTAGGTCTTTTAACATATTTGTAATAGCTCCTTTGAAACCTTTGTATGTCTAATATTTGGACCCCTTCACAGAGAGTTGATTGGTGTTTTCTTCTTAACATGGGTTACCCTTTCATGTTCCTTTGCAATTTTTATAACTTTTTATAGAAAACTGGACATTTTATATTGTGGCTCTGGCTCTGATTCCTTCTCTTGAAGGCGATTGCTGTTGCTGTCATTTGTT
This sequence comes from Anoura caudifer, assembly GCA_004027475.1. Classification (NCBI taxonomy): domain Eukaryota; kingdom Metazoa; phylum Chordata; class Mammalia; order Chiroptera; family Phyllostomidae; genus Anoura; species Anoura caudifer. The sequence continues at coordinate 682 of PVKU01000597.1, forward strand.
TGTTTAGTGACTTGACAGGATTAATTCTATAGAGTTTGTGTCCCCTGCAGTGTGTCTCCACTGATGCCCCTACTCACGCATTTTATTTTTATTTTTTATTGTATTTTTCCATTACCTTTTAGTCCCCTTATGCCTCCTTGCCCTCAGCAATTACCACACTTTTGTCCATGTCCATGAGTCCTTTTTCCTCCACCCCTCTTTTTTTTTTCTTGTTTTCTTCTTAAGTCTGACGTCATGGGGGACAGTCCTGGGTCTGTATAACTTAATTAGCAAACTGCTAATGATTGGTGCTAGGTTGTGCTCCAGCGTCTTGAGTCACGGTGGATTCCCCACTTTGCCAGTGGATTTGTGTGTGGGTTGAGGAATGCCTTCACTTTCTACCGTGCCCTATATCTTCTCTGCAAGAGCGAGAGATCTCACATTCCGCCAAATAGGCACTTCTTTAAGGCCCTGTCTAGTCTTTGCTGAGTGTGCACACAGCATACTACCTCCCATACCACCCATTACAGGGAGCTTATCAAGGCTCTTGCTGTGGTTTCATTCCCCAGTCTCCTGGTTAAATTTCTAACTGCTCTACCAGTCAGTTGCTTGCCCCGCTGGAGTCGGAACCTCGGGCCAGCCGCAGCATTGGTTATCCTCGTTGCCACCAAGGCCGCTTGTTTCCCCAACTCTGAGGGGTGTGGCCATTTTCCATACCTCACTGCAAATCAATTTAGAGCCCTGCAGTCACGCTGCTAGTTTCCGGGGCTGGTCCCACCGTTGTAGACCTACTTTTCCCATCCAGTAGGGGATTGGCATGGGAACACAGCCTCAAGCTAAAATGCCAGCCTTTTTCTATTCTTACCCAATGCTAAGTTTGAATAAATGCTTCTTAATTTGTTGTATGTCTTTGTTCAATTCCCACAGTCCTGAAATGGTTGTTTTTCATGGTTTTGCATGATTTTCTCATTGCTTTTAGAGGGGGAGGATTTATTGTGCTTTTTACTCTGCCATTTCAGAATTCCCACTGCTAGGTTTTCTGCTTTTGATTGTTTTTCTACATCAGGAACTAGATGTTTTCCCCAGGAATTTATGTAAGTAAAACAATCAAGAACCAGTACAGTTTAGCATAAAACAAAAGGGGAAAGGAAGTTATTGTATCACTAAAATGTCATTTCCAAACCAAGTTAGTTTGCTGAAACTATAATAGGGCTTTTTTTCTTAAAACTATAATGTATTTTAATACAGCTAAACTTCAAAAAATATATTTGATTCTTTCAAAATTATATTTTGTCCATTTTATAGGAGTTTCCTTGCAACATGCAAGGCATTTAAAGTTATATACAAATAACTGCCTTTTGCTGGGAATAGGATTTCCTAAATGACTGTGTCTTCTGGAAGGGACAGTTTTTTGTCTTCTATCCATTTCTAGAAGGAGGAAGGGGATGGAAGGTTGAAACCCAACCTGCTTGTACCACATAATTCTATGGGTTTAAAGTGCACAGAGTGGGAAGGAAATTGACTTTAGATGGAAACGGGTCTCTCCTGGCATGCGTGCCGTGTGTGTGTGTGTGTTTATATGTACGCCACTGCGTGTTTTATGTGCCCGTGTTACTCTCCTTCCTTCTCCGAGCCACTAATACAGCAAAACAGCTAATTCCTATGAACAGATCAAGTTTCTAAGATTTTTAAATAAATTGAAGCTAATTATAATACAATGTTTGAATACCTGTGACTTTTAGTATTTGTTTCTTAATGTTAGAAGGGTTTTTTTTTCTCTTGGTATATTGTACCAGTTTTTTATTTATAATATGATTGGTTTGTAATTTTTCTTAAGTATATGAGCTTAAGAACTTCATGATGCGAACCAAGTACTATACAATTTCAAGAACTAGATCTTTAATTTTATACCTCATACTCATGCTCTGAATAAATTGTGATAATGCCAGGAGAATGTTCTAAAAGAGGGGAAAAAATGTCCTTTATCTGTTATATACATTGGACATACAGAGACGGCTCCTAGGTAAGAATTTGGTGCTTGCTTGTCTTTAGGCTCCTAGACTCCCAAATTATTTTAGCTTCTGTATTCACAGAGGAGCCTGATGTTGATAAATACTGCATTTTGAAAAACACAAAAAGAATATTCACTGTTGGTGACATTTAGGATGCTAGACAAGAATTAAATACTACACATGATTGACTTATACATTTGTAATGCTAAGTGAGTTATTTTAAAGATGTTGTCATTCTGAATTCTTTAAATTCTGAAGTATGCACCTGAATCTTTAGTTTGAACTCAAATTATCTGTATTTACTAAGTAATATTACTTTACTACATAATAACAAATGAGAGATGTATTTTAGAGAGCTTTGTAGATGTTGCTGTTTTCTAAGCTAGTAATGTAAAATTTTTAAAAATTAAGCTACCCATGACAGGCAAAATGTCAACCTTGTTGATTTCATATGCTTGACTGCATAAGGTGAATATTTCAAATTAGGAAGCAAGTGCCATATTTCAAGACATCTCAGAAGTCAAACACCAAGGGTAATAGCTTTAAACTTTCATTTTATAAATCATGCACTATAACGTTTCAGGCGTTTTGCTCCCTAACTTTATTTAAATCTCTGTTTAGCATTCACTTTTTTGGGTTTGGGGGAATTCTCAAACAGACTGGTTATTTAGTTACAAAGTATGCCTTTTCAGCTTCTTTAAAATGTGTAGCAGTAGTCCCTGGAATTATGGAGAATGCAAATACTTTTCCAAAGACACTAACTATGGGTCTTATTCATTGTTTCCCTTCCTTTAATTGGGATTTAGAGATGCCAGAAAAATTGTAGAGGAGAGTACACTCAGTTCTATCATAAAATATAAAAATATCATAAAAAATCATAAAAAATATCCTATCATAAAAAATATCCAATATTTTGTGGAAAATGGAATTTTTTAAAAACTTCAAACTATAATCTTTAAAAATAGGAATGTAATAAGGTGATGGGATTAAGAAGTACTAGTTGGTAGTTATAGATTAGGCTTGGGGATGTAAAGTACAGCATAGGAAATATAGTCAATAATATTGTAATAACTATCTAGGGTGCCAGGTGGGCACTTGCATTTTCGGAGGGAACTCTTTGTAACCCCTATGAGTGTCTATCCATTGTGCTGTACACCTAAAACTAATACAAAAATAGTGTTGAATGCAAACTGCAGTTTAAAAATAGAATAGGGTCCTAATAAAAATAGTAGCATAGGCGTGCACATTAGATGTTTAAAATAAATGCATAGATTATACAGTAAATACAGTGCTTTACTTTAAAACAAACCTAATTTGCTCATTGAATTTGGTGTTGTAAAAGTTGCAGCTTGCAAGTTATTATGAACTGGTGGAAGTAGAGTTATCCAAAACAAGGAGAAAAGTTGTGGTACCACATGTGGAAGGGTATGGCTTATGGACCTAGGTTAGGAGTTGGCACTAAACATCCAATTAAAGTAATCTTTTGGCCTTAAATCCTGGAGCATGTCTTTCTGCATTTGAGATATATGTCTTTTGAGGCAAGCCATTATAATAGATGAGTGCTTCATCAAAACTGAAATTCAATCCAATGTGTAGCTTTCTTCAGGTAATTCCTAAATCACTGCTAGAAATTCTTTTGCAAGTTCCCATCCACGCTCACAGCTTTGCGCAACAGCAGCAGCTTTGAGAGCACTGAGCAAGCCACAACTGGTGTAAAAAGAGCCACTTCTGCAGGATTTGGAGATTTACATTTAAGGTTATTGTAAGATAGTGCTTTCTCTTTGTGAAAAAGGTGGTCAAAGTTATTTTGCTTTTTGATCTTCAATCCAAATGCTCTCCAATCCTTTCATTTGTTTTAGTTCTTTAGGCCATGTTCTTATTGTTCTTATTATTGTCCGTAGGCTTGTTCTTATTGTTCTTATTTACAGCACTTGAAGTTATATCAACAATGGGCTATTTTTTTTATTTTTGCAGACTGTCTTTGATGGTCCTCAATGTGATTTTTTTTATGTTTGTTACTCAAGATATGGCACATTCTCTTGTTTCTTTCACTGTACTTTATTATTTTAAGATTTTCCTTGATACTTGAAACTCTATAGGTGCTTGATTTTTTTTGCCAGGATGTATATAGAGATGCTAATTACTTTCTTTTTTTTTATTATTTTCTTATATTGAAAAGTTTACAGTGTGAAAGGATAGCCAAGTACAACCTTCAGTGGCACACAGCCGGGGGACTCGGATAACTGGTGGTGGTCTTGGGGGTGTGAACGTGTGTGCTCCGCGAGTCCCCGCGTGGCTCAGTCTGGCTGAGGGCAGTGTCCAGGCTCCCTCAGTGCGTTTCACAACGAGAGCTCTGCCTCAGCAAACAAGAAATTTTCATTATGTCCGAATTATTCCCTACTATGTAAGTCTTGTTGGGACAAGTCCACCTTTTCAAATAGTGTTATAATAGGTGGACTGTGTTCTAAATGAGTTAGGTCAGGGCTGAACTAAATAGGGCTTTCTAAACTAAACTGTCTGTAGTAAAGGGCCTAGTTTGATTGTTTTTTTTTTTGTTCATCTCCATGGACCAAAGCTTTTTATATTTCATTAAAAATGAAATAGTAGAAAATTAAATAAATGGATAATTTTTATTAAATGTTTCAATATATGTGACTTGTATTTCAGTAAACATAATCTGAACAGATGCAACATAGTAAAAAGAGAATTCTAAAAAACCTTCATCCAAAGTGTTCATACAAATAATTAAAAGAAAGAATGACTGTTGCTCACATAACTTTTTGACGTTTGCAATCATAACTGAAAAAATGTGTATGTGAAATCGCAATTCCTTCATAATAAACACCTTTAATTGCACACTTTGAGTGAGCACCAAGGATATCAATAGCACTGCATATGTCAATATTGAATATTTTCAGCACGATACATAAGCCTGCTACTTCATTGGTAATCTATGCAGAATTTCTTGGATTGGTGATAATGATATTCACAGGCGATATATATTTAAATTACTTTTTGTTTTCTTTTATTAACACTCATATTAGAAAAAATCTCTTTCAGGGTATTGTATTGCTAGGAATGGAAGAAATTCCAAAGCAATTTCATAGGCTTGGAATATTCATTCTTTTAACTTTTTGTCCAAAATGAAGGAAATGATGGTGTGCTTTCAAAATTTGTCCCCAGTTCTTATCATTAACCAGTTTCAGTAATTTATTCTATAGTTACAGTTAAATTCTTTTGGTGAAAGAAATGGACTTTTAATGAAAAATAAAATCTGAAACATATATGAAAGGAGTTCAATGATAATTTTTCATTTGCTTCATTGAAATAATTGAGTATGACACAACAATCCCTGGAGCTGCTGCTCTTCCCGGCTGTTACTGTTCCTTTTTGCTCTTCGATGTGGTCTGCCATTGAAGACCATGTTGGATTTCTATTTTGCATGAACATCAGTAACAAATGCCAAAGATAATCAGACAAATAAGCTAGGTTGGCTCTCTAGTTCACCCTTTTAAAAGCTGTGACCATATTAGCTTCTTATGTTGCAGAAACACATAAGGTTTGTTCCAAATTCTGAACAGAACTTTTCCATCGTGCCCCAGCATATAAATGGGTTGCTTTTATATTAGGAGAAATAAATAGTATAATCTCAAATTTTATGTATTGCCTCTGTAAGTCCACATTTTTGACACATCACTAAGCACTATTTAATTCACCTGATTTTTTTCATAATAAAACTTTCAAGATGAAGGAATTAATATGCTTTCTAATAACGTGATGCACAATCCAAAATGTTCTCTGTCACTGCTGCGCTGTCATGGCATGTTTATGGACAGTGTGAGCCTTCGTAGTTTTATACTGCTCAAAGTTCGTTATGTTTGTCAGCAATTAAGCTGAAAAATGCTCTTCTTTCTTCATATCATTATGATGTTTGAATTGCACATGTACCATAAAAAATGCCATGTTAGCAGTATATGTGCATTTTTCAGTTTCCAAGGAAAAATACTTTGCTAGTTTTATTCTATTTTCTTTTCCATATTATTAACCAGTTCCTGCATAGACACATCTTCTAGGAGGTCATAAAAAAGTGGTACTTGAGCTACCCTTTTTTCTATTGATTCCCCCAACAGCATGCAAAACACCTTTGAAGCAGTCTTTCACTAATGTTTTTAAAATTGTATATGTTCTCTGAGTTCTTAGCAAACCACTTAACTCCTTTATAAGCCCACAAAACACTAATGTTTGTATGTGAATATTATACACTGCTTCTTTTGGCTCAATACTCTTTCTTCAAAAGTTATCTAGTTTTTAACTTATTTTTATGTGTGTATGTAAGTAAGTGCTACTTAAGTTTTGATAATTTCATTGCTTTTTTTTTTTAATGGAAATACCTCAGTAAATAACACACTATGGTTTTAGCAGTCTACACTCATTTATGGCCACAAAACAGTTCAGTGTATGAGGGATCACACTTTAAAGTAATACTAGTATGAAGTAAAGCTAGTTACTTACTTTAATTCTTGGCCTTCATTTCTTCAGAATCACTTCCGCCATCATCATTTGGTAAACTGTTTCTGCGTTTAGAAAAAAGGTGTCTTTTCCTGACCAAAAAGTCTAGTGAAACTTGTTTCACTACATACAAATTAAATTTTTAAGTAAGTATATTTTTATAATTTAGCTAATAATATAATATCAGAATTTAAAAGTAGTCTGGATTGAGAATTAAAAGTGTTAATACAATAACACACTTATTACATGTAATGTTACATGTATCCTTTGTGCTATTGTTGTCAAACATTTTGTTTCTAGATATTGAAAATACATTTATATTATTACTACATTAAGTAATCAGTTAGCTTTTAAAGAGATTAAGTAATAAGACAAAAGCCTTTTATATGTAGCTACTGAGTTATCATTTGTAACTAAGTTGCGCCGTTTGTAGCACCTTTATTTCTTTCAGTAGCTCCAGGTTTCCATTTGGGGCCATTTCCTGGTGTCTGGACAACTTCTTTGATGTTGTTATAGTTCTGGTTTGCTGTCAGTGAATTATCTTGGCTTTTATTTTTCTGAGGAAACAAAAGGTTATCTCATCATTTCTAAAGGATATTTGTGTTGGATATAGAATTGTAGGTTGATAATTCTTTTAGCTCTTTAAAGATGCCTTGACATCACCTTTTGGCTTTCAGTCTCTGATAAGAAATCTGCCATAGTTCTTTGTTTTCTGTATGTGGTGGTTCCATTTCTCTGATTACTGTTGAGAGTTTGTCTTATCACTAGTGTTTTGCTATTTTATATGATGTACATTAGTGTGGTCATCTTTGTTTTTTTCCCTCATGGGTTTTATTGAGTAGCTTCAACAAAGTTGAAAAATATAGGCCACTATTTTTTCAAGTGTTTTTATGCTTCCCTGCCCCCTCCCTATGGTTTCCTTCTGGCATTATGTACGTGTACATGTATGTATGCATATATGCATGTATAATATAGATACACATATACATAAATGCTAGATTGTTTCATACTTTACAGAGGTTATCAATATTATTCTCTTTTTCTTTAACAGATCTTTTTTTCTCTATATTTTGAATAATTTGTCGTTCTATATCTTTATGATTACTGATCTTTTTTTCTGGTGGTATCTAATATACTCATAAAATTACATAAATCTTATAAAGTGATATTCGTAGGTACTATATTTCTCTTCTCCAGAAATTCCATGTTTAAGGTGTATATTTTGTGTGTCCCTCCTCATTATGTTTTCAATGATACCTTTCAACATATTTATAATAGTATAATATGTATTTTAGGTTTTTGTCATCATGCCCCAGGGTCACATTCTTTTATATATTACATTCTTTTATACCCATCTCTTCATATTAGTCCAGATATTCTCTGCTGATGTTCATTTCAGTTCACTAATTGTCTCCTCAGATATATTTAACCTGCTATGTTTTCAATTTTACTTACTGTATCTTCAGTCTTAAGTTTTCCATTTTAATTTTTCTAGTTTTTTCTTTACAGTATTCTCTATCGTATCATTTAATCTCTTAATCACATAAATAGCAATTACTTTAAAGTCCACATTTGAAATAGTGCCAATATCTAAATCTCGTGTGGTTCTATTTCTGTTCTTTTTTTCCCTTGTAACTATTTTTACTTTTTTGTTTGCTTACATATTTTTTATTGAATGTTAGAGATTGTCTATGAAAAAAGCTGGATATAATATGGATCTCTGTTTGTTGTTGTCTTTCTGAAGGAAGAATTTGCTTTTCCCTCATGCAGGCTGTTAGCGTTGATTCAGACGCCCTTGACCCGATCCTGGACTTCACTCACCTTTAGTACACACATGGGCTTTTCTATTTCTATTTCATTCTTACTACTTACTTTTCAGGGGTCTTAATTGAAAGCCTGGGGTTTTTGACAGGACCTCTCTTTCTTGGCAGGCTCAGAAATTCAAATTTTGTTGCCAGGCCTATGAGATAGCTTGAAGTGCTTCTCAGCCAGCACTTCCTAATTTAGAATGTCTTGAGCAGAAATGTGACAGCGAATGTCAAGCCGTCTTTTCTTGTCAGCCTGCTCTCTGGGATCTCGGCCCCTTTCGTGTTCCCACTACCTTCGTAACACTTCAGTTCTTTTAAACAGATTTTTAAAAATATTTTGTCTTCATAGTTATTCATGAAGGGAGGTTGACAGAAATACTAATCCACAGTGGATTCTGACCAGCCTTTTTGAGAATGGAGGCACTGGACCTTAAGGAAATTCTAGAGCACTTAATCAACTAACTGTGGAAAGGTTGTTGGTACCTACCTCTTTCTCTAGTATCATTTTATGCCTTGGCTAGGCATCTGCCTTCTACCTAGCTCCCTTGCTTTCTGAAGATCATTCAGTGTAATGTGTAGATCTAATTTTAATTATGTCATTTCAAATTAGTTTGTCAGTGCTTTGGCCTGTGGTACGCCTTTCCTTGTCTTGTACCATTTCCCCATATAAATTTCATGTCTGGATCCCTTCAGATACTGAGTACAGATTATCTTGCCTTTGATTATTTTATTGTCTTCCAACTGGGCACCATTTGGCTAATTGGCTATCTCCTATATTTAGGTAGACATAAAAAATTTAAAGTGAAACTTCTTTAACATAGCATTACACCATTCATGCTATGGCATCTGCTTAACATAGCTTTATCCATTCTCCATCGCACTGTCCATGATGCTTTGGACTACTTAGAGTTTACCATCCATACTCATTTTCACGGTCTCTGTTCTCCTCTGATATTTTCCCTTTTACCTGAAATGCCCTGCCCTGCACACAGTATACACCCTCACGCATACCTTTATCACTAATAGCTCCAATCTGTCTTCCAGAATTTAGTTCGAATGTCTCCTCTACTGTGAAGACTTCCCAGCTTCTTCCCCACCCCAGTGAAAGGCAAGGCTCATCTCACTAATACTCTTCAGCTCCTTGTAGACCTGATCACATAAGGTGTTTTCCTCCTATCCAAACTGTGAGGGCCGTAAAGGTTGGGACTCTGTCATATCAAGCTTTGTATTCCTGGCAGCCAGGACAGTATCTGGCAGATACTTCCAGATCTCCATCCTGCCTGTCCATTCCAAGGTGGCAACCTATACTTTTAGGCAAAATTATGGAGTGGGAAGATAATGCTAAATGTATGTATTCATAGTATTTTGTTTATATATACTTTCTCTTTCTGTTGTTAGACAAATATACAAGATTTGTCTTTCAGCTATAGAAGATGTGTCCATTTCTATGTTTCTATTTAGTGACTTAAAAAAATTAATTATCCCTCTCAAAATGTCTATCATCCTAAACCTTTCTTCTCATATTCAACACCAGAGTGGCACCCCAAAGCATAGGATAGAGGAAAACAAGTTTGTTTCAAGTACATTTTAATAGTTCCAGGACTGTTTTTGTTTGGGAATATCTTTTTACACACTGAATGACACCATTAACTGAAAAAGGATTTGCAGGAAAACACTATTGAAAGTTTTGAAAGCACTGATTGTCCCAAATTTCCATAAATCTTTCTTCCAGACTTAATGTTGACTTTCTCAAAATATGCCAATCTTATTTATGATGCGAGAGTCAATTATGTTCAGACTTTTTTTTTTTTTTTTTAGTAACTCCAAGTAGGAATCCTAAGGCAGTTGCCTGTCATTGAGGTATAATGTTGTATAACCCGTTTGCCTGTGCCTTGTCTAGGTCGATAGCACACATTTTGTAGTCTTTTAATATAATAGAGTTTTTTGTTTTAAAACCTTTTCATGAAACTATGGAAAATATGTTCTGCCTTAAGTTTAAATTCTGATCTCAAAAGCAAAAAGTATCCTTTTAATTTACTCTTTTATAGGTCCAAGCTAAATAGGCATCTAGTTCCCTATTTATATTGCCTCTGTGCAATGGAAAATAAAGTTGGGGTTTTTCCTGCATTTAAAGCATTTTACCAACCATTAAAGACTCTAATTGAATAAAGATACTTGCAGAAAAAGTGTCCCACAAAAACTAAAATACTCTTTAAGATAAGTTACCATCACGTTTCTTAGGATACAAGTTAGGCCGGGTAGTTGTTGCTGCTCCTGCTTCCTGCTTATTGGTTCATTCAACAAATGTTCATTGATTTTAGTATCTTTTATTTATAAAGTCCTATGTCACTGAAATGTGAAGGTAAAAGTAACATCGTCACTGTCCTGAAGTTCCAACAATATACAGAAGTGGAGCCAAACTGTATGCAAAAACCATTATTTATTAACTGCTGTCTCTTATTGAGGTACAGCAATGAACAAAAGTAATGGTTATCTTTTGAGGTCTCTACCCTAAAAGAGTTCAGTTTCACCCCAGCCCAGTTGCTCAGTTGGTTGGAGCATCGTCCTGTACACCAAAAGTCTGTGAGTTCCATTCCCGGTCAGGGCGCATACCTGGCTTGTTGGTTCCCTCCCCAGTCAGGATGCTTACAGAAGGCATTTGATGCATGTTTCTCCCTCTGCTTCCCTCCTTCCCTCCCTCCCTTCCTCTCTCTCTAAAATCAGTGAAAACATATCCTTGGGTGAGGATTATAAAAATAAAATAAAAGAGTACAGTTTTCCAAAGGAAAAGCATAAATACTTACACACCAGAAGGAAACAGCATGTGAAAACAGCTAACACGGAACTCCGATGGAGCAGGATCAGTAAATATGACAAGGAAGGAGCGAACAAAGTACTCCGGCTGCTTCCAGGAGAAGGCCCAGCTGATCTGAGCTGCGGGAGTGGGGAAACCACAATGGAAGGAAGTGGTATTAAACTGGACTTGAATCCTTGAGTGGAGGGCTAGGAAAGGAAGTTAGGGCATTTGAGTACTAGGAAATTACATCACGCCTTTCATTTTTTATTAATTTCTAAATGAAATCTCTTCCCTCTCTCTCTCTCTTTTTCCCCCCCAGTAAACTGCACTGGCTAATAAACAGTGTCTTAAAATTTTAAGTCAGGATTTGGCACTAGGTAATTAAATGACCAAGAGTTCTGAAGAATCTTGAGTCCCCAAAGAAGGGCCAGCTCTCTAAGTGTAGCCATTCTCCTGTGGTGAAGTGTAGCCATTCTCCTGTCCCATCAAAAATATTTAAATCCCATCAAAATATTTAGGACTAGCCTCCACTCTACATCCATGTTATTCACTCTTCATTTGTATCTCTTTCAGATTTAGAAACCAGATAAATTAAGATGCTGATTTAAGTTCTTCAGCATGTGAGTCATGTGATACAGTAATGTTGTAAATCACAGAACATGCTAGGGAAACTAGAACCAAGAGCTATTTGGTGATTTCACAATAGATCTATTGGTTGATGGCTGAATTTTTAGTGATTGGCATAATTTCTCATCTAACCCTTTTCTTTCCTCTCATTTCCTTGGGCTACAACAACCCAATCCCTGGGTTTCTCAGCCCTTAAACATAGCATAAACTAGAGAGACCATCAAACGCAAATCCCTGTTTTAGAAATGCCCAAACCGCCTAAGAGACCTAAAATGATTTGCCAAAAATAACAGAACTCCTAAGTAGCAGTACTGGAATTTTAATCAAGGTCTTTTGACCTAAATTCAAGAATACTGTCAGTTATTTCATGCTTTCTTTTCATTTTTATACCAACTCAACAATCCCAACTTTCAGGAAATGTAATGATTAAAGAACAAGAGTTTTAATCTTTTGCGAGTTGGGTAGCCACTGTTAAACATTTTGGCAGACCTGTGGTGCAAATACATATCCTAAAAGTTGGTATTGCATGTGATATCTGTTACTAGTCAGATTTCCGTCATTTAAACATACTTGTGTGCTTATATTCTTTTAAAACTCATAATTATTGACTTTAATGTCTTTTACATTTAATATTCGTAAGTTGTGCTGCAGTCCCTATGGGAACTAGAATAAGTTATTAGAGCCTCGCAAATGAATTTGGCTGCTGCATTCTGTTATTTTTCTCTTCCATGGATGGCCCACAGCTTCAGCTGCTGAGCAGTGGAGAAGTTTAAACCTCCAGGGCCCATTAGATTTAACTTGTTTACTGCATTGATAGCTATATGTTAAATGACAAGAGAGTTCAGGTTATTGAATAATTTAAAATTCAGCTCTAATTGGTGTCATGTGACCTAGAAAAGGCCATGGATGATGCCAGGAGCATGCTGTGAATTTCTTATAAATAATTCATAAATTACATGATTCATTTGCCTGGATGTCTTGGTAAAGGCAAAAGTTTGTAAGTTATAACTGATGATATAACACCTGTAAGTATTTAGTTCATAACACTGGAAGGTAATCTACCTTGATGATCTTCTAGCAAAACCTGCCAGTATAGGAGAGTTAATTGAACTGGGGAGAATGAACATTTATTTGGGATGAGGCTTTGGCAAAACACACAGTGCAGCTGTTGCATTACGTAGCTTCTGTCAGCTTGACAACTGGTTCATGTAAGCCTTACTTTAAAAATGCAGCGCGTCGTTCTGAGCCTTATTTCACATTAACTCCAAATGTTCTGGGTAATGTGATGACCTGCCCCACACACAGTAATTTAGGTTCAGAAGTATTTATCTAGGTCTTGAATTTCTGACTTCTCAATAAAATGAAGAGCACAGGGGACAATTTGGAAATTACAAAATTGAGATTTTCATTCTTATAAGGCAATCACTGGGAATATGAAGATTGTTAATAGAGTGCTTGCCAGGATAGTAAATTATTATTTGCCATCAGAGAAATGAATACCAATAAGACCTATTGGTACTATTGACTAATCCTGTGCTTAACAACTCATAAGTGCATTGTAAGTAATCACTTCCTCATCACGCAAAGGAAATAACAACCTGTTGCAAGAAATAATAACTGCAATTTAGTTCACATCTCTCCATATGGCTCTAAAGCAAAATGGCCTATAAAAATGATTTTCAGAAACTTATAAAACATCACTGCTTATATGTTCTTGCTATTTCACAAAGCAGTCCTGCAGTTGTTATTTATAACGTGTGAGAACATGGGAAAACCCTGGACTACCATGCGATTTTGTGTGTACAAGTATAATGCTTACACCCCTGTGTGTACATTCATATATGTATTCAAGGTCAGACCGTACATGTTTATCAACATCTCTATTTTCTATGAAGTCTAATAAATATGCCATATTTTAAAAAGTAATCTTAAAAATTCATAAGACCTTCTTCCAACTCAGAAATTTACTTTCAATATCAGAAAATGTTTCCTTGTGTCTAAATTAAGCCTCACACTTTTTAAAAAAACTTATACTTACCTCATCAGTGTCTTTTTTCCAGTCAGTCTGTATCCAAGGTAAGAGACCTGCTCCAACTGTCACAAGCCAAAAATGCCTTCATTTTCTGACCTTCCTTTTGTGCTGGGAATCCCGTAATGCCCCTGTCAAAGACTGCACCGGCTTCATTCCTGCCACTTCTAGAGATTCAGGATGTAGTCGAGGGTTGTGGGACCTTCTATATGCATGAGATGAATCCTGACATTGCAAGCATTTTGAACTCAACTTTTGTACTTGTTGTGATCCGTAGGTCATTTTTCTGTGTGAAAAGGAAAATCAGTGTGGAGCACCTGGGACTCATTACTTTGTTGATGGGGATGTAAAATAGAATGACCACTTTGGAAAACTGATTGACCCTTTCTAATAAAGTCAAACATATGCCTACCTTCTGCCCAAGAGGAATAAGTGCATATGTCTAAAAAAAAGACTTGTGTAAGAATATATATAGCAGCTTTATTCATAAAAGCTCTAAGCTGGAAACAACCTAGTTCACTGAGAGAATGGATAAACAAATTTTACTATATTCATGTAATGAAACACTGTGCAGCAATGAAAAAAGAATGAGCTATCGATGCACAACATAGAACAACATAGAAGCTAAAAAATTATGTTGAGCCTAAGAAGCCAGGCACAAAAGAGGGTCATACTTTATGATTCTGTAAGAAGTTCAACATAGAGAAAACAAATGGCCATCGAAGTCAGGTAACCCACTTACTCCCACAAGTGTGAGGAAGTGGTGCGGATTAGAAAGACACAAGGGGATGTTCTGGGGTAATGGGACTGTTCTGTAATTATGTGGGACATGCAAATGTGAGATTTCATTAAGTGTACACTTAAGATCTGTGCATTTTATTAGCTATAAATTATGCTTCCAGTTTTTTTTAAAAAACTATTGGTTTCTCAATTAGTGTTTTTGAAAAATTCACATCAAAACCATATGCCAGAAATAGCAGTTTGGGATTTGTTGTTACTTTAAGCCTTACTTAAAAGAAGTTACATTTGTAAATATCACATAGAAAGCATGGAGCAGCTCAAGAAAGAAAAACACATCTCTTTTTAATATAAAGCAATATTTGTCTTAACCCTACTGATAAAATGATTTCATACCTTATATTTAGATTCTAACAGGCAGTTTTCTGTTTCTCCTCTCTTCTTCCTTACAAGCCTAATCATGGATTCTAATTTTCTTTTCTTTGTTACTACAACTGATAACCCAACTTGAATTTTTCTGCAATGCTGATAGTCAGCCCATGGTTATTGGGAATGTGCTATGTGCCAGCCCCAGGGCTATATATACAGAGGGTTAACATAGCCCCTTCCTTCAAATTTGTTGAGGCAGAGAAGTCAGTGATATTAATGGTGGTAGTAATGACAGGAAACATTTTTAAATGGTAAATTTACATTATACGCTATCCAAAGTGCTTTGTATGAATTATCTAATCATCTTTGTGAGAGGCAGTGCAAGATGTTAGAGTAAGACTGACATCGTTCATACGAAGAACCTTTTTATCATCTAAGCAATTCAACTCTGGCCCAACTTGCAAACTCCTGGTAGCAGAGTGAAGTGGATTACTGAACTCACTATTTTCAGAAGGCACTTTAGAGGTAATCTGCTGTAAGTGAACATGCCCCTTGAGCATTTCACCTCCACCCTCTCCCACCCCACACACATGCCCCATAACGTTTCCCTTGAATGAGACTTGGGTAAACATAGGCTTTTTTCTCCTTTCGTAAATTTAGTACCCTTATAAATTAGTGCCCGTGATAACTGCCCATCTGCCACGTACAGTTTTGAGGTAGATGCTGTTTATAATCCCTGTTTTACTGATGAAACTGAGGGTCAGGCAAATTGAGTAATGTGCTACATTAATTTTTTATTTCTGTGTAACAAATTACTGCACCTTACTCACCACACTGCAGTTTGTGACAGTGCACGTTTATTCTCTCTCAGTTTCTGGGGGTCACAATCCAGTGCGGCTCGGCTGGGTCCTCTGCTCAGGGTCTTCGAAGGTGGCAGTCCAGGTGTCTGCTGGAGTTCTGGGTTCTCTTCCAGGCTCGCATGGTTGCTGGCAGAATTTAGTTTCTTACCTCTGTATGACAGATTCTTGTTTTCTTGCTGGAAACTGCCTTCTGCTCCAGAGGCCATTGCCACCTGACCCCTCTCCAGTGGTCCTCCCACAACATGGCAGCTTAGTTCTTCAAGGCCAGCAGCAGAATCTCTGACCTTGGGGAGAGCACTTGACCCTCTTTAAAAGGGTTTATCTGATTAGGTCTGGCCCACACAAGATAAACTTTTTATTATTATTGTTATTCACAGTCATCTGATTAAGGAGCCTTAGTTACATCTTGGAAGTCCCTTTTGCCATATAATGTTACATAATCACATGACTGATAGCTCACCATATTCACAAGTCCCACCCACACACAGGGGGAGGAGATAATACAGGGTGGGCACATGGAGAGGATGGGAACCTACCAACATGCACAGTCACCCGTCAGCCAATTGGCAAAGCAGTGTTCTGTTTGAGGAAAGCATGCATCAAAATCATTCAGTTGTTCTGTCTCTCAAAAGCGTAAGTTCTCTATCAAAAAAATATTGTAGAAATATTCTGAATACCTGACATCTGTGAAAAGTTTAAATCAATACCATTAAAATAAGTGTTGACTGTCATTGCCTAAAAATGGGTGTATGTAAATAATGTTAAGGAACAAAAATCAGAATCTAAAATACTACATGCATGCTATCTATTGTTATGTTAATAATACATGTCTCAGAAAATATATGAGAATGTACCATAGTTTATTTAAGTTTCTGGACCAAGAAAAAATTATGTCATTTTTAAAATATAATAATTCTGTAAAAAGATAGTTTACCATACAAAGTAACAGGTAATAAATGTTAAGTATTTGTGTTGACAGGAAGTGCTACCAAAGTTCATAGTAGGGAAGAGTAATGTAGACTAGGGCTTCCTTTTAGGTGCAAAGTTGGGTTAATTATTTTATGAGGTAGTTTGTCAGAAATTTTGCCTGAGGACTCGCTGGTTTTCTCTATCTGGTGATCTGCCAGCAGCATCCGCTCATTGGGCAGGATTGCATGTCTTCTTTGAAGACAACCGAGTCCTGTCCCCAGATGTGGTTCATTCTCATCTAAATAGAACTCCTTTAGAATTGCTTTAGAAATGCAAAATCTTACGAATCATTGTAAGAGCATTGCTGTATATCTCTGTGAGTTGACATTTTATCAATCAGTTCATCAGTTGCAACTATTGCTAAGCAAATTGGTGGGATTTTCCCTCCTTTCTTCTAGGGATCTCAATTATTCTATGTCTCTACACTAGATGAACATTGCAACTGTTTATGAATTAGTTATTTAAAAAGCAGTTGTGATAGACCGAATAATTTTGGGTGTGATGCCCCACCCAAAATATGTCCCTGTCCTAATTCCTCGAACTTGTGAATATCATTTTATATGGTATAAAGTACTTTGTATGAAAAGAGACTTTACAGATGTGATTAAGTTTAAGATCTTGAGATGAGGAAGTTATCCAGGATTGCCTCAGTGAGTCTAATCTAATCAAAACAGTTCTTAGAGAGGGACAGAGAAACCAGATATCGCATGAGACAGACCCGTGGTTCTCAAAGCGTGGTCCCAGAGTAGCAGCATCTACATCACCACACAACTCATTGCAAATGCAGATTCCTCAGCTCTGCTCTAGGCTTCCTGAATTGGAAGCTCTGGGGATGAAGCCCACAATTCACATTTAACAAGCCATCCAGGTGATTCTGATACATGGTAAAGTTTGAGAATTGCTGACCTACACTGAGTTTTGCTCTCCCTCGTAGAACAAGCTTGAGGCTAACGTACTAGGAAAGCTCATTGTTGGTCTGTCCAAGGTCATTTGCAACTGCTTCCTTTCTGCCTGAGTTTTATCAGACTATAATCACTTGAACAGCTTAATTGAAAAATCACTTATGTTTATAGCTGAAATTAAATATGTTTTGTATTTAAATAACCACTTTTGATTAGAATCATATTTTGTCAAAAGTGTTGGTTTTATCTGTGTGCTGTTAAAATATTTATAAAAGCTTGTCAAATTGCTAGTAGTAACATCCTATTCAGTGTTAGGTGAAAGGTTTTATATCAAATCTCATGCTGTGTAATGGCCAATCACAGGGTATTTCAAATAGTATTTAAGGTGGCTAAATGGATTTTTTGGCTTAGCATTCAAAATTAAACATTTTAAAATACTAACATTTAATGTTTTTGCCTCTCTCAAAGTTGATTTTATGTGAACCTCATTATTTGCAACTCCTGAAATCTTGCTTAAGCGGCAAGTAGCAACACTTTCTTCCTCATCCGTAAGGATCTACTTGAATCTCAATTGTTTGAAAATGGGTTTAGCTTTGTGGCACATGTCACTTTGGCTATGTAAATGCTAGCATTTCTTATTTAAGAAGGCAAAACAGTTTTGTTTTGGTGAACATATATCACTGATTTCTGAAAAGCCAAAACGAAGGACTCATCTCATTGGGCTCCTGTTGACAAGTGATCCTGTGGTTCCTTTCAGGTATGCAACAGGAAAAGCACTCTGCAGTCTCCGTCTGTGGAACTAGATGGCTCCTACTTGAGTGTCGCCAAACCACAGACCTACTATCAAACCAAGCAGAGGCCTAAGCCTGCAAATCAGGACTCAGCTCTAGAATCCCTTGTGGAGTTCAGGAATAATTCTCTGAAACCAGCAGCCCTTCATTGTCCCAAAGAGGATCTAGACAGGGTGCCATCGGAGACCAGAACATGTGATTACGGATCCCCAGGGAAAAAACTAGCAGGTGCAGTCCCTACAGAGAAAGTTGCATCAGAGGAACTGAAGGAATGCCAACATCTTAAGCCTGCTCCGTCTAGACTGTGTTGTGGGCATAGGCTTTCTGAAAATGCACATCACGCTCATGTGAGACATCCTACAGTCATGGCCCCTCAATATTCCAAGACACAGCCGGAATCGTGCCATTACTGTGGGCTTTCCTGGGCAACTCTGATGCATGGCCAAGGGCTACTGCAACCCAGTGAAACTGATTTCAAAAAGCAACTCTCGGAAGACAGAAGGCAGCAACTTATGCTTCAAAAAATGGAGCTGGAAGTTGAAAAGGAGCGCCTTCAGCACCTGCTGGCCCAGCAGGAGACAAAGCTCCTCCTAAAACAGCAGCAGCTTCATCAGTCCCGACTAGACTACAGTTGGTGAGTGCTACCTTTCTTCGGACAGTGCCTGTAGCTGGGAGAACACAGGATGCAGTGACTGCTGCGGTACCGTAACAGAGGTGTAGGGGAAGAGGTTCCTCAGGGTTTTGGCTTTCTCAGGAGGCGTACAAACTGTGACTACTAAGTAAATTCCACTGTCGTCTTTGGAAGACTTGAAAGATTATCTTGTCTTCCAAAATGTTAGCCTAGAATGTCTACTTCTGAGCAGTCCAGTGTAGTTTTTGCTGGATTCCAAAGACAGTATTTTTAAATGATATTACCATTACACAGAATCCTTTGCTGTTGGATTCATTGAGGAGAGAAGTAGGCATTAAGTAAAAGCTTAAGACTTCAGGGTGTGGAATTCGATTGTAAAGAAGTATGATTAGTTGTCATCATCCCATATTTATGTCTATTCACTATAGTATAAAATATAACAAAGGATGGGAGCCTTCTAAATTCAACCTTTCCCTGTTCAATAACCAATTCTTATAAACTTATCACATTTAAACTGTCCTTTCCTGAATAATTCTTCCTGAAGAATAGTGCTGCAAAATCGATAATTGCTATTTTAATGTTGATAGGTCAGCATAGTTTTACAAAGTCACAAAATTTGCTATCTTAATTTATTCAAGCAAAATTAGCAATAAATCAGACACAATCATATTTAAAACAATAAAGTGTCATGTCTTTTTAAAAAGTAAATTTCAGGACCAAAAATATGAAATGGAAGATTTCAGAAATAAACAGTTTGTAAATTGTGCACTGTTTAGGGTGATGAACTCTCTTGCCACCTCACTCCATCCCACTCAGGGCGTAATCACCCCTTCACCCAGTGTGCCTGTGCTGTACACGCGCCTCGCCTGGTAGTCGGCAGCCATCTCAGGGATCAGATCAGCTGTTGTGGTATCACAGTGCTGTGTTCAAGTCACCTTATTTTACTTAGTATTGGCCCCAAAGCACAAGCAGGTGATGCTGGCAGTTCAAACATGCCAAAGAGAAGCCAAAAGTGCTTCCTTTAAGTGAAAAGGTATGTGCGTACAGGGAAAAAATGTCTACATACAGTATAGGGTTCAGTATTATCTGCAGTTTCAGGCATCCACTAGGGGTCTTGAAAGCATTCCCCATGGATCGGGGGAAGGGGGGACTACTGTACTTAGTTTCTCTTCCTACAATCAGACAGTGCTCTCCTTCATTGTTGAAACCTGGACGCTTTTCAAATAAGTGAAAATTAAGCCACTTACAATAAGGTTGTCACCAAAGGCTAAAATGTTGCTTTAATTTTATGAACCCAAATGGTAATCCTCAAGTTAATGTATAGTCTCTCCTGAGAACTTTATTCAAGAACATTTATCGAGTGCCTGTGACATGTGAGAAGTGGTTTTAGGTCCTTGTGATAGAAAAGTGGATCAGATGTGGTGAAGAGGGCACAGCCTAGCAGGGGAGATTGGGTACATTTAGAATACACGTCATGTTCACTTGAATAGCTTGTATATTCAAATGATGTTGGATAATGATAATACAGTCTTTAGTATTCTCTTGATTGTACCAGCATAGGTGAGAGAGCTGTGAAACACAGCTTTTGAGCAAGTTTTGTGTGTGTATAAATTGCAAAAATAGAATATAGAGATTTTTATAAACTTTTTATTTTGAAATAATTACAGATTGAAAGGAAGTTGCAAAAGTAGCACAGTGGGGTTCCATGTACCCTACACTCACTTTCCCCCAATAGCTATCACTTACATAACTAAAATACACTATCAAAACTGGTAAATTAACATCAGTGCAATGTGTGTGTAGTTCTGTATCATTTACCACAGGGGGCAGATTTGAAGAGTTGTGTAAGCACCACCACAATCAAATAAAGAATGAAGATTTCCTTTGCACTTACCTTATTAGTTTTTCCACCTTCTTCTGCCCTCACCATCCCTAACCTCTGTAAACCACTAACCTCTGGTCTATTTCTAAAATTTTATCTTTTGGGGATGTTATAAAATGCAACTATATAGTCTATGAACTTTTGATATTGGTTTTTTCCAATAAGTGTAATGCACTTGAGACCTGTCTGGGTTATTGCATATATTGTACCTTTTGATGCTGTTCAGTAGTATTCCATGATGTGGTTATACCATAACTTGTTTACCATTCATCTATTGAAGAATAGCTTAGCTGTTTCCGGGTTTGTCTGTTGCAAATAGAACTGCTATGTACATATTTGCACAAGTTTTTGTGTGAACTAAGGTTTTTATTTCTACATATGAAAGCTAGGATTATGATTGTTAGATCATATAGTAACTGTGCATTTAGTTTTATGAAATTTAGCTTATACTACACTTAGTTTAAAATACTTTCTTCAGGCAGTGCATGAGAGAGCATTTCTCCCCATGTTTGTCAGCATTTAGTATTGCCGCAAATTTTTATTTTACTCTTCCAATGCGTACATCATAATATCTCATTGTGATCTTAATTTCCATTTCCCCAATGGTTATTGGTGCTGAATATCTTTTCATTTGCTTATTTGCTCTGCTTCCATCCTCTTGGATAAATTGTCTCTTTAATATCATTTTCCCATATTCTAATTGAATTGTTTGAGTTTTTTTTACTGTTGAGTTTTGAGAGTTCTTTATACATTCTAGATATAAGTCCTTTAGCAGATATATGGATTGCAGGTATTTTCTAACAGTCTGCAACTTGTATTTTCAATCTCTAAACAAGATTTTTCACAGAGTAAAGTTTTTTTTTTCTTATAGCTTATGTAGTTTTTATCCTAAATGTTTGTTGAATTTGTCAAACCCCTTTTATGCATCAATTGATGTGGTCTTGTTTTTCTTATTTAACCTGCTGATATAGTAGATTATATTAATTGATATTTTAGTGTTGACCTAGCCTTGTATACCTAAAATAAACCCTGTTTGGTCATAGTGTATAATACTTTATATGTATTATTAAATTCTATTTACATTTTTATTAAGGACATTTGCATTAATATTGGTAAGAGATAGGTCTGGGGGGTTTTTGTACTATGTTTGTCTGGTTTCAGTATCAAGGTAATACTAGCCTTATTTGTTTATTTCATTCATTTCTTTATAATGTTTTTCCTTCTGCTTTGGCTTTATCTTGCTCTTCTTTTTTCTAATTTCTTAAGGTGAGAGCTTAGATTATTGATTTGAGACCTTCTTGTTTTCTAATGGAAGTTTTTAGTGCTATAAATTTCCTTCTCAGCACTGTTTTGACTATATTTCGCTAACTTTGGTATTTTGGGATGTTCAGTTAGCAAAATACCCTCTAGGTACAGTATTTGCTTCTTCCTCATGGAGGAATAAGATTCACATATATCAAATCTTTATCCATTCACCTGCTGGTAGACATTTCGGTTGGTTCTATACTTTGACTGTCATGTATAACACTACATTGAACCTGGGAGCACAGGCATCTTTTCAAGATACTAATTTTGTCTTCTTCAGACAAATACCCAGAAGTGGAATTGTTGGATCATATGGTAGTTATATTTTTAATTTTTTGAGGCACCACCATACTATTCTTTGCAATGGTTGTACCAATTTACATTCCCACCAATAAGGTACAGGGGATCCACTTCTCTCCATATTCTCTCCCCACTTGTTATCTCTTGTCCCTGTGATCAAAGCCATTCTAACAGGTGTCAGGTGACATCTCATGGTGGTTTTGATTTTCACTTTCCTGGTGATTGGTGATGTTGAGCATCTTTTCATGTACCAGTTCAGCATTTCTATGTCTTTTGGGGGAAAAAAACTATCTTTTCAGATCCTCTCCTCATTTTTCAATCAGGTTTTGTTTGGTTTCTGCTATTGAGTTGTATAAGCTCCTTATATATTTTGGATATTAATCCCTTGTTGGATGTTATGGTTTGTGAATATTTTCTCCTATTCCATGGGTTACTTCATTTTAATAATTGTTTTCTTTGCTGTGCAGAAGCTTTTCAGATTGATTTAGCACTACTTGTTTATTTTTGCCCAAGTTTTTGATGTTGTATCCAAAGAGTATTGCCAAGACTAATGTCAAGTAGCTTCTTTCTCACATTTTCCTGTAGCAGTTTTACTTTATAGGTGTTACATTTAAGTCTTTAATGAATTTTAGTTAATATTTGTAAGTGGTATAAGATAGTTTCATTCTTTTCAAATGAAGATCCAGTTTTCCCAACAGCATTTATTGAAGAGACTGTTCTTTCTCCATTACATGTTCTTGGTACCCTGGTCAAAGATTAGTTGACCATATATGCATGGGTTTATCTCTGGGCTTTCTGTTCTATTCCATTGGTCTTTGTATTTGTTTTTATGCTATTACTGTTTTGATTACTCCAGCTTTGTAATATAGTTTGAAGTTAGGAAGTGTGATACCTCTAGCTCTGTTCTTCTTTCTCAGGATTACTTTGGCTCTTTTGGTCTTGTATGGTTCTAGACAAATTTTAGGATTAATTTTCTAATTATGTGAAAAATGCCAATGAAATATTGATAAGGATTGCATTGAATCTGTAGATTTCTTTTGTTAGTATGGATATTTTAATGATATTATTTCTTCCAATTTATAAGCATAAGATATTTTCCTTTTATTTGTGTCTTCCTCAATTTCTTTCTTTCAACAGCTTCTTGGAGTTTTTAATGTGCACATCCTTCATCTCCTTGATTAAATTTATTCTTAAGTATTTTATTTTGTTTTATTTATTTATTTATTTATTTATTTATTTTATTTTAATTGTTCTTGTACTGTTTTCTGTCTTCTACTCCCAACCCAGCCCACTGCCCCAGCCCTCCACACAGCCCTCCCATTTCCACCCCCCCCTAGTTTTTGTCCATGTGTTCTTTATACTTGTTCCTGTAAACCCTTCCCCTTTTCCCCTGAAATTCGTTCCCCTCTCCCCTCTGTGACTGTCAGCCTGTTCTCAATTTCAGTGTCTTTGGTTATATTTTGCTTGTTTGTTTGTTTTGTTGTTTAGGTTCCTGTAAAAGGTGAGATCATATGGTATTTGTCTTTCACCACCTGGCTTATTTCATGTAGCATAATGCTTTCCAGTTTCATCCATGCTGTTGCGAAGGGTAGGAGCTCCTTCTTTCTTTCTGCTGCATAGAATTCCATTGTGTAAATGTACCATAGTTTCTTGATCCATTCATTTACTGATGGGCACCTAGGTTGCTTCCAACACTTGGCTTTTGTACATTGTGCTGCTATGAACATTGGGGTGCATAGGTTCTTTTGGATTGGTGTTTCAGGGTTCTTAGGATATAATCCTAGCAGTGGAATTGCTGGGTCAAAAGGCAGGTCCATTTTTAGTTTTCTTAGAAAATTCCATACTGCTTTCCATAGTGGTTGTACCAGTCTGCAGTTCCACCAACAGTGCACTAGGGTCCCCTTTTCTCTAATCTCCAACATTGTTGTTTGTTACTTTGTTTATGATGGCCATTCTGACTGGTGTGAAGTGGTATCTCATTGTGGTTTTAGTATTAAAATTAGTATTAAAATTAGTATTTAGTATTATTTAGTATTTTATTATTTCTGATGTAATTGTAAATGTGATTATGTTATTATTTCTTTCTCAGACAATTCGGTGTTTTGTGTAGAGATGCAGCTGATTGTGCAATTTTAGTGAATTCATTTATTAGTTCTAACAGTTTTTTGATGAAGACTTCAGGATTTCTATATATAAGATTGTGTCATCTGCAAACAGAGACAGTTTTGCTTTTCCCTTTCCAACGTGGATACCTTTTCTTTATTATTCTTGCCTAATTGCTCTGGCTAGTACCTTTAGTATTATGTTGAATAGAAGTGGCAGAGAAGGGGCATTCTTGTCTTGCTCCTGATCTTAAAAGAAAAGCTTTCAACCTTTCACGATTGACTATGATGTGAGCAGTAGACTTATCATATGTGGATCTGTTATATTGAGTTATGTTCCTTCTGTACTCAATATCTTGAGTTTTTCATGAAAGGATGTTGAATTTTGCAAAATGTTTATCTGCATCTATTGAAATAATCATACAATATTCATCTTGCATTCTATAGTTTGGAGTATTTTATTGAGAATTTTTGCATCAATATTCATTATGAATATTGGCCAGTATTTTTGTTTTCTTGTGTTTTCCTTTTCTGGCTTTGGTATCAAAGTAATGCTGGCTTCATAAAATGGGTTTGGGAGTTTCTTTCTCTTCAATTTGTTGGAAGAGTTTTAAAAGGATAAGGATTGACATTATTTCTTTAAACATTTGGTAGAAGTCACCAGGGAAAACATCTAGTCTTGGACTTTTCTTTCTTTGGAGGCTTTTGGTTACTGATTTAATCTCAAATAAGTCATTATTTGTGTTTTCAGATTTTATGTTTCTTCATGATTCAGTTTCAGTAGGTTGTATGTTTCTAGTATCTTATCATTTCTTCTAGGTTATCCAATTATTTAATGTATAACTGTTCATAGCAGTTTCTTGTGATCCTTTGTATTTCTCCTTTGTAGTGTCTCCTGTTTCATTTACAATTTTGAGTCTTCTCTCTTTTTTTCTTAGTCTTGCTAAAGGTTTGTTAATTTTGTTTATCTTAGTTTATTTGATCTTTCCCATTGTTTTTCTAGTCTCTAATTTATTTCTGCTCTGATCATTGTTATTTTTCTCTTTCTAATAATAATGACTGTAGTTTACTCTTTTTCTAGTTTTTTTATAGTATAAAGTTAGGTTGTTTATTTGGTTGTCTTTGAGATCTTTTTTCTTAATGTAGGCATTTATTTCTTTAAACTTAGCTCTTAGAACAGCTTTTGCTACATCCCACAAGTTTTAGTATGTTGTGTTTCCATTTTCATTTGTTTTAAGTTATTTTTTTTTATTTATTCTTTTACTCATTTGTTGTTTGGGAATGTATTTTTAAATTTCTACTTATTTATGAGTTTTCCAGTTTTTATCCTGTTACTGATGTCTAGTTTCTTACTGTTGTGGTTGGAAAAAAGACTTTGTATGATTTCAGTCTCCTTAAATTTGTAAGAATTGCTTTGTGACCTAACATGAACTCTGGAAAATATTCTGTTTATACCTGAGGAGAATAGGTATTCTGTTGCTGTTGGACTGAATGCCTGTGTATGTCTGTTGGGTCTGTTTTATTAAACTCTTAGTTTTTATAGGGTAGTTAATCTACATGCTTCTCTTTGTATATCACTGTGCATATTTAGTGTCAATTGTAAAATATCTTTTGATAATGATGGAAATGTCATTTTAACAACATTTTTACCTTTTGTGTTTTTATTTCATAATTTAAGAATGTAGTTTTATGGATTTCATTTCTAAAAATGAACCAGAGAACACCTCTAGGTAGCTAGGAGAATGGGTGGTAAGGGTCACATGTTTGGTGCCAGTGAATAATTGGCACTCTGACTCTTGGTTAGAACAATGTCATGCTAAGTTCTTCAGCTGCTTCCCCTCCTCAGTGCGGTGAGAGTGGAGCTAAGTTAACAGTGATGGATAAAATTTCTTTCTGGAGGAATTTTTCTGCGACCCAGATAAAGTGTTTGTTAGTGAGATGCAGCCTCAGCTTTTTAAACTGTCAGTATGAGAATGGCCACCTCTGGATATGTTGGACAAGGTCAGTTTTATTCAGTGTTACTAGAACTCCATTTGGACTCTGGTGACCAAAACACACTTGTTAGTAGTAGATGTGGAGAAGCTTCAAATTTCTAAAGAAGAGATTTAAAGTGCTCCTAAAACATCTATAACATTGACTTTTTAAATGATATTCTAATCAACTCAGACTTCCCACACTCCTCTATAAATAAAAAAAATTTTAATTCTTGCGAAACTACTTTGTGTTTATGTGTACTAGGAAGAACCCATTTGTTTTTGGTAGTTGGAGTTTTGATTTGAAAATAAATGCTGGGTAATATGGCTAGAAGATGGTCTTCCAAGGAATGCCATTCAGTTTCTTAGGTTCTGTAGGATTAGACATTCTCTAAATTTATTTTTACAGGTTGAGAACTCAAGCTGCATTTAAGTCAAAACAACTGGTTGCTGATAAAGAAGTTGTTAAGCCCCGAGAGCTCAACCTGGTTACGAATGGGAGTGACTCTAAACCAAGGTAAAATTGAATGGTGGGTTAAGGCAAGGTTATATAGAATACAGATATTAAGCATATGTTTGGCATATAGTTATAGCTCCTTATTGGCGAATCCAGTTTTCTGATCATATGAATAAATACATTCTCATTATAAAATTTAAATATATAGAAAAGTGTAAAGAGAAAAATTAAAATTATTCATATGCCTACCATTCAGAGGCAATTTTGAGTCCTTTTTATCTTTCTTTTATAATTACATATTGAGTAATAGGGATTATGCTTATAAAGAATTTTATTTTTTGCTTTTTTCACTATATCATTTTTTCTGATGTCATTAAATTTTTAGGAAAACAGTAATTAATTCACTCAACAGATGTTTGTTGTGTGACATATATTATTCAGTATTTATCTATAAGCCTGATGTTAAGTAATACAGGGTTTTACTCTTATAAATTACTCCTTGAAGAGCTTTTCTGTAAATTATTTTATTTCCACCTATTTCCTTGGTTAGATGCCTCTAAGTAGACTGCTATCTCAAATATATGAATCCTTTAAGATTCTTGATACACATTAGTAAGTTGCTTTCCATAGAAGTTAAATCTGTTTATATGCCAAAGCTACGGTTAATAATTCTTTTTTCCCCTGAAATTTGAAGAATTTTGGGCTATTATTTTTTTCATTATTAGATATTCCATTATTAGGTATTCAGATTGTTTCAAGTTCTTTATCACTACACATAATGCTCTAACAAGCATGACTACTTATTCTTGTGTTCTGGTACTTCTGTTTTATTAGGGTGAATTCCCCAAAATGAAATTGCTATTTTTACATAAGTATATTTCAGTATACATTATGATTATAAACTACAATAGTCTGTGCCAATTTTGTCCCAATAAGTTGTAGCAATTCATACTCCCATTTGCAATTCGTGAAAGTTTTCATTATTGCTGTTCAGGTAAGTGTAGTGAATGCTTTGGAAGCTAGTGCTTCAGTCTAAGAGATGAACATGCTTTAAAAGTTCAAGTACATACATCTGGGCATGCATGTCCTACGTCCAGATAATTATGACAACAATGAGGTGAAACTATGAACTGCTTTCAAAAAAAAACCTTATTTAATATACCTTAGATAAAAGCCTTTTAAAATGTTAATCTACATTATAAGAATTTGAAGAAGTTTGACAGTTATTTGCCAGAACTCCCTAAATAAAAATTAATTTTAAGCTGAATTTTGTTTACTTGGAAATCTAAATTGTCTTAGTATTAAAAATACTCTGTGTATTTACAATATTAAACTTACTCAAGTGAGGCATTAAGAATTTGGAACTAAAATAAATGAGATAATGAGGAAGTAAAAAACATATTTTTTATAATTAACAGCTCATTTTAAGTTAATTATATACAATTACCAAAATCTAATTGCAATTTATTTTCTATTATCTGTGGGAAGAATCACTGGCAAGGGAGCTTCCATTGCTGCCTTCCTGCATAAAAGCTATGGAATGAGAATGAATAATATGTGAGGCCTTAATGACAAATAAGAGCAAATAGTAGGGCACAGCTGAGCCAAACCATTGGAAGGTAATTATCACATGAGAGATGGTAATGACTTCGAAAGTCACAGGCAACTCTGATTCCTTATAGGCTCTCTGGTTTGTTTTTCAGTTAGTTAAATTGTTGTTTATTTGTTGGCTATGCAAAAATG
The DNA here is from genome assembly GCA_004027475.1 of Anoura caudifer. Taxonomy (NCBI): domain Eukaryota; kingdom Metazoa; phylum Chordata; class Mammalia; order Chiroptera; family Phyllostomidae; genus Anoura; species Anoura caudifer. Next base: position 29,465 of record PVKU01000597.1, read on the forward strand.
ACCCTTATAAAGAGAAAAGGGAAAAAAACTGGCTTGTAAGTACTACAGGGGATGTAGAAAGCCCCTATCCTCAAGAATTCTGATAGAAGAGTAAGGCAAATATACAAATATGTATTATCTATATAGAATATAAGGGTTATAAAAGAAATGCAAATAAACTAAGAAAATGTTTGTGAAAGAGGTAATATTTGAGATAAGCCCTAGAATTTTGGTATGCTGGGAGTGTCTGTGTGCCTGTATGTATGTGTCAGGTGGGAGAAGACCTGGAAGGGGTTGAAGTAAAGGAAGGAAATCACACAGCGTATGTGGGGCACAGCAGTGAGTATGCTTCAGTTTGATCTGAAGAGTAAGAGAAAATGAAACTAAAGATTAAACTGGTAAATTAAGGTACATTATAAAAGGGTTTAAATATCAGGCCAAAGATTTTGGACCTTTGTGATTGGAAGAATAAAAAAGTCAAGGAAAGAATGATTTTGTGATGATGATTGATTTGATTTTTATTATTGGAATAAGGATCAAAAGGGCCAGGTTTTAGTCCTTCCAATAATGAGCCAATGTGGCTTTAAAGATAAAGCTATGCGCCTCAGTCTCCTTGCCTGTAAATGAGAGAGTTAAAATGGATTTTCACTAAGAGTTTCTTCCATCTCTTAACAGTTTGTGATTATTAAACAGGTTGGATTTCCAGACAAAGCTATCTAGTATATAAGTAGAATTTTGGATCTAAATGTCCTAAGAGAAATCAAAGTTAGAAATTTAGATTTGGAAGTCATCTGCGTTGGTGCTGCACCTGTGACAGTGAGTATTAGTTTCTGAGAAGAAGTTTAGAGAAATATAAACAAAACATTAGAAAATGCCTACCTGTGGGAATCTGAAAGAATAAGAGTGGCAGCGTGAAAAGTTGACAAAGAAGCAGGCTGGTGCAATGTCACAGAAACAAAGGCGGAAAAACAGAATGACACCTTGGAAAGAAATGTGGTTGATGGAATATAATTTTAAAGATAGGCATACCCTACATGTTTTTATAATCTTGGAGAAGTGACTAGTGAAGGAAGAGATTGCAGAAAGTGAATAATTGATGGACCACAGTCCTAGAAAAGAATGAGTTGTCAAAGTCTCAGTTATTTGTGCTGGCTTCTCTTTACTTGTACCTGGGCCCATCCCTCCTTTCTTCCGTCTACACATTCTCCCTGTGTGACCGTATCTAGGCCCTTGCCTTTAAATACCATCCATATTCTGATGACTCTCCAATTTTTCCCAGTAGACCTGACCTTTCCTCCAGTTATTAAACCCATGGATCCTGTCATGTATACAGGACTCCCATTAGACAGTCTCACAGACATCGCACAGATAACAAAGCTAAAACAAATCGTGTTTCCTCTTTCCACCATCCAGTCCACTTTTACTCCATCACAGCCTTCATCTCAATAGTAGCTACTCAAGTCAAAACAGTGTTCTTAATTTCTCCCCTTCCTTTCCTTTCTTCCACCAAACAGTCTCATAACCATTGTCCTTTTGTTTCTATCCCATCACCAAAATGAATGCACTCCTCCCACCATAATCTAAGCCTGGACTTCGGCAAAGGTTTCTGAAGTGGTCTACTTCCTTTATTTCTGTTCTTAACCCCCTAAAATTCATTTCCCACAACAACTGGAAAGATCATTTAGAAATAGCAGCCTACTTACTTCCTTACCTAAAACTCTTCAAAGACTCCTCAGTGCCTATAGAATAAAACCTGAACTTCTCAATCGTCATAGAGCATTATATATGAAATCTGGCTTCTTACCTCACACCACTCTCCTTCTGAACATTTAGTGAACCCCTACTCCCATTTTACTTAAAATTTACATTTTTTACCTGGCCTTAATGTTGTCTTCTCTTGACTTTGCACTTTTTTCCTTGCCTCCTATGTTCCCACTTCATTGGCCTTGGTTGTATTTTATTTTCTAGTATATGCTGCATCATACCTGTAGCTGCCTTTAACAGCTTTAATCCTGTCCTTCCTAGTATTAACTTCTACAGATGAGAGCTTAAGTATCATCTGCCAAGAAGATATTTTTCTGATTACCCTAAAGCATGTGTCTCCATTGCTCCCTGTTTCAGTACTCTGAAGTCCCGCACACTGCCGCCCAGCCGTAAGCTTCATGAGTGCAGGGGTCATAACTGTCTCGTCACATATGATATGTTATAACATCTGTATGTGATGAATATTCACATCTGTATGTGGTGAATATTCAGTATATAGTAGGTGCTCATAAAATATTTGTGGAATGGATTTTTTAAAATCTCAAGTCCTCTCAGTAAAGTATGAACCGAGATCACTGACTAAGAAAGGTGACAATAACATCTAGAAAGAGGATGCAGGTGCTCGGAAGCCTCAGGGGAAGGTATAAGTTATCAAAAGATGATCAATAAGAAGTATTGTATTCATAGTATAGAAATTCCCTTGAACTGATAAACTACCTCAGATAGGCAATTCTTGGAAGAGTAACCCAAACAGCCAATATGTATATAAAATCTTCTTATAACTAATCTTGGAAAAGTGAAAATTAAAAACAACAAAAAGATAACATTTTTAAATCAATTGGCAGAATTGGAAAGTTTAGTAAGATCACAGGTTAACAAGAGTGTGGAGAAACAGGTACTTTGATATGCTGCTATTAGGAATGCAAGTTGCTAAAGCTGCTCTTGTGGTCAATTTTAGAGTATCATTTTAGAGTTATTTTTAATTATCATTGATAATTGGCACAGCAGCTCCCCTTCTGATGATCTCTCTCTTCCTTCTAACTTCTCTTTTATTTCCTTTCTCTGTGTAACTCATAGATAACCTTTGGCCTAAAGAACTGCTCTTGCAAAAAGAGAATGTTTTTCCAATTTCTTTTTCAAAATTCTTTTTTTATTTTTTAAATTTCTTTAAAGATTTTATTTACTTATTTTTAGACAGAGGGGAAGGGTGGGAGAAAGAGAGGGAGAGAAAGATCAATGTATGGTTGCCTCCTGTGCGCCCCCCACCAGGGACCTGGCCTGCAAACCTGGCTTGTGCTCTGACTGGGAATCAAACCAGCAACCCTTTGGTTTGCAGGCCAGCACTCAATCCACTGAGCCACACCAGCCAGGGCTGTTTCAAACTTCTTTAACAACATGACTGGTTAACATGGGTGGGGAATCACTATTGTCTACCTTAGACATGCTGGAGATCATCAGTAAAATTGTAACGATGGACTCAGAGACATCACGTATAAATATAACAAGTAAAATGAGAAAAATGTTTGCTATAATTGAATATTACATAGCTTCGATAACAGAAATTTTGAGAGATGAGGCAATGATCTTCCTATCCTTATAAACTCTTCAGTACTTTCTTCTAGAACCACATTTCAGTACTTTTAAATCCTTTACATCTTGATAATTAGAAGACTCATTACTTAAACATAGAATTATCATACCATCCCGCAGATCCATTCCCAAATAACATACATCCACACAAAGAGTGCTGTGTGAATGCTCACAGCAGCATTATTCACGATACCCCCACAAGTGGAAACTAGCCAAACGTCCAGCACCTAGCTAATGGATAAACAAAATGTAGTGTATCCATACAATGGACTATTCGGAAATTTGCTACTATATGGATGAGCCTGAAAATATGCTAACTGAAAGATTTTCACAAAAGACCGTGAAGTTTGCCTTTCCACATATATGAAATGTCCAGAATAGGCAAATCTATAGAAAAATGACATAAGTGTGTGATTGCCCAGTGCAGAGGGTGGGAATTAGCAACTGCAAATAAGAATGAGGTTTGTTTCTGGAGTGTTGGAACTATTCCAAAATTAGATTCTGGTTATAGTTGCACAACTCTAAACTTATTAAGAGTCACTTTAAGTGGCAAATTTTATGGTATACAAATTTACCGTATAAGTTTTACCTCAATAAAACTTAAAAAATTGTCTTCTATTTTCAGTATGGTTCAGTATTCAAAATAAACTAAACTAAGAACAAAAGAAATGATACAAAGCTTTGCTTGTTTTCAGACTACATCACTTCTCTAGTTGGGAATTGCTTTTTTAAATTTAATTCTCCAAGATGATGTTTCATTCTGTATTCATAACAGATACAATGATGAGACAAGTAAGGAGCAAATACTATTCAGATTCTATTTATGAGACCTATGTCCTGGGAAATGATAATTTGATTTTGAAAAATTATATATAACCTTTTACGACAGCATGGATAGACCTGGAGATTATTATGCTAAATGAAATAAGCCAGTCAGAAAAGGACAAATACTGTATGATCTCACTTTTATGTGAACTCTAATGAACAAAATAAACTGAAGAACAAAATAGAAACAGACATGGAATAAAGAATAAAGTTAAAAGTAGATATAACCAACAATTCTTAAAAGATAAATTGGTGATACATAACTTATGAAATCAACTTTTGCCTCTTTTTTTTTTTTTTAAACAGTAAGGGAGAGGTTAGCACATCACCAATCTGGTGCCAATTTTGTCTATGGCTTAACTTGCATTACACAGTTTTTAAGATCAAAGCTTCATTCTTACTTTTTATACTGAGGCACCTCCCTACTCTACCTTGCCACATACACTTGTTTTGAAATAATAGCTAATACAGTGAAACTTAAAACTGCTTAGAATTCTTCCAAATTATTATCTATACAGGCAGAACTTTGCCAATTGATAGCACTCATGTAGGAAAAGACAAACCTACATATACTGCTTGTGTATGATATCTTTAGAATTAGCTTCTTTGTGTATAATATCTACATTTTTGGCTCTGGATAATTATTTAATCACATCTGTCATGTCAATACATAATGAATTTGTGAGATGAATATTTTCTAAGATATCAATTCATAGATTTTTCAGTATGTTAAATTGTTTGTCTGAGTAGCATTTTTCCAGGGTCTCATGTGTATGTACATGGGGATAGGGGGCAGAGAGCATCATCTGTAGAAATTAGAGAAATTTCCTGAAGAATGTCAGTGCTACCCCTGGTTAAATACTAGGAGTTGGACAATAAATGTTACAAAGTTTGATGCTTTATCTGCTGTACGGAAATGGATTCAATAGTGGTGGTTTCCATCCTTCACTCTTGTATACTGACACAAATCTTTGTGAAGGTAATTTTCTTCCCAGCCAACAATACTGGAGGTTGGGGAATTAGAAGTGTCATGGCTGCTTGAGTCAGCTTGCTTTGGTAACCTCATTTCCAGATGCATTTGGAGGGAGAGCAGTTTGATTTCTTTGTGGACCATGACCACCTCTCCTGTTCCAATCTGAAACACATGCCTTCCCCTCACAATGTGGAGCAGAGGTGGCGTCTTGGATAGTGAACATCATTTCCCAGGAGATAGAGAAGAACAGTAGTAGTCTTGGAGGTGGTAGCAGCTAGTTAAAAAGTATCATTTATTTTTTAGCATTTTTGGTAAGTCCCAATAAATGGGGATTAGTCTGAAGCCTACAACTGTGGATTTAGTTGTCATATCTCATCTTTGGTAAAATTCCATGGACTGTTTCTGGATATTATGGCCTAATTGATAAAATACATCCAGGTCTTGATTCTTTTCCTTTTTTCTACAACTACATAAGACATTTCTGTAAAAGGAATGTATGGCTGTGTTTTATTTATACATCTAAATATTTTTTGTAGTGGGAAGAGGGAGTAAAAGCTAAGACAGAATGGATGGGAGCCAAAAACATTTTGCTAAAATATCACATTGGTGTGCAAGACTTGGAAAAGTCTATATGGAAAAGAGTGGAGAGAGCACAATTAGGACTAGTGGTTATTAATTTAATTATTTAATTTATTTTTTTCTTGTTTTCAGATACCCCAAGGGTTCTCTCTGAAAGAACATCAAATTTTTAGGTGCTTTAAAAGGTTTTTATTTTTAATTAGCAGTTGCTTTAATGGGCTTTTCTAACTGCCTGAACATACTTAAAAATTTTATGTTGGGATTCAGGACAATTGAATAAACACAAGACAAACACATAAAAACATAGAAGTTTAACAAACAAGTGCATTATTTTATTTGGAGTAGTATGTATGTAGGAACTTCCTGGGTAGATAAGGTACCTGGAGGTTTGTTTGAAGATGAGATGAAAAGAAATGATGACTGTTTTTCTGAGCATATATTTTGATCATAAAGTGTATGAGGATATGGTTGTGATCCTGACTAGCCCATGATGGTTTGTTGTAGGTGGATGCCTGTCTCAGAAGAACTGAGTAATACATATGAAACCTCACTAATTTTTGATAATCCTACAGAGAAAGTTTTATACTGAGCTCAACTCATTGGTTTTTCATATTGCTCGTATGGTGCAGAGGATTGATTTTTGTGCAGCTTTTGCTAGTTGGCATTTTCTTCTTTGGTAAACAGTGTACGCAAGCCTTAGTTCTTTAACCTTGAATCTGAGCCTTGGGCTATTTGATGGAAAAAGAACTTTTCTTTGTTATATGATGTGGCATGGTGAAGGATTGTTATTAGTCAGGGTCAACCAGAGAACAGAACCAGTAGGAGATATATAGTCTGAGACATATTGCAAGCAATTGGCTTAGGCTAGGCAAATATGCAGTTGATAAAGCAGGATGTCAGGAAGAACAGGCTAGAAATCTCAGGTACAGGCTGAAGCTGCTGTCCACAGAGGGATTTCATTTTAGGGAGGCCCGAGCTCTCCTTTAAAGAATTTTCAAGACGTTAAATCAGTCCCATCAAGATTACCTGAGGTTTTATGGATTTTAATCACACCTGAAAAATACCTTCACACATCACCTAGAGTAGAATTTGGTTAACTGGGACTATAGCCCAGCCAAGCTGATGTATCGAAAAGACCATCATGGCTCACCCCTTGTCAACTTAGCACCCGTATACACATCTCCTTAAACCATACTTAATCTTCAAATAAAGATAATAAAAAAGGCACACTCCCACCTAAAATAATACAACTTACCCTACATACATATGAAATGTGCTAACCCATTCCCCAGAAGAGAATGTGAAGTCCTTGGGTGATGGTCACTCTTCTCATTGATGTCCTGTGATTTCTATGTCGTGATATAAAGGCAATTGTTATTAATGCACCTTATGTTAGGTGATAAAGGGATAAGAGAAGGGAAAAAACCAAAAATATTTGGTTAATATACATATGCAGACAAATCCATAACAAAGTAAGGAAAATACTCATAACTGCTATAGTCCTCATCTCTGCAACTGGCCACATGGCTTTGGTTGGTATTTCTAACTACTTTCTTCTACCACCTATTTCACTACACTTTGCTGTCAGCAACCACTTAAGCTGGTCATTGTTCTCTGTCTGGTGGGGTGACCCAGACTTTAATTCCTGAAGAGCCTGGAGCATTAGTAGTCATACCTGAATCAGATTGTTGTAGCTTCCACTGACTAATCCTAGGACATTGTACTAAGAGACACCCTAACGGATCTCCTGTACTGCAGACATACCCTCACTTACCTCCATTGTGTAGTAGCAACCCATCTCCCTTTCGGTAATTATGACCAACCCCCCAGCCTGTAGAGTGACCCACTTCTTTGCCTGTTACTTAAGAGGCATAGGAGCACAAAGTGACCAGGTGGCAGTGTCACCTTTCAGTTCAGCGGAATCATTGTTGTATCTCCGAATGAAAGCATTCCTCCCTTTGGAATGAAGACCTCTAGACCAAGCAGACCGTAAGGTCAGGGGAAGGGAAGCCAAATATGTTGCTATTGGATCATTTGGGATAATAGTGGAGCTACCCGCATTTCCATCCTTTCTTCATTGGACCTGTGAATCCCGGCTGTGGGAGAAACAGCACCCCATATTGGATGCTGACTGAGAGCATTCCTTGATCCCACGAGGTACTGCCACCTAGCTGGTACTCTAGCTGGGTCTTCAAAGGCCATTTTGCTGTTCTGTCAAGATAGCTGATGATGGGGGGGTAGGTGGTAAGACCGGTGAATTCCATGACCATGGCCCATAGCCATACTTTATTTTTTTGTGAACTAAGTTTCTTGATCAGAAACAGTGCTGCATAAAATCTCATGATGGTGGATAAGACATTCTGTAGGTCCACGGATGGTAATTTTGAGAGAAGCGTTATGTACACAGAAGGCAAATCCATATCCATATTAAATGTCCATTTCAGTAAGATGTATTTCCAGCCCCATGATAGCTACTAATGCTAGATACCTACAGTTTGTCAGTTTAAAAGAGACAGAAGAGAATTAAAGATAAACAAGGGCATGAGGCTAGAATGAATGCTGTAGTACTAGATTGAGTCAGAGACATTAGTGTATACTCATGTTTATGTATTATCTTAGTCTGCTCAGGCTGCTATAACCAAATACCAAAGCCTGGGTGGCTTAAACAACAGAAATTTTTTTTCTCACAGTTCTGGAGGCTGAAAGTGTGAGTTTAGGGACCAGCATGTTTGAGCTCGGATGAGAACTCTCTCCTGGCCTGCAGATGGCCACCTTCTCACTGTCCTCACATTGGGGAGAGAGAGAGAGCAAATAATCTCTTTGGTGTTTCTTATACCAGCACTAATCCCAGCATAAGGTCCCCACTCTCATAATCTCATTTAAACCTAATTACCTTCCAAAGGCCCCAATCTCCAAATAAAAATACCATCGCTTGGGGGTTAGAGCTTCAAAATCTCATATGAGTTTTGGGGGACACAATTCAGTCCATAGCCTGTGCTTGTGTGTATATATACACACAGGTGGATGTATACCCAAATCAATACAGGTATGGGTTAATGTACATAATATACATTTCCTAGCTATGCCTGCTGAGAAGGCCCAGCAACAGTGATAACCAGTAGCAATGAGCACACCCAGCAGCCAGGACTTGGTTTCTAAATACTGTTCTCCAGTAAAATAAACCAGGACTCCTTAGAGAAATGGCTAATTATAAGGAAGGGGAAAAGAGAATGAAAAATGAGCCTGGACCCAGAAAGCAAGGAAATACTCAGCAATCAAAAGGATGAGGAAATGTTACAGGGACACAAAAGTCAACCTAATAGACCTTCTAATGACCAAAGATAGAACACTTTGAGTTACAAAAAAAAAAAAAAAAAAAACAATAGGATACTGGATTACAACCCAAAGTATAAAATAAATGCAGAAAAGTCCATACTGATATGAATGAATGAATGAATGAATGAATGAATGAGAAGGGACCAATCTTCCTTCAGAAGAATCCTAAATAATATGACTAAACACTTTTCCCTTCAGGAAGTAGAGCTTAGTTCTCATGCACCTTGAGTGTGAGATAGACATGGTGACTCACATTCAAAGAGCACAATATGAAAAGGGGAAATCATACTTTACAATAGAGAAATCTGGTGAGCACTATCTTAACCAAATGATCAAGGTTAACATCACCAATGATCAATCATGTTGATGTCGTGATGTGATGTGTGTGCAGAGGGAATTTCACCTTTGCGGTATGCTTCCCAGACTTTCAGAACATTGTGCTAATCATTGGAAAGCAACGGAGAACTCCAAATTGAGGAACATTATACAAAATACCAGTTTTCCTTCACATTAGTCGGTGAAGTCATGATACACAAGGAACACGACTGAGCGACTGTCACAGACCAACGGGAACTAAGGAGACACAATGCCTGACTGCAGTGTGGTCACCTGTGATAGATCCTGAACAATAACAAAGGCAGACGTGTAAAAACTGATGAAACCCTAATAGCCTAGAGTTTAGTTAATAGTAATATACCTGTTTTGTTTTCTTAGTTTTGAGAAATGTACCATAGTATTGTAAAATGTTAACTTTTGGGTAATCTCAATGAAGAGTATATTGAAACTCTGAGGTGTCTTTGAAATTTTCCTGGAAATCTAAAACTATTCCAAAATTAAAACTTTAGCCCTGGCTGGTGCGGCTCAGTGGATTGAGTGCCGGCCTGTGAACTGTGAACCAGCTGGTCACTGGTTCAATTCCCAGTCTAGGGCACATGCCTGGGTTGCTGGCAAGGTCCCCAGTAGGGAGCATGTGAGAGGTAACCATACATTGATGTTTCTCTCCCTCTCTGTCCCTCCATCCCCCCCAAAAAAATAAATAAATAAATAAATAAATAAATAAAATCTTTGATAAAAATGGCTAAGATGGAAGAGGGGGGAAAAGCAACTTTGTCTTCAAAGAAAGGAGGGTGAGAACGTGTGAGTAATTACTTCTAATATCTTTTAGCTTGGAAAGAGGGTTATGGAATCTGTGTTACTTTGTTATAAAGTGAAGTGTAGAAATGCTGGATGGTGTAAGAAAGGGGTAGTTTTTCTAAATCAAAAGTCTGGCAGATCATGCAGAGAGCCAGCCCGGAAACTCTCAAGGAGAATCAGAGAAGGCTGCAGTTCTGCCTGAAGGTGAGGAAGCTTACTCTTCTGAAGAATTATAGGAATTCTGCTCCACTTCTCTTCCCATCACAAGTGTTTTACAAACACGGAGGTGTCTTTGAGGGAAAAGTGAAAAAAGGTATCTTTTCCAACTTCATCTCATTAGAAAGTTTCTAGAAAGAGTGAAGAAACTAATAAAAAGGAATCAGGAAGTATAAGATTCTGAGCAAGCATGTAGATTTTAGAAATTTCTAGCTTTAAGAGGGGAAAAGCACTGTCAGAGAGGTGGCAAGTGGGAAAATGTGACAGTATAAAGACAGGAAAAACAAGCTCTGCTCTACCATACTTATACAGTAGAAATTGTGCTTCTTGAAAAGTTACAATGAAAATAATAAAAACCCGAATATAAAGATGAGTATTTAAAGTTCTAGAGCTTAAAGAGCTGGTAGAGGCATTATCAGCTCTCTCATTTTACCATTTTGTAAACTAAGTAAAGAAACTTGAAAAGAATTAATTTAGTTATCATTAAGCATACGTCCAACAATTTGAAAACACAAAATAGTAAAGAAAATTTCTGGGTTCTAGCAAAATCAAGAAAATTATCATTGTCTGTATAAGAAGGGAGTTCATTGGGTGAGTTGATGATTCTCTTATACCCATTTGGATGTAGCATCATGTAAACCTCACCTAATTCGTAAGAAAGTATATTATCATTACAACCTGTATCTATGTTGTTTAAAAGAACCTGTTGAGACTCTTCAAATGTAATTATTCATGTAAGTATGGTGATATGACTACATATTACAAAAGTATATTTCAGTTGTAAGATCATGTTCTTTGTCAACCAGAAAAATGTTTCTGAGCTGTAAGTGGAGTATAATGGTTGGGACAGCATTTGGAGCTAGCTGTCCTAATCAAGAGAACTGTAGTGAGTACAGGAGGGTCAGTGGGATGACATGATACACATGTTTAGAATAGTAGACATGACTTGACAAACAGACTACAGGGAAATGTCCTTATTTCCTATGAGAAACTATCTGGGAAGATGGTTGAAAGCAATACACACAGTTTTACATGTTCAGCATGATGAAAACACTTCCACTGGACTTTTAAGTTTCTTGAAGGGATTCAGACCCCATATTTGTTATTTGGGTGAGTACATGAATGAATGAAATGTTTGGCAGATAATATGTGTGGGTTTTATGAATGTGTGTGGGTTTGTAAAACATGTGAAATCAAAGAAACCCAAATCATCTCCAAGGGAGATTATGGCAGAATGCTGAAACTGGTGGCCACAGGGCTGAATCAAGCCTGCAGATACATTGTTTGGTTAGCAAAATGTTTTTAAACACTTAAAATTAGAATGCATTTGGATGACATAATATGAGGCTAAAACAGAACCCCAAATAGCAACGCTTCAGGAATAGGTAAAGGAATCGGAGCCTGCAACTGAGATTGGGATAAAACTAGTGGAAAACCAAATGAAAAATCACATCATAGGAGTCGAGGGGATAAAGTGTTTCAAGAAGGGAGTGATGATCTTTGTATCATGCTGAAAGAGCAAGTGCAATAAGGCTGGATATATGCCATCGGACTTAGCAACAGAGCTGGTAGGGCTAGGAGATGATGAGCTGTGGATTGAGTGGAAGGTGAGGAGATGGATGGAAATTCCAGAGGGACTTTGCCTTAAAAGGAGAGGAGGCAGGGAGCCATGGCTGCAAGCAGATGTAGAGTCAAAGGAAGCTTTTGCTAAAATGGATGAGGAACAGATGTTCACATGTAAGATGGTGGGTGGGCAGTGAAGATGAAGAAGTTGAAAATATAAGAGAGGGGATTATCAATGAAATGAGTTACAGTGTAGAACTGGAATCTGAATTACAGATGGGAGAATGAACTTTGGTCAAAAGAAGGAGGACTTGACAGTAACAGGAGGGGATGTGGAAAGGACAAGTATTTTTAAGTCTGTATGTTTGTTAGCAAGTAGTTGACATGTTCCCATATGGTATTCTCGATTTTTCATGTGAAGCAAGAGGTGAGGCGATCCACCTGAGTGTAGTAAGGGAGGTGAGGAGAGTACAGGGCTAATTGAAGGTGGGATTGAGGGTTTGAAGGGTAAGAGACTTGAAATTACTGCACTGAAGAGTTTGAGAGCTGACCAGGAAAACACAGAAAAGTCCTCTGGTGGCATTGCATGTCCAACTGATTTTAGAAATGTTGAATTTGTACTGCCTTTTTGGAGAGTAGATCTCCTAGGACTGTGAAATAATGAGGTATGTTAGGAAAATATGCACAAGTGTGGAATTCCATAATCCTGGGAATGGATCGTAACAAGACAATGTGTACAATGAGACCTGATATCAAGTCTCAGTTCTGCCACTTACTAGCTGTGTGAACCTGGGTAAGTAAGTTACCCTTTCACGCCCTATTTTCCCCAGCCTTTCTTCAGAAAACTTCATGGAGTGGTTGTTAGACTTGTAAAGGAAAGCATTCTCAGTTGTTATACTGGAGAGCATTTTGGTAAAATCAAAGACAAATGAAAAGTGGAAGTCTCACTCCACTCTGAGAATTCTTCACTGCCTGTTGCTTGCATATCATATCCTAAAAGGAGATGAAGGCAACCGGTAGAGTTGTCATGTTCAGCCTAGTTCTGACAAATGAAAAATCTACAGAGCTGGGAAACTATCATAAGTATAATTCTGACCATGTAAACAAATTAATTGAGGAATTAAGAGAGGATTCTTTCTATTGCAACTACAAAAATAGGAAGACACATCTAAGGGTGGACATAAGAGAATTTCAAAGAACAGCAAGAATAATATCAAATATGTTAAAGCCCAAAATAGGTTTTGGGTTTTAAAACATGCTGTGGATGACCGAAATAGCTTATTTGATTTTGTTTAAAGGCTTAAGGGGAAATCAGGATAGGCTTATTATTTAGGACCTAAGATGTGTTAATACATGGGCAAGAAAAATGAAACACTACTCAATTACTCAAGGTAAATGATCTTTGGTCTAGAAATAGTGGAAAAATTATTGCACAAGAAAACAGAAGCAAAAGATAGGTGAAGAGTTTATTTAAAATACATGTGCACTCACATACATGTACATGTATGCATGCATACAGATACATAAATTCAGTTTTTCCAACTCTGTTTATATACATCACAGTGCAGTAAGAGTTCCTGTAGATAAGGCCACAGAATCTTTACTGGTAGCCTTGAGGATTTGTGGAAAACTGTAGAAGTGCCAGGAAACTGAAGATAGATAAATTTCTTTAAAAATTTTTTAAAAATGAATTCTGCATTTTATATACCAATAAACTAGACATTAATTCTGGGCATGATTCTTAATTCTAAGATGATATATGGTCTCAGAAAGCAGAATATGTGGTTACTACTCTGACCTACAAGAATACCACTAAGGTACAAAGAAATGATGTTTGGAACACCCAAACCTGTGTCTTTCTTCTTATCCATTTCAAATAGATTTGTGCCCTGTTGCTCAAGTGAAAAACTGCAAAACTCCCCTTGATTTGTATGCCTCCTTCCTTCTCCATATCCAGTTCATTAGTAAGTCCTATGGACTCTACTTTCAAAATTATCTGCTCTGTCATTTTCCTCCATTTCCATTGCTCCACTGTAATCCAAACCACCACCATTTCCATCCAGATTATTATGGTTACCTGCTACTGGGTGTCCCTGTTTCTACTTGTCTTGCCCACAACCCATCACTGACACAGTAGTCAGAGTGGTCATTTTAAAGGGTGTGTCTGAATCCATGTCAGTCCTTCACTCAAAGCTCTCTAATGGCTTCCAGTCATACTTAAGATACAGATGTAAACACTACCCAATTTACAAAGCCTCCATGATGTGACCCTTGCATACTTTCTGACCTCATTGTATTTCCTGTCACTCTGCTCTAATATTCCAGCCATGGTGGCCTTTCAGTTCGTTGAATACACTAAGCTTATTTTCAGCAACCCCTTAGTACTTTATTTCCTCTGTCTGGAATGTCTACCCCCAGGTTCTTATATGATTGGTTTCTTACTCATTAAGGAAAAAGCAGTCAGTTCTCACTTCTCATTCTTCATGTAGTCAAAAATTAAAGACTGAGAACATCCGTGCTTGCAGGGCAGCAAGGAAAATAACAAAATGCATTATTTGGTGAAATATACAAGGTCTGTCTAGGAAAAGCCCAGCCATTGTTAACATAATGAGAATGGTTTACATGACATCAATGTAACCTGGTAGCCAAGGGGAGTGGACTGGAATGCACAGGTGTGAACAATGATGACTTCACTGTACTAGTCAGTGGGGGTGGTAGATGCCCTTGAGGGAACATGTGGACATTCAAAATGACTGAGCAAGTAGAACAACAAATCTACATCAGATTTTGCGTTAAGCTTTAACATTCCTCTGTGGAAACTATTCAGATGATTCAGAAGGCTGCAGCTATGGGCAACTGGTGATTGGCAGCTTCCTCATGACAGTGTGTCCACTCATGCATCACGTCTCATGCAGAGTTTTTTGGTAAAACATCAAATCACCAGGTGACTCAGACCCACTACAGCCCAGATTTGGCACCCTGCCACTTCCAGCTTTTCCCAGAACTAAAATCTTTGAAAAGTGTAGAGATTTCAGACCCTCAGTGAGATTCAAGAAAATACGATGGGGCAGCTGATGGTGATTAAAATTGTGTGAGGTTCCAAGGTGCCTGCTTTGAAGGGGACTGAGGTGTCATTGTCCTATATACAAGGTTTCTTGTACCTTCTTCAATAAATGTGTCTATTTTTCCTATTACATGGCTGGATACTTTCTGAACAGACCTCATATAAATTATTTATAGCGTAAACTGACTCTGCAGTTGAAATTGAAAATAAAGAACTGAGTGAAGATGAAAATACAACATAGAAAAATCTGTGGGATGCAGCTAAAATAGTGTTCAGGGGGATAATGGGTATTATTTAGTCCATGGAGCTATAGAAACTGAAATCCATGATATAGGAGAAATAATGGGAAAAAACAAGTTTGTATAACTTCAGCCTGTTAAATCACAATTCTGTGGAGGGGGCAGAGGGGTCTGTATTTTCAGAAAGCTCCAAGGTGATGTCTGGTTTGGGAACCAGCTAGACATGATTCTTTCCGCGCTCAGATTGTGCTTCCTGTATGAATTAGTTAATGTCTTGCATATCCTGCTATAATGTAACTAGTGCTCAGTAAGCATTTTATTATAATACTACTGTTATTGCCGTTAAAGAATTTTTGCTCATTTTTATGGCCTGTGGAAATTGAAAGTAGTATCAGACTTGTCCTTGCTCTCCAGAGCGTGTATGCACCACTGGTAACTGAGCAGTGCTACCTGAAGTCGGTCTTTTGAATCCTGGTTTCTGATCGTTTGATTCTGTTTGCAGAGCCTTTGGGCAATGTAAAAAGAAGAAGAAGAAAGAAAAAGGAGCTTGTATCTGTAAATTAATGAGCTAACATAAAGAATACACTGTCATAGCTTGTTTTTCATGGCCAAGTGGTTATTGTGTACTCACACTTAGCAGCTCCCTGCTCCTACCCCTTTTCTCCAACAAGCCGTCCAGCGGGGCACCTAGCAGTGAGGCCTCTGCTGAAACACACTTACTGCACAGAAACCTTTTTGCAAAGCAGCACAATTCAACAAAGACCAATTTTAAATGGCAAAATTTTAAAACTATGGCTCATTTAGTAACTATGCAGTAATGCCAATAGCAACAAACATTATATGAGAAAAACGTGCAAAGGACTGTCTTTGTGTAAATTATACATAACTATTAACATTAAGTAGTGTGATTGATTTCCTTGAAACTTGTCACCCTGGGGTAATTAGGCTTTTATTTTATCCTTATACTCCAGGGCTTTTCATCCTATTAAAGGGTTCTGGGTCAAATGGGTACCAGGGTATGGCCTAAACTATTTTTAAAAATCCACAATTTTATAGTTCAAACCTAGCTGCTCTAATTATGAGTCTTTTTAAGTGTTTTCTTTGGATCCATCTAAATGCTATTCTTTTCTTTTTACTCAGCTTTCTGTTACATTCTCACTTACTTCAGTGAATGATGGTTTTATGAATAGGACTTATTGACCAAAAAAAATGGATTTCCAAATTGCTATTCATGTACAGAAAGCTGCCTGCTATGAATGGCTGTGAGCCAGTTCTGAAGCCCCTGTGGTAGAGAATGCTGTGTATATACTTATGGTCATGCTGAGTGTATGAAAACATAAAAGTCCTTGTAGCATGCTGGCACACCTTGTCTTTTTATAGGTTTATTGATTCCACGTCTCAGGTTACCATCTTGTTCGTGCCCTATACAATAATCAAAGCCTCTAAGGGAGAGCCTCCGCTCTGTTGGGTCCAAGGAGACAAGGAAGCCTCTTGATATGGCCTCTCAGTAGTCAGACCTCAAAACACTTGAGTCTGTAAATACCAGTAAATGGGTTGATTGATCAGGTTATGTTAATGGGAGTCTCTTGAATGGGCAGAAGGGAAGGGCAAATTGGAATTGGAACTCCTGATACATTTTCAAGAAGTTTATTTGAAGGTGTGTTGACTTTCCTTCAATAAACAGGAAGTAAGCATTCCCTTAATGTACAATAGATGATACAGTCTGATTTCTAGAACTTTAGATGGTATTTTTAAAGTTTGTCACAAAACTTGTTGAAAATGCAGGAAAAAGGACTGCATTATCAAGTGGTAAGAGCCTGACTTCCTACATTACCCTCTGAGTAAAGTTTAGAAGCTTCCTATAGTTACATGAGATGTCTAGTAACTTATATTTGTAGTTGCCCAAACCTGGAAATTCCACAAATGCCACTTAGCGGATTGATGGATAATAAACTGTGGTAAGTCAATACAGTGGAATACGGCTCAAAGTAAGGAGGAATGAGCTGTTGATGGACACAACAACTAAGAAGGCTCTCATAGACATTGTGCTGAGTGGAAGAAGCCAGTCTTAAAAGGAAAACTGAATCCTGTTTGATTCCATTTACATGGCATTCTGGAAAAGACAAAACTGTAGTGATGGAGAACATATCAGTGGTGGTCAGAGGTTAGGGCTGGGCGGAGGGTGTGTGCATAGTAGAGGGAGTTTTTTTAGGATGATGGAACTATTTTGTTTCTTGATTGTGGTGATGTTTAAAAGAATCTGCATATTTGTTAAGATTCATAGAACTATATGCCCACCAAAAAAGTAATTTTTACTGTATACTAATTGTTTAATAAAAAATATTTGTGCCCTGACTGGTCTGGCTTAGTTGGTTGGGCATCACCCCACAAGCAAAGGGTTGCTGGTTCAATTCCCAGTTAGGGCAAATGCTTGTGTTGTGGGTTCAGTTCCCGGTCTGGACACGTGTGAGAGGCAAACAACTGATGTTCCTTCTCACATCGATAGTTCTCTCCCTCTCCTTCTCCCTCCCTTCCCCATTCTCTCTCAAATGAAAATAAAATAAGCCTTTAAGAAAAATTTTTTCTGCCATTGATTCTCTGGAATCTTTCATGTTGAGGCCACATTCAATTTCCCAAACACATGTTGGTAATTATTTCCATGGTTTCATCATTTATCATTCTATATACAGTGGAAGTTCTCAAAAATTCTGATATCAGGACCCCTTTATACTCTTAAATTTTATTGACCCCCAAAGAGCTTTTATGTATATCTATTTAATGTAGTTTATTTGTTTATATTTACTATGTGAAGTCAACATTAAAACAAAAATTTAAATATTTATTTAAGAATAATAATAGTAAACTCATTACATACTGATATAAATAACATATCTTTATGAAAACTATATTTTCCAAAAAAAATTTTAGTGAGAAGAGTATCATTGCTTTACATTTTTGCAAATTTTTTAACATCTAACTTGATAGAAGATAGCAGTTTTTTCACATGTGCTTCTGCATTCTATCTGTTACGGCATCACATGTCATGTATTACTGGAAAATTTCACTGTACAATCAGGAGACAATGAAAGTGAAAAGATAGTCACATCTTTGTATGATTATAAAAATATTGTTTGCATCCTTCGACACACTTTGAGAGCCACTGCTTTAGAGACAGCACAAACATGGGCTGGTCCTCACCTTGTGTCCTCAGTAGCACCCTGCCTCTAAGTTGATTCACCTCTGGACTTCGGTTTTCTGTAGGGAGATTTTCAACCTCAGTCCTTAACTGACCACCATAAGGTGTTTTGATTTCCAGTAAATTTATAGGTCTCTGATACCTTGGTTTGGATTGACCTGAGTTCTAAAATGCTGTGTTATAGTAACAGTTCATTTGCAAGATTTTTTTGGCATACTTACAATCATGTCTGAATGATGTCTCATCTTATGCCAAATTTTTGAAGCTTCATACGTGCATGCTTCGATGAAGTTAAATATGGATTATAGACCTAGGAATCACTGTGAAAGGTCCACAATGCAAAGAGGAGATAACAGTTAACTAATTCAGAGTTCTGTTATGTTAATCCCCAGAATACCTTTCAAATTATAATTGTTCCCTTTGTAGATGTATATTGGACCTCTTCCCTGTTTGCATCTCCATGGAAGGCATTGCTGGGGATTCAGAGAAAACTAGGGCATGGTATCTGCACTTTGAAAACTGTGTAATGGACAATATTCATACTTTCATTATACTTGTTTCTTTTTTAATTTAAATTATTTTATTGTTGTCCGATTACAGTTGTCTGCATTTTCTCCCCACCCCACCTCCCCTCATTATACTTATTTCTTAGTTTATATTAAGCTATCATTTTCATCATTCCAACTGTTAACCTTCTCTTACATACTTTTAGAAGGTTAAAAAACAGTCCTTCTACTTTGAAATATAATTGACTTTGAAGAGCCATTTTCTTTTTGAAGACCATAGAGAAATTCTGAAGATCAGGGCAACAGAAGTGGTCGGTTTGGTGGTGTTATCTTTTATTGTAGCTTCATCACCATTTTCTTCTTCTTAACTCCCAAGTGGCTTCTTCTTCTGAGGATAATTAAAATAAAGCTATTATAATTAATGAAATTTCAGCTATATTCCCTTTGGTGAAGGAGCAAATTAAGATCTCGTGACATCTTCAAGTATAAAGTGTACCTTCACTAAAAGCGAGGTCTGCTCTATTCTTGAATGACATGGTGAGGGTCACGTCTTTGTGCAAAGTACTGATGTCTCTCCAGAGCTCCTATTCTAAAGGGCCCATGGGGCATCACTGCTCAGAGGTCCCGCAGAGATCTCCCACCCAGAAGCCGCCTGCGTCAGTGCCTCGTTCACATTTCCCCCCCTTTTTGTCAGCAGTTTCACTGTGTTGGTACCTCTTTTCACACATCTTCAGGCTCCTTTTCTGTATCCTCAATGATTATTCTCCTCAAACACACATTTTTTGCCTTACCATTGAACCATACTGCTCTTTGTCTCTGCTTTCACTTCCTCATCTGCAATTCATTCCTCCTCTACTGTGTCACTCAACTAAAAGCTGAGTTATCAGCTTTTAGTTGATAATAAATTTAGTTCAATAGCTTATTGGACCTCCTTTTGCTACTTGAATCACTCAGCACATCAGTGGATCCATAATATTCCATTTACAGACCAAGCAGACCATTTGTGCTGGATTGATTCATTGAGATGAACAGCTAAAACAAGTTAAAATCCGTCACCACGTCCTTGCATAATATCAAAATGAATTTAGTTGGTGTTAAACGGACATTTGTTTTTATTGTCTCAAAGATTGAACTTTTCCTCCAATATATACATATGTATTTCTGACTTGAACAGTACATAAAAATTAGTAAATAAGGCCCCATTAAAAATACTTAGAATGTAAGTAACAGGAGTCCCAATAGTATTTCTGATGTCCATTAATGCTTATTCTAAGGATCAGAGCTCATTTTACTGAGCCATTTAGTTAAATCGTGTGATTATTTAGAAAGTTAATTCATGCATACTAAAATCTAGCTTAAGTAATGCAGAGGGTAGGAGGTAAAACTCTATGGAGATGATAGTCCTTTTTGTTATTTAATGATCAGCCATAATTAACTTGCAAATTTGAAATAATTAGAACAAATTAAAGGTATTTAACTTTGCCTCCCTAAAGAAAAATTCAAATTGCACCAAATGCAGCTTTAAATTATTCAAATCTCAGAGGTCTAGGCTAGATTTTTTTTAATAATGCCTTTTCTATGATGAGAATACCAATCTGCTTTTTGTCAGAAGGCATCCTATCAAGTAAGTGTTCTTTGTGTTCCATAAATGACAGCTATTCTTTGTAAAAGTATTTCATCTCCCAAGACTACATCAGCATTTCTATGGCATTTTAATTCAATAAAACAAAAGGTTAATGTTTTTCTGCTTTTTAAAAAATGCAAATACAAGTGGTATTCAATCGGTCCTGAATGACATTTAAATTTTGCCATTCAAGCTCAGACTGTCGCGATATGAGATTGGGCAAAATAGAAAGAAAAGTTCAAGGAGCTTTGGATTATTAGAATTTTATGGAACTTAAAGAACGAAAAATGTTTTTCTTTTCCCCATTCTAAATCAAGGTTACTCAAAGATTCCCATCTAGTATTTTGTAATTTCTATCCAATAAAATATGGAGATATCATTCAATAAAATCTTAATAACCTAAGAATGACTTAATAGTGTGGCAGTCCTAAATGCTGTTGAGTTTAAAACTCTTTTCTTCTGCTCTTTTGATTTTGATCATTTCACCATCATGTTAACAGCTCCAACAGATGCTAAATGAGAATAACAGAACTATTCCTAACAACTTCGTCATACCAGTGAATGATGTTGTCCTGCATTAGTCATAGCTCTTCAGCGAATTTTGCACACATTTTATCTGGACTGTATGAAGAGATGAGAAACACTGGTCATCTGACAATTAGGGTTTGACTTTTCGGTGCCTCACCTAGTGAATGAATGGGTACAAAGTATGTGGTCAATGAATGTTTCTTCAGTTTAGTATCTGGTATGTAGTTTGGGAAATAACATATAGTTATTAATTTTGATACATCTCAGTATATTAAAAAAATTTGGTAAAACTTTTTCTGCTATTTTACTGAACTTTATTTTTTAGTCAACTTTATTGAAATTTACACTTAAAATGCATACATCAAGTTTGATGTGTTTTGACTAATGAATATACCTTGTAACTAACACCCCAATTACTGTAGAAAGTATCCATCACCCCAGAATGTGCTTTGCGTCACTTTGCAGGAAACCCACCCAACTACCACCCCCAACTTTACCCACAACCCCCAAGACCTCCGGCCCAGGCAACCATTGATCTGATTTCACTCCTGTAAGGTATTTTTGTGTGTTCTAAATTTTCATGTAAATGAAGTAGAGCATACCTGTATCTGGCATCTTTTACTCACTGTAGGTTTTAGAGAGCTGTGCACACTACTCCATGTTTTGTTAGTCCATTACCTGTTCGTTCTTGAATAGTTCATTGCATACCACAAGATGTCTACCCATTCATTTATTGATAGACATGTAGACTGTTTCCAGATTTGGGAAGCAAAAAAGAAACTGAGCTGCTATAAACATCCGGGATCATATTTTGGATATAAAACTTTCATCAGATATATGTATTATGAATATTTTCTCTCAGTGTGCTACTTGCCTTTTTGTAAAAGTATTTTACTTCCCAAGACTACATCAGCATTTCTATGGCATTTTAATTCAATAAAACAAAAGGTTAATGTTTTTCTACTTTTAGTTGTTTTTGAAGAACAGGACTTTTTATTGATGAAGGTTAAAAATGTTTTCCTGTGTTCTCTTATAGGAGTTGTAGAGGTTTTAACTTTCCCATTTAAGTCAATAATTCATTTCAAACACACTTTTGTCATGTGGGGCTGGGCTCAAGGTTCCTTCTTTTACTATCCAGATATACCATTTGTTGAAAAAATTACTTCCTCACTGAATTGTCCGATGTCTTTTCAAAGCCACACACACATGCACATTTGTGGGTTTCTCTCCCATTGATCTAGATGTCTGTTGTTAAGCCAGCATCACACAGTCTGGATTGCTTTAGCTTTGCAGTAAACACTGAAATCAGTTCCTATGAGTCTTCCAACCTTGTTTTTCTGATGAAAAACTCTTTTGGGTATTCTAGGATCTTTACACTTTAGATTCAATTTATCAATTTCTATTAAGAAAGCAGAATTATGATCAGATCAATTTTGGAAGAATTATTCTAAAAATATTGTTTCCCAGCTCATAAACATGGTATATCTCTACATTAATTTAGATATTTTAAAATTTAACTTGGTAATACTGTGTATTTTTTCATGTAACAGTCTTACACATTCTTTATTGAATTTATTGGTAGTATATAGAAAGTTTATTTTGAATTTTTTTTTTAATTTCTACTTATTGATTTGAGAGAGAGAAACATTGATTCATTGTTCTACTTTTTTATGCATTCATTGGTGGATTCTTGTATGTGCCCTGACCAGGGATTGAACCCACAACCTTAGTGTACTGGGACAATGCACTAACCAACTGAACTACCCAGGCAGGGCCGGGTTTATTTATTTTTGAACATTTACCTTGTGTACTACAATCTTGCTAAAAGCACATATTCTAGCAGGATTTGGGTTACTTTTCTGGTAGATAACTTAGGATTTTCAAGTTCACAGTTACATTGCCTGTGAATATAACAGCAGCTTTATTTATGCCTTCCCAAGTTTCTTGCCTTTTGTTTCTTATTCTTGACTTATTGCATTGGCTAGAAGTTCCAATACAGTACTGAATAGAAGTGGTTAAAGAAGATAGCCTTGCTTTGTTCTCAATGGAAAGGCATTTAATAATTCACCAATAAATATCATATTAAGTGTAGATTTTTGGTAGATGCCCTTTATTAGAGTGAAGTAAGTTCACTTTTATTCCTAGTTCACTGAGAGTTTTTGTCAGAATTTAGTCAAATGCTTTTCTGAATTTATTGATATAATCTTATGGTTTTGCCCCTTTATTCTTTTAATGTGATGATTTACATGGATGTATTTTTTGTAATGTTAAGCCACCATTACATTTTGAAAAAATACTAATTTGGCTATAAAGTAGTACCATTTTATGTATTGCTGGATTTGATTTGCTAATATTCTGTTGAGAATTTATGAGTCTATGTTCATGGGAGATACTAGTTTGTAATATTTCTATATTATAATAACTTAATCAGGTTTTGGTATCATACAGTAACATAAGCCATGTCAAAGTGTTCCCTCTTCTATTTACTGAAAGCTTCTGTAAGATTACTAATATTTCTTCTTTAAATCTGATAAAATTTACTAGTGAAGCCATCTGATTAGTTTTCTTTGTGAGAATGTTTTGATTATGAATTCAATTTCTTTAGTATATATGAGAGCACTTATATTATCGGTTCTTCTTGAGCCAGTTTTAACAAGTTATATTTTTCAATAAATGTATAAATTTGATTTCATTTCAGTTGCTGAATGTAGTGGCATAAAATTGTTCGTGAAATATTCCAGATATTCTTATAGTATCTTTGGAATCTATAGTGTTACCCCTCTCTCATTCTTGTTATTTGTAAATTGAGTTTTCTTTTTATATTAGTTTGTTTTGGTATAGGTTCATCAATTTTGTTAATATTTTCAAATGGCCAACTGTTGAGTGTCTTTTGTATTTCTTTGTTTATTTTATAGATTTTTACTCTTGTTTCCTTCACCTACTTACTTTATATCTAGTTTGCTTTTTTTGTAGCTTCATAGGTGGAATATTATATCATTGTTTTTAAACTTTTCTGCTTTTTAAATATAGGCATTTGTTATTTTCCCTCTAAGCATTGCTTCTGTAGTCCTCAAAGTTTGATATGTTATGTTTTTGTTATCATTCATTTCAAAATATTCATTAATTTCTCTTTTGATTTCTTTTTTGACCTATGGGTTACTTATAAGTATATTTCATGTCTTCTAAATACATGAGATTTTCCTAGGTATCCTGTTTTTTATTTTAAGCTTCACTCCATCTTGGTCAGATTATATATTCTGTAAGTTTTCATTCTTTTGAAATATGTTGAAATTTATTTTATGGCTCAATGTGTTGTTTATCTTGCTCCATAGTCCATGTGTACTTTTAAAAATGTATATTGTACTGTTGAGTGTAATGTTCTGTATATGTCAATTAAAGCAAATTGATAAATGGTATTGGTCAATTCTTCTGTAGCCTACTGAATTGTTCTTTTCTTTCCAATCAGATGGTAACAAAGGGATGTTAAAATCTTTAGATATGATTGTGAATTTCTCCACTTTTCTCTTTAGTCTTCAGTTTTGCTATGTGTATTCTGAAACTTTGTTTTAGATGCGTGTGTTTTTAGGATTGTTACGTGTGTCTGATGATTTCCCCCTTTAATCATGATGAAGTATTTTAATCATAATGAAATATTTCTCTTTATGTCTGGTAGTACTTTGTAACATCTACTTTATTTGATATTATATAACCACTCCAGCCTTCCATCTGGACTGCTTGCATGGCATATCTCCTTCTATCCTTTTATGTCAACATATTTGTTCTTTTATATTCAAAGTGTGACTCGTAAGCAACATATGGTTTGGGTTCTGCAATTTTCTTTAATTTGACAATTTATTTCATTTGATTTGAGTCTTTAATTCATTTCAATTTAATTTAATTGTTGATACTGTTGGATTGAGGTCTGACTTTTTTTTCTTTCTTCCTATTTATCCCATCTGTTGTTTGTTCCTCTGTTTCCCCTCCTTGACTTTTTCTAGGGGGTGGTGGTGAGAGTGAGAATAATAAAATTTTTTTTAGTTTTCTGTTTGAATTCCTCTTATTTTGTTAGATTTACATCTTTGCACTTTGTTTAGTTATTTCTATGGGGATTACAGTATATGCTTCCCAGACTTATTAAAGTCTATGTGGTACTAATATTGTGGCACTTTATGTAGAAAGTAAGAAGCTTTCTATTGTATAGATATACTTAACTCCCCATTCTTTGTGATATTATTGTCATATACATTACAGCTCAGTGCATTATAAATCCCATAAAACAGTGTTACCATTTTTGCTTTAAACATTCGTATATCTTTAAATGACATTAAGAGATTAAGAAATACACTCTTTTGAATTTATTCATATATGTACTATTTCTGATGCTCTTCATTTTTTTATAGATTCAGAGTTTCATCTGATGTCTTTTTTCTTCAATCTGAAAAACATTATTTCTTATAATTCAGGTCTATTAACAAATTTTCCCTGTTTTGTTTATCTGAAAATTTTATTTCTCCTTCATTTCTGAATAATATTTTTGTGAGATACAGAATTCTGATGTAACAGTTTTCTTTCTGTTTTTTTTTTTTTTTCCTTCCTTTAAAAATTCTGTTTCACTATCTCCTGGCCTTCATTGTTCTGATGAGAAGTTAACTGTAAATATCATTATTCTTCTGTATGTAATTGACATTTTTACCTGCTTGTTTTCAGAATTATCTTTATTTTTGGTTTTCAACAGTTTGTGATCTGTTGGCCAGTTTTTTAAATCAAATTCGGAAAATATTTTTTCAAATTTTTTTCTATCCCAATCTCAGTCTTCTCTCCTGTAATTTCAGTTTTATTCGACAGACAGCTTAATATTGTTTCTAAAATCCCAAGACTGGGTTGTTCTTCAGATTGTCTCAATTCTATTGAGTCTGCCAAAAAATTCACAAAACTCTGATCTTTCATCTCCATTTTCTAATTTTTATTTCCATCACTGTAAATTTTAGCTCTAGAATTTCCATCTGGTTCTTTTTTAGAGTTTCTGTCTCTCTGCTGAGAGTGCCTATCTACTCACTCATTAAAATCATTTTTCCCTCCATGTTCATCAACATATTTATAATATAATAGCTTATTTAAGTGGCTTTTACCTGCTAAGTTCAACATCTGAGCCATCTTTTGATTTTAATTGAATGATTTCTTTTTCTTAACTATGGGTCACATTTTCTTTTTTCTTCTTGAGTCTTGCAATTTGTATTGTATCCTGCATATTTTAAAAATATTTCTTGGACTTCTGGCCAAGATGGAGGCATAGGTAGATACACTTTGCCTCCTCGCACAACCAAAAGAAGGACAACAACTAATTTAAAAACAAAAAAAAAAACAGAACTGCCTGAAAATTGAACTATATGGAAGTCCGACAAGGAATTAAAGAAGAAACATTCATCCAGACCAGTAGGAGGGGTGGAGACAGGCAGTCTGGAGGGAAAGAACTCAAGGCAAGGCAGTGGCTAGCAGACTGGGCAGTCCCACATTTGCACGCAGATAAACCAGGAGAAACAACTGGGGAGTAAGACAGACCGTACATCGGGTTCCACTATGGGGAAATAAAGCCTCAAAATCTGTGAGTGAAAAAACCTGGGGGGGTTACAGCAGCGGGAGAAACTCCCAGCCTCACAGGAGAGTTTATTGGAGAGACCCACAGGGTCCTAGAACATACACAAACCCACACATCTGGGAATAAGCATCAGGAGGGCCCAATTTGCTTGTGGGTAGCAGGGAAAGTGACTGAAAGCTGGTAGAGAGTGGAGCAAGTGGCATTGTTCCCTCTCAGACCCCTCCCCCACGTACGGCACCACAATGCAGAGACATGGGTTGACCCACTCCGGCAAATACCTAAGCCTCTGCCCCTTACAATGTAAGAGTTGTGCCGAGACAAAAAAATATATATATGGCCCAAATAAAAGAACAGATCAAAGCTCCAAAAACAGAATTAATTAGGAAGAGATAGCCAACCTATCAGATGCAAAGTTCAAAACACTGGTAATCAGGATGCTCACAGAAATGGTTGAGTATGGTGGCAAAATAGAGGAAGAAGTGAAGGCTATGAAAAGTGAAATAAAGGAAAATGTATAGGGAACCAACAGTGATGGGAAGGAAATTGGGACTCAGATCAAGGGTTTGGAATAGAAGGAAGAAAGAAACATTCAACCAGAACAGAATAAAGAAATAAGAATTCAAAAAAATGTGGAGAGGCTTAGGAACCTCTGGGACAACTTTAAACATTTTGACATCTGAATCATAGGGGTGCCAGAAGGAGAAAAGGAAGAGCAAGACATTGAAAACTTATTTGAAAAAATAATGATGGAGAACTTCCCTAATCTGGAAAAGGAAATAGACTTTCACAAAGTCCAGGAAGCTCAGAGAGTCCCAAAGACGTTGGACCCAAGGAAGCACACACCAAGGCACATCAGAATTATTTTACCATTAAAGATAAGGAGATAATCTTAAAAGCAGCAAGAGAAAAGGAGACAGTTACCTACAAAGGAGTTCCCATAAGACTATTAGCTGATTTCTTAAAATAAACCTTGCAGGCAAGAAGGGGCCAGAAAGAAGTATCCAAAGTCATTGAAAGGCAAGGACCTACATCCAAGATCACTCTATCCAGCAAAGCTATCATTTAGAATGAAGGGCAGATAAAGTGCTTCCCAGATGTGGTCAAATTAAAGGAGTTCATCATCACCAACCCTGTATTATATGAAATGTTAAAGGGAGTTATCTAAGAAAAAGAAAATCAAAGTTATGAACAGTAAAATAACAAACTCGCAACTATCAACAACCAAACCTAAAAAAAAAAGCAAAAAAATGAACTAAGCAAACAACTTGAACAGGATCAGAATCTCAGAAATGGAGATCACATGGAGGGTTATCAGCGGAGGAGGGAGACAGGAGAGAGAACAGGAGGAAGGGGTACAGGAAATAAGAAGCTTAAATGGTAGGTACTAAATAGACAAGGGTAGGTTAAGAATAGTATGGGAAATGGAGAAATCAAAGAACTTATATGTATGATCCATGGGCATGAATTAAGGTGGGGAAATTCTGGGGGGGGGGCGGTACAGGGTGGAGGGGAGTAAAGAGGGGGAAAATGGAACAACTGTAATAGCATAATCAATAAAATATATTTTTAGAAAAGAAAGAAAAAATATTTATTTTTTAGAGAGAAGGAAAGGAGGGGGAAGTACAGGGAGAAAATCATCAATGCGAGAGAGAAACACCAATCGGTTGCCTCTTATATGTACCCCGATTGGGACTGAACCCACAGCCTAGGCATGTTTCCTGACCCAGAGTCAAACCAGCAACCTTTCACTTTGGGGGAGGAAGGCTAACCAACTGAGCCACACTGGTCAGGGTGTATCCTGCATATTATGATGCATTTAGAGAAGGGATTTTATTGTCATTTTTTGAAAAGTGTTGATTTTTACACTTCCCAGTAATTTAATTACCCCGCTAGTCACCTTGAACTTGGATGGGTTTGTTATGTGCTATTGAGGGCAGATCTCTGGAAAACCCAGGGTGTTTCCCAAGCTTCTCTAAATTGGTGACACACAATCTCCAAACTCTTTCCTCCCTGTGCATTTTGTCATAGCTTGATTTTAGGCTCTGTTAGAGCCTTGATTTTAGGCTCTGTTAGAGGTCTACAGCAAGTTTTTTTTTCTACGATGTGAACTTTCCGGGCCTCCCCTGAAGTCCGGGACATCAACTGTATCTCTCCACTTTGTGCCAGCATTCTAATTTCCCCAGCATTTTCCAGTTTTCACATTTCTATCCTGCCTTCAACCACATAGCAGCTACTTTTTGCTAAGTCTTACAGTGAAAAGGAAAACAAGCAACAGAGAAAATCTACAAAGCTAAAAGTTGAATTTTTGAAAATGTAAGTCAAATTAATAAGCTTTTCAAGATGATCAACATGCTATAGAGAGAAAAACAAATTATCAATATCAGGAATGAAAAAGAAGATATCACCCTAGATTCTAACAATATTTTTCAAGTACTTAAGGAACAGTGTGAATAATTTTTACTATTACATTTGACAAATTATGTAAATTCCTTGAAATTGACAGTGTACTAAAATTCATGCCAAAAAGTAGAAAATATGAATAACCTGTATCTGTTAAAGAAATTTAATTTCTAATTAAGAAACTTCCCAAAAATAAAAGTACAGACTCAGAGAACTTGTGAACTCTACCCCAGCCTCTAAAAAAGAAATAATACCAATTTTACAGAGTTTCTTTAAGAGACTGGAGTGGGGTTCCTCAGCCTTGGCACTATTGACATTTTGGTCCAGATAATTCTTTTGGGGATGGGGTGCTGTTCTATGCATTGTAAGACAAGCATCCCTGTCTCCTACCCATATAGGCTACTAGGAGCCCCCCCTTCCTGCCCCCAGTTGTGACAATCACAAAACTCTTCAAATGTTGCTAAATATCCCCTCTGTGACAAAATTCTCTCCTTCTACCCCACTTGAGAATCACTGGACAAGAGAAAGCAAGAACTTTTCCCAACTCCTTTTGTGAGACCTGCAAGATAGAAGAAGCATTAGAAAAAAGAGAATGACAGGCAAATACAAAACAAAATATTTTTCAATTTTTTTTTTTTTACTTTTTAATTACGGTTGACATGTTAGATTAGTTTCAGGTGTGAGTAGACATTGTATAACTTACTAAATGATCACCCTGATAAATCTAGTACCCATCCGACACCATACATAGTTATTAGAATAGTGTTGACTGCATTCCCTATGCTGTGCTTTACATCCCGTGACTGTTCTGTAACGACCAATTTGTACTTTGTAATCCCTTCACATTTTCACCCATCCCCTTACCCACCTACCCTCAAAACATTTCTTAACAAGATATTAGCAAATTAGTTTTCTGCATACAGTTCTTTTACCTCTTAAACCTTGGTTAGGTTTATTCCTAGGTATTTTATTTTTCTTTTTGCTATATTGAGTGGGAGTTTTTTCTTGATTTCTGCTTCTGCTGTTTCATTGTTGGTATACAAAAATGCCTTTGATTTCTGGATATTGACTTTGTATCTCGCTGTTTGGCCAAATTCATTTATTAGGTCGATCAGTTTTGGGGCCGAGTCTATAGGATTTTCTATGTACACTATCATGTCATCTGCAAACAATGATAGTTTTGTTTCCCAAATTAAAACCACAATGAGATACCACTTCACACCAGTCAGAATGGCCATCATAAACAAAGCAACAAACAAGTGTTGGAAAGGGTGTGGAGAAAAGGGGACCCTACTGCACTGTTGGTGGGATTGCAGACCAGTACAACCGCTACAGAAAACAGTATAGAATTTTCTAAGAAAACTGAAAATGGATCTACCTTTTGACCCAGCAATTCCACTGCTAGGATTATATCCTAAGAACCCTGAAACACCAATTCAAAAGAACCTATGCACCCCAGTGTTCATAGCAGCACAATGTACAATAGCCAAGTGTTGGAAGCAACCTAGATGCCCATCAGTAAATGAATGGATAAAAAAACTGGTACATTTACACAGTGGAATTCTATGCAGCAGAAAGAAAGAAGGAGCTCCTACCCTTTGCAGCAGCATGGATGGAACTGGAAAGCATTAGGCTAAGTGAAATAAGCCAGGTGGTGAAAGACACCATATGATCTCACCTTTAACAGAACCTAAACAAACAAACAAGCAAAATATAACCAAAGACACTGAAATTGAGAACAGGCTGACAGTCACCAGAGGAGAGAGGGCAGGGAATTTCAGGGGGAAAAGGGGAAGGGTTTACAGGAACAAGTATAAAGCACATGTGGACAAAAACTGGGGAGGTGGAAATGGGAGGGAGATGGGGAGGGCTGAGGCGGTGGGCTGGGATGGGAGTAAAAGACAGAAAACTGTACAAGAACAATTAAAATAAAATTTTAAAAAATTAGCAAATTAAATCCAGGAATATATATAAAGGATGATCCAGCTTGACTAAATCTAAATAGAGTGTCCCAGGAATACAAAATTGGCTTAACATTTGAAAGTCAGTTTGCCATACTAACATAATAAAGAAGAAAAACATATTATCAAACTGATGCAGAAAAAGCATTTAACATAACTCTTCCAATGTCATTCATTATTGGGGGAAAACAATGACCTTTCATCAAATCAGAAATCTGATAGAGGCTACGAACAAAGACGCATTCTCTTTAATGATGAACACTTTTAGGAACAAGGTAAGGATGTCTGCTCATACTGCTTCTATTCAACTTGGTACTGGAAATCCTAGCTAGTATGATCAGCCATGAAAAATATTAGAAAGAAACAAGTAAAACCGTCTTTATTTTTAAATACCATGACTGGCTACAGAAACAACTACTAAAATTATTAAGTAAATTTAACACACAGAATTCAAGTTCAATTTTGACATATAAAAATCCATTTCATGTCTATATACAGCAATTACTATCCTATAGCAATATAGGATAGTAACAACATATAGGATATAAAACAACAATTATTCTGGAAAGAAAGCATGTACAGTAGCATTAAAAACCATAAAATTCTTAGGAATAATTTAACCAAAAAAAGTATAAAATATTGCTGAGATAAATTTAAGAAAGTTTAAATGAATGGGAAGAAAGATATACCATGTTCTTGGACCAGAACACTCAATAATAAGATACCAATTTTTTCCAAATTGAAGATTTGATTCCATGCAGTTTCATTCAAAATTCCAGCATACTGCTTAGAAATTGGCAAACATTCTGAAATTTATATGGAAATGTGAAGGGTCTAGAATAGCAAAGAGAGTCTTTGCAATTTAGAAGAATACATTGAAAGATTTGCATGCTGCCTAATTTTAGGTATGTAAATCAAAGTTATGTTATCAATACAGGTTTGGTATTCACCTGAAGACAGATCAGTTAGTGGAACGGAATAGAGTCCAGAAGTAGACCCACAGAATCATACATTCCATTGCTTTTGACAAAGGTTCCAAGCAATTCTGTGGAAAAAAGAAAATCTGGTTAACAAATAATGCTGGAGGTATGTAGATCTGCAGGGGGAGGGGGGATGAAACTTGATCCCTATCTTCCATCATACCCTAAAATTACTTTGATCATGGGGTGTTAGAGCCTGATCCACAGAGGGTGTCGGCCCAGAATATCAGACCTGGGCTGGGTGGAGAGGGCTTTCGCACTGGGGACTGTATTGATGTAGGTTGTCGGAGCTTGAACCTTGCATTGACCTTCAGTCTGCTGCCCTCCCTGGATCCTAACCCTGGAGCAGGCTCTCAACCCGCTCTTTCTGCTTTCACGTATGTGTACGTAAACCTTCATACAGATTGATAATTTCTAACTGTTAGGTCTTCTAGATTGTAGGGCAGTCTGTTTCTTGTTCTTGGCCTTTTTTATCTTGAATTAGTTCAATATATTCACCAAACTTTCACTCCTCTCAGCACCCATTTCTTTCACTTACAGGAATGAATTTACCTTTGCCTTCATTAAGAAAATTGAAGGTGAAGCATGTACTTCCTCAACCCTCTCTCTCTCAACCCCACCACCCTAAAGTCAGTCAGCCAGCTAGCAAAAAGCTACAGTTATTGATTCAACTGCTTTCTTGAAATATCTTCCCAAATGTTTCGTAGGCACCTCAAGCTACATTTAATTTCTCCTACCCTTCCCAAATCTTCTCAGTATTGCTTATCCACCCAAAATTCTGCCAATCATCCTCAACTCTTTTTTCTTCCTCACTTTTGACATTCAAGCACTCATCATTTTTTGCCAATTTTAAATCCTAAATATGTTTTAAAAGCAATCTCCTTACTGTGTCTACTACTGCTTCTCTATTTCAGACCCTCATCATCTCATCAGAGCTGTTCCAGCACCTTCTGACTCATGAGCTTCTTGCAGTCTGTTCTCTAAATAGTGCCAGAGTAATTTTTCATAAATCTGGGATGGATTGTGTCATTTTTCCCTGTAGAGCCCTTCAGTGACTCTGACTTGCCTATAAGATGGAGTTCAAGCCCTTTGACATGGGAAACCAAACCTGTTACGATCTGCTACTCCCTTATCTGTCCTGTTTCACCTTCTTCTTCTCCCCACCCAAACCCCACACTTGATGCTGTAACAAAACCAAACTGTTTAACTTGTCTAAAATACATGAACTTTTACTAATTGGTATATTTGCCGATACTGTTTTTTTTCCCTCCATCCTTCATTCTTCCTTATCTCCTGCTTAATCACTAAGATTTAGTTTAAGTACCTCAGAATTTCCTTTTAGTTATGCAGCTAGAACTAGGTGCCCCTGTCTTTGTGTTCCCATAACAACTTGTACATTCCTGAATATCAGCTTTTATCAGATTTTAAATGATCTGTTTCTGAACTGTCTCCACCTTTAAAAATCACTTAGAGGACTGGAACTAGGTCTTTGAATGCCTGTGTTTGTATACCCAGTACCTAGCATCTATCAACTACTCAATAAATATTTGTTTCAATGTTTGCCTATACCAGCCCCATAGCATATTATCCTGACATAGAGTATTGTCCTCACTAGATAGCTGGTGAAAACTAAATGATTGATCTAATAATTTACTGAACAGGAATAAGGAAACCAGAAGTCGAGGCAACTGAAGTTTTTCATGTGAGTGACAGAGAAAATGGTGATTGCGTTAAATGAGAATGGAAACAGATGGAGGAACTGGTTTCAAGATAAAGACTATGCACTGCTTTAACATGAGTTGGTTCAGGAAGTACAAGGCCTCCCTTGGCAGCTTTCTCGCAGATGCTTGATCAGGTCTGCAGTTGTGGATAGCACTGTGGGCTGGACAGGTCTATTTAGAGATTGTAATTGAAGATACAAGGGTGTGGCAAGGATCCCTGAGAAAGTGCTAAGGAGGAAAGGGAAGGAGAACAAGGACGGAATCTTCAAGAGTGTCTGCTGTTTCAGGAGAGGAAGTAGAAGAGTTTCCAGTAAAAGAATCAGAGTAGAAGTGTCTTAAAACTATTAAAACAATCAAGATAATACAAATATTATGAAAATAATCAAGATAATGTGTATATTATGAAGTCCAGGGGAAAAAAGTTCTAAGAAAGGAGCCAATTGTTGAGAAGTGGTCTAGTAACAAGCAATACGGTTGAAAAAGAAAAGGCCACTAGATTTGTCCTTGAAAATATCGCTTTACTAGGTAGGTATGTTAAAATTAATTACTGTTTCTCGAAGTTCAGCAAAGAAAGGAAGGAGAGAGGAGATGGTAATATAAAGGAGATAGTGAAAGTTTTTGTTTTTTTATTTACAAAACTACATGCCTATTGAAAGATATTGAACATTCAGAAGTATATAAATTAAATAATAAAAGTCTCTCATCCATTTTATTTCTACTTCTCTGGTTTAGTATCTATCTAGTCAAAACTTTAAAAATGTTTTTTATATATTTTTGTTTCTACAAAAATAAGATCCCAGTATACATTCTTTTATTGCAAATTGCTTTTTTTTACTTTCTAGTATATCATGAACTTTCTCCACAATATATACAGAACTATGTATAGAGAACTACATACCTTATTTTTAAAAGGCTAAATAGCATTCTTTATGATGGGTGTATCATGGTTTATTTTCTTACTCTCTGATTGAAAATATTTGCCTTTAGTTTTTCACTGTTACAAATAATTCTGCCATGACCATCCTTAAAAAAACGTTCTCATGCTGTTGTTTATGTGATTCTATGGGATAATGTCTTAAAACCAGAATTATTAGGAGGGTAGGTGCATTTTTATTTTATTTTATTCATGTTGACATGTCATCCACAGAAGGGCGATAACCAATCAGCAGTTCCTTCAGTGCATCAAACACTGTTGTGCACACCCTCACTGACGCTGAGTATTATACACCCCGCTTAAGAAAAGAGGCTTTAGTTTTAGGTTTAGTTTTGGTTTTTAATGGAAAGTTTGATCTTGTTTGTACTCCCAGGAAAGAATCCTGCTGAGAGGAGGAATAGTCTATGAGTATTAAGAAAAGGAGATGATTGACAGGCCATAGTCACAGAGGGCATGGGTTAAAATGGAATCAACAGTATGAATAAAAGGTATCATTTTCTTAAGAGATACTAAGAGAAGAATAGTAGATGGATAACGATGGAAATAAATGCAAATGAAAGGACAGGTTTTTATGCAGTCATCTTTATTTCAAGGAAATTAGAAACTAAGTTCCCTGTCAAGATAGAGGATTACCAGGATGGGGTTTGGAATGGTAAAGGAGCAGGAAGCAATCAGAGGTACGATTGATCAGAATCGGCTGCTATTGTGAGCTCAGCTGAGTGGAGAATGAATGAATTTGGGGGAAGCCAGTAGCTGTAGTCACATCATCAAGCAGAGCTGTAGTTGTTGGACTGCCTGGTGTGGGGCTTCAGGCTTGAGGGAAACTTACATTACATTCACAGTGAGGTCATTTTATTCTCCTGTTTTCCCGGACCATGACTGGAAGTGATATGAGCTAAGATAGTTGTTCCTCATGGGAGAGTGATCCCTGGGTTCTGGTTAAAAAAAATTAAAGAATGTAAATGTAATACATTGCATTATGCCCATATAAAGCCATATTGCATGAAGGCATTTAATTTCTTTTTTTAATTAATAAATTACAGTGTGAACCAACATTACCAAACATTCTGATCAATAGAAGGCCAGCAGTTTTGATGGGTTTACGTGAGTTTATGTGATTTGACTTCTGGCCCGGGGCCACCTGGGAGTAGTAATGGACTCAGTAATACTCTGTCAGTTCTTTCTGGTCTAGAGATGATCTCTGCTGCTGGGGAGTGTAAGCGTCTTAACTTTTAGGATCTTACTTATTGAGTAAAAGTCTTTTTTTCCACTTTAATTTTCACTTTGTTTATGGGCAAACAGAAGAAAAAACCAAAGCATTATGGGTCTGTGGTGAACTTAAGTTACAAGGAAAGGCTGGTAGTATAATAAGGGATACATACGTACTTCATCAGATCATTACTCTCCAAAAAATAAAGTGTTGTAAGAGGAAATATGCTAAGGTAGGGGCACAATTTATTAGAGAGAAAAACATATGCACTACTGTTTATTTTTATTAAAATGCTTTTTACTCCATATTTACCTTGTTGATTTATAATGAAATTATATGAGGACAGAGATCAATTCTTCCACAGGCACTATTATAGTACCTTCTTTCATACTCTGGGCACATAGGAAATACTATAACAATTGAAAATGAGAAACAAATGCACTTTGAGGCAAATTGGTAATATTTTAATTCCTAATATTCATTTTTAGTATTTGGAAACATTGTAGTTTCGCAGGCCCTGCTTTAGCATACTTTTTTACTTCTACAGACATTCTGGTTCTTAGTTACAAACTGTGGCTTTATTAGCAGTTTTATGGGCCTGAGTCTCATTTCCCCAACTCCAAACATAGGCTCTGGAGGATAAAGACCATTTCTTCTCCAACGTTGTTGTGGTAGGACACAAAGGAGACCTTCAGTATGCCCTGGCCACGTGTCCCCGTTGGTCGGAGCATTGTTCCATACACCAAACGGTTGCCAGTCCAATTCCAGCTAGGGCACATGCCTAGAGTGCAAGTTCAATTCCTGGCTGGGTGGCTACAGGAAACAACCCATCGATATTCCTCTCTCACGTCCAAGTCTCTTTCTCTCTCCCCACCTCCCCCTCCCTCCCTCACCTCCTCCATCTGCCCTCTCCCTCCTTCTCTAAGATCAATGGAAACATGTCCTTGGGTAAGGATTTTAAAAAATAAATCTTCAATAAATTCGTTAAATTATTCCTCAAGAAAAAGAAAGTTTTTACTACTATGAATTGTATTTCAGCTCATGCTGAGTTTATATGCCTTTGTGTGATCTGTATCCCTTCTGTGCTCTCTACAGCTCAATCATACTTTTTTTTTTTTTTTTTTTTTTTCAGTTTGTTGAAGTCCACAGGTGATGGCTGGCTGCTTGGAACATCATCATCCATCAAAAAGTACCAAGAGTCCACCACCAGTGGAGAGACTAGAAAAGAGAAGAAGACTGTTGGGTTTCAGTCACATATGGAAGATGATGCCTTGTGCACATGTCCAAAGGAAGATACATATCGACCCCAAAGAGGTAAGCTTGGCATCTCTAGTAGCAAAATGAGAACCTGTTGGGGGCAGTTGGTTGCTGGTGTCTGCTAGCCATGAACTCCAGATGATTTCCTGCAACCCTGAGCAAGAGTTAAATATGTTACAAACTGACATGTGCCTGCAAGGCCATAGGCAGCACATCTAGACCAGTGAATTATATCAGTGTTTCTCTGACAATACTCGCATGAGAAACTATCCAATGTGTCCCTCTTTCTGCAAGCAGCAAACTGTAAGAATTATTCAGTAGTAAGTATCTTCATAGACACAAAGTAATGTTCAAAGTGAGTAAAGAGGACAGGAAAGTGAACATAAATCTCTGCTGAGAAAGTAAACTCTAACAACCACAGTTAATCTTCAATTTACTGGAAATATGGGGAGGGTGGAGGAGAGGTCATGGATAAATTCTACATTGTGGCTGAAACAAAACCTCATAAGTTTTAAGTATATGTTGCCTAACAGTCTTTTAAGTACCAGTAATTCTTCCTATATTATATGTCATGGATATTTTTTTAAATCAGTTATAAATAACAGTATGAAATGTTGAGTGAATCATTTAAACTTAGTTCCCAGTTTCTTGAGTGGCTTTGGCTTAATCTGTGCTGGAATTACTAAGGGAAGGAGTCTGGAGCAGAATGGAACAGGTCTGAGCTTCTGTGCGGAAGAGAGCTACGAGAACAAAGGGCCAAAATGGGTCTCAGGGCGCCCTCTGCTCACACCTCTCTTCCGGACATCTTTCTCTTCTGCCATAGCCATGCGCACTGCTCTCCTTCTGACGTACCTCTTTCCTAACTGGCAGCACCAGCCGTCTCTAGTACTCCGCAGCCGCCCTCTCACAATCTCCCTGGCCATTGTCACACTCTCTTACCTGAGGCACATGCAGTGCTTTATGGGAAGATCTTACAGGTGTAGCACCCCTGCCTTTCCTCTTCATCTGCCAGCATTGTCCTGTTTTTTTGGTTTTAATTACAATTAACCTCAAAGTTGTTTAATCCTCTCCCAGATAATTGATTATTAGTCCCAACTTCAGAAGGGACTCTATCCGTAATTTGAAACAAAAGCAAAAGCTTCTTTGGTTTGGCACAGGGGAGAAGTTCAGCAGACCTCCATTGCTTTAGGACAACTTAGAAACGGCAACGAAATTCAGCAGGCTGACCTCCCAGTGGACTCTCTTGACTTCCTCCGTTAGCAGTCCTTCAGGAAGGTGCAGCTCTTGCCTTGGCTTCCTCTGTTCTTTAGTCATTGCACTTTTAGGAGTGGAGAGCCCGTCAGAATCGGTGTGGCAGTTCCACTGCAAGGCTTAACGTAGTCTTCTCTTAACTTGCCACCCAATTTGTGTTGTGTGTCAGCACTAAAATAAAATGGCAAAAAGAGAAAAACAGGGTGTAATAGCAAAGGGACAAATAGCTTGTGTGATTGGTTAAGACCACGGCCCCTCAGAAAGCTACAGCTGGAAAGGCACTTTGAGAAAGGTGTCATCTAGCCAGCCCTTGCCTTGGTGGATGTTAATCTCTCTCGGGCCCAGCCACAGAAGCAGGAAGCCTGGAGAGGGCTTGTGTCCAAAAAAAAAATCAATTTCTAATTTGAAACAAAATCATTTTGACTAACAGGGGTTCAGAACCCATTACTTTTTGCTGTATAGTCTGCTGACATTTCAGCACTTTCTGTTGTGCACAATGAATCCTAATAGTCATTTTATAATGTTGCTATACCAATCAATTTAACCAAGAGAAAGCTGTTACAATTCTGCAAAGTTTTCAGGAACAGTTTTCACTCAGGGTTTTATTTTTTCGTTAGTTTTTTTTTCCTTCCTCTTTTTGAGGGAGGAGTTACAGTGCTGCAGTGAAAACTAGAAACTCGTTCATCTTTCCAAAAGTTCTCTCTTAAGGCATTGCAACTCACAGGAATTACTAACTGTTTTTTTTTATTTGTAAGAAAGGCCATCTTGTATTTTCTCTTCTTTTATTCTTATATGGAGCATTAGCAAAATTATAATGTACCTGATGATTGAGAGAGGGCCCCTTCGAGTCCTCCTGCTCACCGCAGAGCTGGTACACACGGACTCCAGTACAGGGCACAGTTACTGCAGTGGCATTTGCTGTCATGCCCCACCAAACGGGAGACAGGCTTTCCAAGCTGTGCTGCAGAGGGGTTGGACACCTGTTTATCATAAGGCTGGAGACCTAACACTAATTGCCTAAGTTACACTGCTTGGTTTTTCATCTCCTTAATTGTGTTCCCCTCTTTAGTGTATCTGAATTTTTTAATACACTTTCTTCTGTTTTCTATCCTTTGTTTCTTTTGTTGTCCTTTAATTATGAAGCACTACACAGGACATTTACTGCAGGACCATTAATCTTTATTATCAGTCTCTTTCTCCTTTACCTCTCCTGTCCCCCTCACCATTCTGTCAACTTTATACATACTAAACATGAAAAAAAAAGAAAAAAGGGCCTGACTCTTATCTCAAGAAACAGCCTTGTGGTCGCAAAAATATGTGTAGTATTGTCATGGTTACACTTAAGGTATAAATTGTTTTTCAATCAACAATGCTAGGGTTGTATTCAGTTGGTTTTATTGAACTACGTGCAAAAAGGAGACATTACTTAAGGAAATCTAAACTTGAGTAAAGAACTAAGCCAAAGGCAAAAATCTGGAGAACAGATTCCTCTTTCTTCCTTCCTACTTTCATTCTCTCCCAGCTTGTCTCAAACCTTCTCTCTCTGAGCAATCACTGATTCCCTTTCAAAGGAGCCCGAGAAGCTGAGGGCATTTTTTCCTCTTATGCTCAAGTGCTAGGCGGAGGCTGCGAGCCCACTGAGCACACAAGTTTCAGAACTGAAACGCCAGGCTTCGGGGCTTGTCACTGCCCACCCCTGCCTCCGTCACCCCAAAGCCCGCTACCTCATTTAGAGCTACCTCCTCTTCTTCCGTCTTTCGTTAATCTCTAAGTCTCCTTAAACTTTAAGCAAGGCTGAACCTAGAGTAATTTTAATTTAACTGATGGTGTATTGACCATGCCTTTCATTTTGTCTTTGGGTTTTTTTAGGTTATGTAATATACAGCAGCTGTCACTGATCAAAACTCCCAGAGGGGCTTCCAAACACATTTTTTTTAACTGGAAGAGGATTTATTATAGACTTATCCAAAGGGAGGGATGATTTCTGGAGCTCCTAGGTGTTGGTCCAAGCGAACCTGTGCTTGCTGTGACAAGCGCTCTTTGTAGTCCCTGATGGGTTGAAAGGCAACATGATTGAAGAAGTAAACAAGCTGGAGTATCCTAAGTGTACAAACCATTTCCATCTTGCCTCTTAAGGAGCACTCATTTATGTTTATTTTATTAGTAGCATCATCATCATGATTATGTTTAATCATGAGAAAAGGTACCACAAAATATTACTTCTGACTCCCAGAAGGCTGAGCTAAAAGATCCGTTAAAAGTCAGTGCCTTTAACAATAGAACATGGGAGACAAGCACAGTACAGGGCGATGAATAAATCCAGGCATGTAACTTAAATTGTCCTGCCCTGTCCACTCAGAAAAGGCGTTCGAATGCAAGAGGCTAGTGTTAAGTGTTGAAGTTGCCATGTATGGCATTTTGTCACTTAAACCAGAGCCTCTACATTTTTTATCCTCTGTAATAACAAGAACTATCTCAAAATGCTATATAATTTACTTAGTTATTATTTATATTTTATATTTCTTCAACTAAAATATAAGCACCCCACATGTCCACTGTTGTATCCCCATCTCCTAGACCATCGTTTAATACGTGGTACACGCTCACTGTGTTTGTTGAATGAGTTAAAGTAACATAGACATTGACTGTTCTCTCTGTGTCCTTGTCCTGTTTTCCCACAGAAAGGATCAGTTAGACCTTTTGACCTCAGTACTGGCAATGATGTAGTGATGTAAGAAGTGTATATGCATGTCCCTTCAAAGGCCTCGTGGTGACTGATTGGCAATGTCAAAGAGATAACAGTAGAGTCTTAAAAATAGCAGTGCCTTGAAAGTCAAGAAAACTGTGGGTTTTTTTCATTTTCTTTTATTCTAATTGCAATTTAATTTATAGACAATAAAATTGCATATGCATTGAGTGTCCAGTTTGAGAAACTTTGTCAGTGTATATATCTATGTAAACACCCCCAATTAAGATGTAGTACATTTCCTTTATTCATGACAGTTCCCTTGGGTTCTTTCCGGTGGTTCTTCCATGAGACCCCTCTCCTTGGCCTGCAGACAACCGTCTGCTCCTTGTGTCCTCACAAGGCCTTTACACTGTGGGCATGCCTCCCTGGTGTATCTCCCTCTTCGTATGAGGACAGCAGTCATACTGGGTTAGGACCCATCCAAATGACCTCGTTTAATCTTAATTACCTCTGTAAAGGCCCTCTCTTCAAATACATTCTGAGATATACTGGGAGTTAGACCTTCAACATGAATTTGGCAAGGGGAGAAGACATAATTCAGTCTATAACAACTACTTTTTTTCTAACCTTTATGCCTTTTATTTTTATCTCATTATACTATCTACGACTTTTATTACTATGTGGAATAAAATGGTAAAAGTGGATTTTATGCCTTGTTCCTGATTTCATAGTTCCCTATGATACTCTTCCACCATTATGTATGATTTTAATTATAGGGTTTTTCGTTGGTGCTATCTATCATGTTATAAAAGTTCCTACCTCATTTGCTGAGAGTTGTTATTGTAGTGAGCATAAAATTTTATCAGAACTTTTTCTGTACCTGTTGAGATGTTCAGAGTGGATAAAGAGCAAATACCCTGTATCCCAGCAATTTCTTTCTAGGTATATATATTAGAGAGAATCTCATACACACAATGATTAAATTACAAATATGTTCATAGCTGTATATGCAATTAGGGTAGGCTAAACTTTGGTAACAAGTAGACAAAAAAAAATCAGTAGCTTCAAGAACAAGAAGTTTCTTTGTTTTGTAATGGTCCAGGGTGAGTTTAGTTGGACAGCAGCTCTGCTCCAAAGAATGATGACTCTGCCATCTTTTTGTGCCTTCCAAGGTCACCTTCATCAGTGCAGTAACACAGGGGTGGCGAACTTGGTCCATGGCCACATCTGGCCCACTGCTTGTTTTTGCAAATAAGTTTCATTGGAACGCAGCCATTTTCATTTTTTTACATGTTGTCTGTGGCTGCTTTCATGCTACAACAGCACAGTTGAATAGTTGCA
The DNA here is from genome assembly GCA_004027475.1 of Anoura caudifer. Classification (NCBI taxonomy): domain Eukaryota; kingdom Metazoa; phylum Chordata; class Mammalia; order Chiroptera; family Phyllostomidae; genus Anoura; species Anoura caudifer. The sequence goes on from PVKU01000597.1 coordinate 71,921, forward strand.
GCAGGACCTGGACGGCTCACAAAGCCTAGTGTATTTACCATCGACCCTGTACAGGCAACTCGTGGTTGGTCCTGCCATAGCAGGTCAGCAAAGACGAGGAAGGGAATGGAAGAGCACACATGGGAGGTTTTTATAGGACAGTCCTGAAGTGGCACATGTGACGTACACCAGTTTTCCTCCCAACCACACATCATTACAAGGGGGATTGGAAACTACAGTCCAGCTGTGTACCCAGGAAGAGGGGAAGAGAGTGCATTTCAGTGGGTAACTGGCATCCTCTGCCACAGCAGCAGCCTTCTTAATAGCCCAAGCCAGAACCGCTCCTGACGTCCATCAGCAGTAGAATGGATGCATACACAGAATGCTATCTAGCAAAGAAAACAGACTGCAGCAATGTAAATCATCAACATGGATAAATCTCATAAATACAATATTTGGCAAAAAAACATCTTAAAAGGAATGTATGTATGTATGTGTGTGTGTATATATATATCTATATAGTATATTCTATTTATAAAGTTCAAAAGCGGCAGAACTGCATCACATTGTGGGGGTGCATATCTAAATGGTGAAACTGAAGAACAAAAAGGGACTGACTGTGAGGACAGTGGCTGGCTCCTGGGTCTCAGAGGGGAGAAGCGGCAGTGCGGGGGGGTGGACGTTGGTGACCCGCCCCAGGGACATTGCTGCCAGGACCCTTTCTTGAGTAGAGAGGGGTTGCACTGGTGTGTTCTTCACCAGTTTTTAAACTGAAGTGGATGTGTGACATAGCCTGGCTGTTTCTAAATGGCAAAACTAATGAAGGGCCCAGAAACAGAGCTTTCATAAACATTGAACTCTAAGAAGTCATCCTATATGAGATATTGATTGATGGATGGGCAGACATGCACCCAGCCGTATGCAGATAGGACATGATCCATTATGTTCAATCCCGTCTGTGTATGCAAAAATGCATGTTTATTTACATAACTATATTCACATGCATTCATCTGTATGTAAGCATATACACTTATAGATGAAATTTAACAGCCTAATGGATAATATTCTTACCAACGCTTTTATTTTTTAAATGTGTACATTGTCTTTGTGTGCGCATATGTAAATATAGAGGGATGTGTAGTTCTGTGAATATACTTGTATGTAACTGTTGGCATAGTAAACATTTAAATCAAATTTTATGGAATGAATATAATTAAAAGCTGATATATAGCTTTCTAGAAACTTAATGAGCAGAGCTTAGAAAATTAGAAAAAGAGTAAACTTACTTTAAGGCATAGTATTCACACATCCCTGAAGTACAGTCGGGGTCTGCATCCATTGACGTCGGTCCTGCCTTAGAGCAACCACTCTTAACTCTTTCCGAGCCCCGTCACCTGTCATCATTCGGTGAAAGCTGTGTTCTCTTTGCCCAGAAAAGTGAATGAGCATGTATACACACAGTGTTGCACCTGCAGTTCAGAGGGGTTCACACATTCCTGAAGCACATGCAAGGATCCCATCAAAAGTCCTTGCACCCTCTGTTAAAATTTCTTCTTTCTACGGTTCCCATCGGATGTCAATTGTCTCGACCAAACTTTTGACATAAGCATCAAAACAGAAAAGCTAAGACTAGTGTTCAGGCCTTATGTGATAGTGACTAAAAAAGATCTTTGTGCTGTCACTACCAGGCATCTCTTCCCTTTGCCTCACCCACAAGCCCCGCTTGGTCGTTCCTGCTCCTGTTTGCCACTTGAACTTCCCCTTCGACCCCAGGATTCCACCCAGATAGTTGTAGTGGAGGTGAACTGCTTCACCTGCCTCCTCTCTGTTTCACTCTATTCTAAATTCTGCATGAGAGTCATCTCTCCAAAGACCAGTTCAGTGAATTTTATTGTCATTGTTGCTGCTTTGTTTTGTTGTTGAGGCCAACTAGTGTGGTGTTTAAGAGTTTGCAGTACAGACCTTGATTGTATTGCAAAACCCAGCCTGGCTCACCAGCCCTGGGATATTGGATGCGCTGCTCGACCTTTTCACACTTCCCACTTCCGCATCTATAAAGTGAGGACAGTAATTAATTTAAGTACAAGGAGATAATGCATGTAAAGTGGTTTAAATTGATTAGCAAGGTACAAGGACATAATGATGCTCAATAAATATTTCCTGAATATACTAAATATTTAGCCTTGAGGTTTTTAATTTAATGCTTTTCTAGTTCCATGCTCCTTAATCCTTCCTATCAAAATTCCACCTCCTGCATTAAATCTTCCCTAATCCCATAGCCAGATGTGATCTCCTCACTTCTTAATTCCTCAGACTTTCCATATCATTTAATGGCAGTAACTAGCGTAGCGATGGAAACCCTGGGATCGGGTCATCTGGACGTGGATGCTGGCTCCATCACTAACTAGCTTTGACCTGGGCGGGTCATTTAAGTCCCTTTTGGCTTATCGCCCTCTCTGTAAATTAGATATAAAAAATAGTATCTATCGCAAAGAGTTTTTATGAGAATAAATGTAACTCATTCTGGAAAGGCCAAACTGTAGCAATAGAGCCAGAGGGGGATGGTAACAGGCCAGTCAGGGAGAAGGGAACCACAAATGGGCATAAGGGGAGTTTTGGGAGTGTGGAATACTATAAAACTGGATTGTAAAAATACATAAGCAATGCCATGACAAAAATTTTTTAAACTCAGTTGTGTCCATGTTTTCATAGCCAAACAGATTTGCTACTATTTATCAAACTGTACACCTAAGATGGTTAAATTTTATAGTATTCAAATTATACTTCAGTGAAACGTAAAAAAAAGAATATGTGGTATATGGAAAAGACTTAGAACAGTATGAGGCACATATCAAGCATACTGTATCTGTTATTATTACTTTATACTGCCTTGGGTCATTTATGATTTTTTTAATTTTTTTGTTATTATTCTGTTACAGTGGCTTGTTCTGAATAATCTCACACCTTCCTTTACCTCCTCCTAAACTAAATGCGCTTATTCCTGGCACCAGCCCTTGCCTCTCATTAGGGACTTGGTAAATATTTACTGACTGAAAACACTGTGTGGACTGATGAGTTTATTTCTGGTATGAGAATGTACTGGTTTGGGTTGGGGGTCCCACAGGTTTGTGGACACAGAGAAGACAATTGTGCATTTAGATGGCCAGTGGTTTCCATCTACACGTACCAGGAAGCAGTGACTGTTGAGTACAGCTTTGGAACACCACGGTTCGTGGGGATGGTTTTGGCACTAATTCTCCATAGACATTATTCTTGCTTTCTCTTGTCCTGATTTTATGTGGCCACACCTAAACTGTGCCATTCCCGAAGGCAGCCTACTGTATTCTTGGCATGTTAGGGTCTGGCATTCCCGACACACCAGAGTTGTCTTTGTGCTATTTTAATATTCACCGTTTCCTCAGAGGAAGAGCGAATCTCCCCAAGTAACTTCTTTGAGTGGTCTGGATAACAGTCTCCCAGGAACCAGGAGAAAATTGTGGATGAGATTCTCATAGTCTCCCAGGAAAAGGGCAGGGATGTGTTGTTTGTGTTGTTTGGAAAATAATATGAAGAAGGAGGAGGAGAAAATTGTTATTATTAGAAACAGTAATAGATTCAAACAAAAATAACAGATATTGATGTCCATGTCTTCTTCTTATTTAGCACTTCAGGAGAGAAATTACCAACTAACCATTGCTCGTTAGAAAGCAGCAGAGGCCAGCTCAGCCCTGGATAGTCGGGAGCCTCTCCCAATAAAAACTTCTTTTAGCCCAGTGTAGAGCTCTTTAAAAGAACCGTTCAAGACTCGCTTATGCCTTAAAAGTTTTGATGTTAGGATGGTCTAATTTGGGGGCTTTGGAGATACAAAGTGCTGGGACTTTCTATTCAAAGAGGAGAATGGTCTTTTGTTTATGAGAGTTAAGGGGAATGAAATAAAGCAGTTTACCATCTTGGGCATTTTCACAGGAAACCCAAATCAGCAGGAATACAAGAGGGCATCAGGCTTTAAAAAAATCTATAGTTAGTCTGTTATTGCACAAATGTACTTTCTTAAAACAAGATATTACCAATCTCTGATGTTTACAAAATCAAAACAACCTGCTGAGTTTTCCATCTGTCATCGTTTGATTTCAGGGAGGGGTGGGGAATGCTTAATTCCAAAGCTTAGGTTTCCTATAATCTCTAATAGATTACTCAGAATGGACTTTATAGTTTATTTTTATTGAATGCCCAAATTATTTCCTTTCTTGTTCATACAGGGATAATGACAGGAGTTAGAAAAGATGTGTCCACATCCCCTATGACAACAGAAAGCCACAAGGAACTTGTAAGCACAACCCCATCATCATTCCAACACAGCACTTCCCGGTAAGCTCTAGGGATTCTTGAATTTAACATTCTCCATATAAGAATATTTTTAAAATTTTTTTATTGACATATAACTGACATACAATATGCTATTAATTTCAGGTGTACATCATAGTGATTTGATATTTATATGCATTACAAAATGATTCCCACAATAAATCTAGTTACCAACTGTCACCACACAAAATTATTACAATATTATTGACAGTATTCCATATCCTGTAGATTGTATATTTATGACTTATTTATATTATAACTGTAAATTTGTAACTCTTAATTCTCTTCACCTATTTTACCTGCCCTCCCTCAACCCTGCCCCTTTCTGGTAACCACCGGTTTGTGTTCTGCATCTATGAATTTGTTCTTTGTTTGTTCCTGTTTTGGCTTTAGATTCCATATATGTGTATAAGGGAAATCATACAGTATTTGTTTATTTCTGTCTGACTTATGTCACTTAGCATAATACCCTTTAAGTCCATTCATATTGTTGCAAATGGCAGCATTTCATCTTTTTTATAACTAAGCAATATTCTGTTATGTATATATACCATACCTTTGTGTGTGTGTATGTGTGTGTTTCACAAGTTAGTTTCTTCAAGTACTCTTATCTCCAGCATCTAGACAGAGCTCACAACCATGTACTGGGGTTTCAAAGTTCAAAATATAAACCAAAAATAACAATATTTCTTATTTTTGTACCACATCTTCTTTGTCCATTCCTCTGTCAGTGGATACCTTGGCTGCTTCCTTATCTTGGCCATTGTAAATAATTCTGCAGTGAACACAGTGGTGCTTATATCTCTTCAAATCAGTGTTTTTGTTTTCTTAAGATAAATACCCAGAACTAGAATTGCTAGATCATATGGTGATTCTATTTTTAATTTTTTGAGAAACCTCCACACTGTTTTCTATAATAACTGTACCAATTTACATTCCCACCAACAGTACCTGAGGGTTCCCTTTTCTCCAGATTCTTCCTAACACTTGGAGTTTTTGGGTTTGTTTGTTGGTTTGGTTTTTTTTTTTTTTTTTTTTTAAGTTATGTCGCATTAAGATTTTGATTTGCATTTCCCTGATGATTAGTGATGTTGAGCATCTTTTCATGAGTCTGTGGATCATCTGTATGTCTTTTTTTGAAAAACTTCTCTGCCCATTTTTAATTAAAATCTTTGTTTTTTGGTATTAAATTCTATCAGTTCTTACATATTTTGGATATTAACCTGTTATTGGATTTATGCTTTGCAAATATCTTCTCCCACTCAGTAGTAGGTTGCCTTTTTGTTTTGTTGATGGTTTCCTTTGCTCTGCAAAAACTTTTTAGTTTGATATAGTCTCATTTGTTGATTTTTGCTTTTGTTTCCCTTTCCTGAAGAGAGTAGTCTAAAAAATATTGCTAAAATCAGTGTCAAAGAGTTTACTGCCTATGTTTTCTTCTACAAGTTTTATGGTTTCAGGTCTCATATTCAAGTTTTTAATCCATTGTGAATTTCTTTTTGTATATGATGTAAGATAGTGCTCCAATTTCATTATTTCTAATGTAGTTGTTCAGTTTTCCCAATACTGCTTATTAAAGAAACTGTCTTTTCCCATTGTATATTCTTGCTTCCTTTGTCATAAATTAATTGACCATATATGCATAGGTTTATTTTGGGGCAGTGTATTCTATTTCATTGATCTTTGTGTCTATTTTCAGACCAGTACCATACTGTTTTGATTTCTGTGCCTTTGTAGTATGGTCTGAAATCAGGGAGCATGAGACCTGCAGCTTGATTCTTCTTTCTCAAGATTGTTTAGACTATTTGTAGCCATTTATGGTTGCATATAAATTTTAAGATGATTTTTTTTTCTAGTTCTGTGAAAAAAACTTTTTGGTATTTTGATAAGGATTGCAGATTGCTTTAGCTAGGATGGACATTTTAACAATGTCAGTTTTCCAATCCATGAGCATAGTCTATTTATTTGTGTTATCTATAATTTCTTTCATCAAAGTCTTACAGTTTTTAGAGTATAGGTCTTTTACCTCCTTGGTTCAATTTATTCCTTGGTATTTTTACACAATTATAAATAAGATTGTTTTCTTAACTTCTTTTTCTGATAGTGTGTTATTAGTGTGTAGAAATGCAACTAATTCCTGTGTGTTAATTTTGTATTCTGCAACTTTACTGATTCTATTTATTCTAATAATTTTTTGGTAGAATCTTTAATGTTTCCTATGTGTAGTATCACATCATCTGCAAAATAGTGACAGTTGCATTTCTTTCTTTGCATTTTGGATACCTTTTATTTGCATAATGCGTATTGTGAGTTTTATTTAATTAGCAGTAGAAAATTCTTGATACTTAATGGTTCTTACTAAGGAGGGAAGCCTTCATTTGGCACCTAGAATTGGCCAGGTTGAACTCCCAGAGACCTTTTCTGTACACATGCCTTTCCCTCATTGACAATGGTAACTGGCAAGGATTTCCATAGAACCACAAACTAATCTTACCTTTCACCAAAAAAAAACTCTGCTTAGCAGCAGGTCCTTCTAATTTATCACAGAATGGCTATACACTTGGACTATAAGTTTAATTAACTGAATTAATATTGAAAATTATAGAGGATTTTGTACTATAGTTAAAGGTCTGTCAACATTTACTTATACCAAAGAAATTTGAATGAAGAGTTAATAATTTGATCAGCCTTTTTTTGGAATCAGGAAAAGAAACATGTTATTAAAATTCTCATATCTAATAAGTCATCTCTCACTTATGTACTTGGGGCTGAACATATAAATATCAACACCAAAAGGGCTTGACTTATTTTTACTTGGGAATATGATTTAGCATTTAAGTACCTAATATGTTATCATATGAACACAAAGTTGAAGACAATTTTAATTGTAAAGATCTTTTGGGAAATGATACAGAGGATAATAATAGTGACTGTCATCTATTAAGCGCCTACTATATTCCCAGTCCTTTACGTGCATTATCCAATTCAATCTTCACCACAGCCTTATGAAGTGGTACTACTGCCACCGTTATTTTAAAAATTAGGAAACTGTGGCTCAGACAGACTAGACTGACTTGCCTAAGGTCGCATGGCCAATAAAAGGTAAACTAGCATTTCAGACTCCAAAGCCCAAGATCTTAAATATTATAGTAGTTGACAAAGACAACCTTCCTATTTTGGAGGCTACCCACAATTGAAAGACTTGTTAACTAGTTTACCACATTCTTTGTTTATTACTCCTTTTTTTTACCTTTAATGCTGCTGTTGTTTTACCAAAGACCCACAGTGAGTTGTGGTTCTGAAATATTGATGGGGTTCCCACCTTGGGTCCAACTTAATGCTGTGGCTGAGGGCCTATTGCCCAAAGATCTATCCTTGCTCACCTTGAGAGATCCCTCTGGAAGAGTTACAGGTAAAGAGGAGAGAGAACCTGGATTTTCAGTCTTAGTGAATTTCCCTGCTGTTGAAGGTTAAAATGAGATCTTTAACATTACTTTAATATGCATTTGATGATTGCATTTCGGTTTACAGAGAAGCATGAAAAAGGAAAAGAAAATGTTTCCCCAGTGAGGGTTTTGTAGAACATCCTCAGCACACAGTTTCTGAATGGACCATATCAACTTTGTAGAGTTTTACAAGGCTGGTTAAAATTGCTGTGAAGACTCATATTTACGGGCCTTAAGAAAAGGATTCTTTATCTGTTATTTCTTGATACTGCAAATCAGCTAAATATAAATTCTCAGAAGGTTCCTAAATAATGAGCATTTGGCGAAATAAAACAATGTGTAGCACACATAACCCTTAGATGTGCACAGTGGCACATTACACGTCTGTTCTGCAAAGTGCAGAGTTGGAAAAGATTCAGTGTTGCAAACATCAGTTACCGAGAAGGCACAGTTGTTGCTTTCCAGATTTCAGAATCAGGATTATTTGAATTATTTTTATTTCAAAGTGTAGAAAAGGCATTTTTTTTATAGACTGCTTTTTAGTTACATCAGGAAAATCCAATGCAAAAGAGAAACTTGTTTGTTGCAACAAGCCTTTGAAGGTAGTAGTAAGGTAAACGGGAGTAAAAGACCTTTCCCTGGTCACCATGAATTCCAAGAATTTTCAAGGATTGCAAGAGAGCGTGGGTGGGACATATGCTAGTGGGAGACAGGTTTTCCTTTGTTCTCTGAAAAGCACTAACACCCAGAAGAGCCCCATGTCATTCCATATGCAGGTGATACAACAAGGCGTGGCAGAGTCGTCTTTCTCATTCACAGTGGAGGCTGCTAATTGTTCTCTCTGCTGCCTGTCAATATAATGTGAAATTTTCATTCCCCATTCAAGGTGGAAAAGTTGTGGCTGAAAATGTTAACATTTGCATTTTTATTTGTTGATTTATTTAAAGGACAGCCTCTCCCACAGCAATCCATCACTCGGTGACACCCCAAATATGAATAATGTATTGTAGACTTGCAGTTACCATGTGTAATAAGTGCTCGAGACAGTAAAGGAATGTTAACTATGTTGCAAATGTAATATTTATTGACTCATAAAGTTTATTGCTTTTGAGGTTCAATAATACTGACCGTCGGACATTAATATCACTTATCTTGATTTTAGCTGGGCACCTTTGTATGTAGAAATATTCATCTATCTCATGCTAACAAAATAAATATGTAATTTATAACACAAGCAAGAAGGGCTTTATAGTTTTCTGTGCTGGGAACTATAATGCTTCTGTCTCTGCATTTCACTTCTGGCATCCAGGATTGATCACACACCTCTGAGCTGTCCAAGAAAGTGTGCACACTGGTCATCTTGGCACAAGAGGGTGGCGTCACTGAACGAAACAGGGCCATGCATTTCTGCTTGGCTGGGACAGGCAACACCCCGCAAATCGCTCCACCAGGAGAGAGGACTGGAGAGGGCTTTTCCCCCTGTCCTTCTGAACACCTAGTGGGCAGGTGCTCCTTCACTGAGGCAGTTCAGTCCTTTTTCTGTCGTGATACTGAGTCAAGTGTACTGATTGTACTTGATCCTTTTCTCCAGTGTGAAAACAGACCTGGGCCAGTTACGTGCACATTTGTAATGAGCGCAAATGTTACTCATAATTAACCCTTTTGTGCCTTCCATGATTAGGTATATCCACTGCCGGCAGTAAAGATCATACAAGAAATATCTGGCCACCAGAGTGAAAGAAGTAATGTTAATTAGCAACCACCAGCTGTAATTGTCATCCCCATTAAGATGCAGAATTATGGATTTCTTTGTTATAAATAACCTTTCTAATTGTGCTTGATGTGTACCAATTTAATCAAAAGATATACTTGCAATAGTCAGGTATTTACATTAATGTAGCTTTAGATCTTCAAATCTTTTATTTCATGTTTGACTGGGAAAAGGAGTCTTGCAGCTGTCTATCCTTTGTGTGTTGGTCTGTTTTTCTATTCAGGTATGTAGACGTATACTTTTACATTAAAAATGAAGGCGGTACCTTCTGGGATTATTCAGTGAAACAGACATCTTGTCACTTTTAAAATACTTAGTGGAGTTTCTCTCTCTTAGTCATGTGACAACACAGTAATGATTACTCCAAACTGTCCATGCAGGCAAATACCAGGCATGCAGCAACAGGAATACATTCTCAATCCCTGAAGGAAAAGGTCCTAAGGTCTCTTCTCTCTATTCTTCCCTGACTCATCAGAGTTAATACCAGTATTTTCAAAGCCCCCCCTTTTTAAAAATTTTGTTCTCTTTTTTAAAATTGATTTTAGAGAGAGAAACATTGATTTGTTGTTGCACTTATTTATGCATTCATCGGTTGCTTCTTGTACGCGCCCTGACTGGGATACACTTCTTTAACCAAGATACTAACTGGCCAGAGCCTTTGAGTGAGTGAGTGAGAGAGAGAGAGAGAGAGAGAGAGAGAGAGAGAGTGTGTGTGTGTGTGTGTGTTGGAAAGACAGAAAGACAGATCTCACCAGATCATGCCTGATTAGTGAATTTTTGGAACTGAAGCTGGAGTTAGCCTATTTCTAAGGAGTTCACCTTTCTATTTACATAGGATATTGTTCCATTTATTTCAGTCATCTTCAGTTCTTTTCATCAATATTTTACAGTTTTCAGTGTACAAATCTATCATCTCTTTGGTTAGATTTATTCCCAAGTATGTTAATTTTTTTTATACTACCATAAATGGGATTTTTCCCCCTTGATTGCCCTTTCAGATAGATCACTTTTGGTATAAAGAGACACAACTGATTTCTGTATGTTGATTTTGTATCCTGCAGCTTTACTGAGTTGGTTTATTGGTTGTAACAGTTTTTTGTGGTGTCTTCAGGGTCTTCCGCATTTAGAATCATGTCATTTACAGAAACAATATTTCTTCCTTAGCTATTTGGATGCCTTTTATTTTTCTGCCTTGCCTTGTTGCTCTTGCTGGACCTCCAGTACTTTGCTGCACAGAAGTGGAGAGGGCGCCATCTTTGCCTTGTACCACATCTTAGAGGAAAAGCTGTGGGCTTTTCATAAATGGCCATTGTTGTATTGAAGAAATTTTTGTATGCACATTTTGTTGAGAGTTTTTATCATGAATGGATGTTGCCCTATGTCAAAGAAGACATACAAATTGCCGACAGATGTCTGAAAAGATGCTCAACATCACTAATCATCAGGGAAATACACATCCAAACCACAGTGAGATATTACCTCACAACTATTAGGATGGGTATTTTCAAAAAGATAAAAGATAACAATTATTGGGAAGCATATGGAGAAAAGGGAAGTTTGGTATACTTAATGGGACTGTAATGTGGTATAGCTTTTATGGAAAATAGTATGGAGGTTCCTCAAAGAGTTAAAAAATAGAACTACCATAATATCCAACGCTGCCTCTACTGGGTGTGTACCCAAAGAAAATGGAAAGTCAGTGCTGCAAAGGGATGTCTGCACTCTCATGTTCGCTGAAGCCTTATTCACAGGAGCCGAGATACAGAAACGACCCAACTGTCTGTCAGCAGATGAATGGACTATGGAATTATTCAGCCTGAAAAAAGGAGACTCTGTTGTTTGTGACGAGGTGGATAAACCTGAAGAACATTACGCTAAGTAAAGTAAGGCAGCCACAGAAAGAGAAACACTGCAAGATCTCAGTTACATATGGCATCTAAAAATCGCAGCAGTAGAGAGTAGAACAGTGGTTATCAGGAGGGGGAGGGAAGGTAGAGGAAATAAGGGTATGAGCTGCAGTTCCATGTATTGAGTAAGTTCCAGAAATCTAGAAATCAAAATGATGGCTACAGTTAATAATACTGTACTGAATATTGTAGATTTTCTGAGAGAGATTTCCAGCATTGTCACCACAAAAACAAATTGGAACTATATGGCAGGATTCGTATGTTATTAGCCTGACTGTAGTAATCATTTCACTGCATACACACACACATATATATATCTCATGTTGCAAACCTTAAATACATACAATTTTTTTAAAAGACAGTGTTTTCTATCTTTATTTCCACCTTAAGTAACAACATGAACATCCGGTTGCTTCTGGCTCTAGTTATGATGATATAATCTTTAAAGTGCTGGAACAACAGATGCTGTTTGGTCCTTTGCTGTGCCATGAGGAGGGACAAACATTTCTGAATTTGTTCCTCTTCATTGTCTGTGGCTTAAACCAAGGCAGCTTAAGAATTGTGTAGTTTCGTACATCAGAGTGCCAGCAACCATTTATAGTGCAGAGAAGGAAAAATTATGTAAATAATTGTAACAATGACCTGTTTTATCTTTGCCAACAAAATTCTGGATTAACAGCAGCCATGGGGATTCAAAAAACATATTTCTGTTATGCTAGTAATAAATGTGCAATGCTGAAAATTATGTATCTTTCACAATCCTTAGCATAGTACCTTAGAGTTGAAAGAATGTTTTTAAGATTCATCGTCTCATTTGAATTGCACCAAAGCCCTGTGAGCTAAGTGGTAGTGTTATCCCATTTTCTAATGGGGAAATGAGAGCTGAGAAAAACTGAGTGACTGAGCCAAGTCACACAACACGGGAGAAGAAAAGGCTTGAATTTTGCTCCAGTCCCAAATTTCAGAGTTTTTGCATTCTTTCATACTGCCTGAAACTTGGATTTGGTTCTGAGGTATCAACACTAAGCTGATACAATTCTCGTTTAGGGTAGGAATCAAACTTACTTTGAGAGTTGGGATTTGTTTTATAACTTGATAAGAAGAATCTTAGCCATTCAGAGAAGTGTAGGTGTTGTGGTTTCAACCACACACAACAACCAGATTGTGGTGCTTTCTTGCACTTCGGCCCAGAATCCTAACAGTGACATTTTTTTTTTTTTAATTAGACTTTATCTCACCTACACATTTACACAGATATTTTCTCCACAGATTCCCTCATGTACCCAATGGAAAATGATAATGTGTTATTCTCCCAAAGGTGGAGAGATGAAAGCTAAACTAACATCTCTAACCTCAAACTAGAGCCCATGAGCACTGCGTGGGTTCATGTGGCAGGTTTCAGTAGCAGACCTCCCTGCCTCTGTACCAGAAAGTATATGAGTGATGGCCACATACGGTGATACTGACCATATTCACTCACTGCCTGTCATCCATCAGGAACTATGTCAGACACGGCCAGATCTATCCATTTATAATGTATGTCCATACAAATTACATATCATTGTAAGGCTTTTTTATTACTATGAAAACTCAGTTTCTTGTTAGTTCAGTTTATTCACTAGATTCCTCATATGAGTAAAATCATATGGTCTTTCTCTGACTGGCTTATTTCACTTAGCATAATGTTCTCCAGGTCCATCCATGCTGTGGCAAAGGGTAAAATTTTCTTCTTTTTTATGGCCAAGTAGTAATGCATTGTGTAAATGTCCCATAGTTGTTTTAGCTACTCATCTACTGATGGGCACTTGAGCTGTGACTGACTCATAGCAGGATGACAGCTATGTGGGGGTGGGGCGGTTAGGAGTTGGAGGGATTGAGGAAAAAAGACTCATGGATGTGGACAACAGTGTGGTGATTGCTGGGGGGCAGTATAAGAGGGATAAATGGTAATGGAAAGAAATACACAATAAATTTTTTAAGTAATAAAAAAATTAAAATTAAAAACTCAGTTTCAAGATATTAAATAGAATTTCTCCTTAGGTTTTTCAAACAGCTTCCTAAAATGTCGGGTACTAGACCCAGATCTATCATTTTAGCTCTATCTAATAACGGTTTACACACTACACATACACACAATCAAAATAGCATTTGCTATATTTTTCCATTTGAGTAGATTGTAAAGAACAAAACCTAATGAAATGATGCACATAAAATGATGACAATGAAGAGGGATAATCTGAAAACTTCAGAAAGGAATATGTTGAATATGTTAAAAGAAAATATGAAGTTATAAATATGCCCTCTATCCTCCATCTTTCATCAGGAGGATGAAAAGCCCAGCCAGTCTAAAGTGTTTTGTTTAAGTTGGGTTAATAATTGGGAACTCCTTGCCAGCAATGCATTACCACCAAGAATAGCTGAATGCATTGAAATTCTTATGTGTTTGATTAAAAGATGTTGCTTTTAATTAAGCCATGATGCTGGGCTATTGTTATAATTCCCACTGTTAAAAGCTATTAATATAATCATCCATTTCTCTTGCACACACTATTTATAGAAGAAAACAGAAACAAATGGGGTAGGTAGAAATAATAGAGACATAGCATAATTCCAAGAAATGAATTCAGCCTAAGGAAATTTGTCAAAACATTCTTACCAGAGGAAGAACATACTATACTGGGAAAATGCACACAGCTTACGTTTACTAGTTACTTAGAATTCTAGTCCTTGATTTTAGGAAGTCTTTCTAAGTTGTAGGTGAAGGGATTATAAGAGCTATTTTATTGTTCACACTTTTCTGTATTTTCCAAATGTTCTACAACAATGATATATTACCCACATAATTTCTAAGACAATATTTTTAAAGAAAACAAAGGACTCACATTTGTAGGACATAAACCCACTTCAAAATTTCATACTCTGATATTCCAATAGTTGGAAAAAACCTAAGGTTACCCTTGGAACATATGACATAAATATGTTATTTCTTTGTTGAGCCAGCAGTAGGTGAGGATTGTATTTCCTTGGTGAGTCTTCTCCAGGCAACTGAACTCTGAAAAATGCTATGATTGGTGACATTTGTTCCATAGTGCCAGTTCCTGCTATCATGTCCCAGTTTTTAGCCTCACGAACCGATGTTTTAGTTGTTCATTTGGCCCAAGTTCTTTAAGTTCCCTTAGCGTCCATGTAAAGAAACACTGTTTAGTGTTGCTTACTGTTCTAGACTTAACGCTTTTCTAAAAAGTCTTCCATATATGTTACCTAATAAAATCCTCAGAATTTTCAGAAAGTAAAGCTCAAAGAGACCATTTTAGGAGAGTTAAGAGCCCTGGTGTAATAATTATAATACCTAGTTTATAGGCCAAAGTTGGAATGCTTGCTATGTGGTTTTGAACAAATCATTTAATTTAACCTATAAAGTCGTGGTAATAATATCTCCCTCATAGGTTTGTCATGATGATTACACAAGATAGTTTACATGAGTACTGAGCGCAGACCTGGTATGAAACTAAGTAGTAGCTGCCATTGCCAAACTACCTAAGAAGCAATAAGGTGTTCTCCCGTACCATAGAGCTTCTTCTAAACCTCTTCCGTGGCCTGTGGCTAGTCTGTTGCTTTGGTTTCTCAAGGTAAACTTCTTGCAGCGCAGACAGGCAGCACCACTTTCAAGGAGAGGGCATTAGAATTCAAGTCCAAAGACCTGGATTCATCAGTACCTGCCTCTACCACTTACTAGCAGCAAAACCTTAACAAAGTCCCCTGACCACACAGAACCTCAGTTTTCCAGCCTTCCATCCCATCCGTCTGAACCTTACCCTTTGTTTGGAGATAAAACGAAACGTGCACATCTATCTCCTGATTGCACATTCACACATTTGGGGAATAAAATAATGAAAAAAGTGAACATTATCAAAAGTAATTAAATATTTGGTTTCACAATAATGGTTTAAATTTCTCTTCAGGACATTTGGGGTTTTGTGCTGGCTAGTAGTTTGGAAACAGTAAGCAGACACACTTGGCATCGCGCCGTTCGCAGCGAGGCACAGAGCAGTTCCATGGGAATCTCGGGCCTTCCCACTTGACAGAGGACTGCGTACAATTTACATTTCCTGAGTTTATGCTCTGTAAACATGTGTTTACTGAAGGTTTTTTACTTTTTTACATGTAAGTGAAACTGTGTCTAGAGAACTTTAGTTCTCACTTTATGGAGGACACCAGGAGAAAGACAGAAAAAAGGTAGCATCCAGAAATTCAAATTAAGATCATAGCCATGTTGCCCTGGCTAGTGTAGCTCAGTGGATTGAACAGGCTGTGAACCAAAGGGTCGCGGTTCGATTCCCAGTCAGGGCACATGCCTGGGTTGCAGGACAGTCCCCAGTGGGGGCCACGTGAGAGGCAACCACACATTGATGTTTCTCTCCCTCTCTTTCTCTCTCCTTTCCCCTCTCTCTAAAAATAAATAAAATCTTTAAAAAAAGACTTTGCCAGTAAGAATATTTATAATGGAGAAGACAGAGAATAAATGTAGTAAATGGCCGTTGATTAATGTAACTTCAGTTCAGCTGCACATTCTTGTGTACTATTTCTATATTTGAATATGTGCATGTATACATACACCACTTCTAACATACCGGGCCCGGCATAAATAAGGCCCCCCTTTATTACAAAATCATAAGCATGTAATTCTGTAACATAACAATATCACACACAAGCACACCATATGACATTTTAGGTGAAATGTTCAAATTAAAACCATAAATTGTTACCCTACCAACCACACTCAAGCAGGTGATACTTCTGCCCAACCTGATAGAAGGCATATTTCTCTGATGACCAGACAAAAACTGTTACAGCTTGGTTGGGAAGTTCTGATTCATCCACCATATTCATAAGACATTGTACCTTCGCATTTCCATTTATTTGGTCTTTACAAAATTCTTTTAATGGAAAAAATTTCAATTCCCTGGAACACTGCAAAAGGCACCTGGAACAATAATTCTTTGATCAAAAAGATAGAAAGTTTTGGGAAGATGGAATTATGAAGTTGCCTGAAAGACAGCAGAAGGTAGTGGAACAAAACAGTGAATATGCTGTTCAGTAAAGTTATTGATGAAAATGAAAAATGTGTCTTTTATTTTTATTTTAAAACTGAATGAACCTTTTGGCCAACCCAATAACTTAATGAAGGCTGGAAGTATCTCATCTTGAGACGCCTGCCCTACCAGGTGAAGGATGGACTATTTACCACAAATGGCATTCTGTGTGGACTTTCATCAGGATGCTTCCAAATGCTCTCTGGTAATGAAGCAGTGCCCTCCTCTATGGGTAGCTGGAGGCATGTGCTGTGTCCACTAGCTCAGAGGTGAGTCCTCAGTCACTGTCCCTTCACTCCATCCACATCTGCTGTCCTCCTGGCCTCAGCTCATGTCAAGAAATGGGCTGCTCCTGAAATAAAACTTCTCTGTAGACCAGCTGATACACCCCACACTCAGCTCCTATCTTCTGGGCTTTGGCTGGGAAGAAGTGGACTAGGGTGGAGGAACCAGATTCTAGGGAAAGTGGAAGTATTGCTTCATCTCAGCGGTGGATCATAACTATAACACAAATGTTGATTTAGGAGGGAGCAAGCTAATTAGTGGTAGAACTAACATGGCAACTGACCTGAAACTGCCGGGATCCGTGGCCTCCGGGCAGTGGGAGTCAGCGGACTGCTGTGGCGCTCACAGTGAGCCACCCTCAGCTGCCGTTGCCGTTTCCCGGAGCCCCTCCTCCACGCTGCTGCACCTCCGCAGCGTTTCCAGAACCGTCCTCTCCAGCGAGCTGCTGCTGCACCACAGTTTGCCCCAATCCTTTTATCTTCTCCCTCTGGATATAAATACTTCTGTGACCAGCAAAATGTTTCCACTGATGTACAAACTGTCGGCCACATGGCGTTGACTTCTCTTCCAACCAGAAGGCTTCATGCTAGGGGCGTAGCGTGTATCATTACTTCACTGGCATCTTTTGTGTCAACGTGAAAATTTTAATTTCACGCCCTGCAGACTTCATAGTTTTTTGTCCTCTTGCTGCTCCTGTTGTTGCATAGAGGGTAAGTCCCTGTGTCATGTTCATTTTAGATTGGAAAAAGTAAAGTTTATCCATTTACGATCTCCAAACAGGCAGAAAAAAAACCTTTTACCTAAGGGAGGAAAAATAACTTTTTGGTTGATACGGATTTCCGTTTGGGTGAGTGTGGCCTCAAGGCTCTAAAGCGGAAAAAACTTCTCTGTTACCATTGGGTACTGGTACAGTTTTATTAGTGCAGATTATCATTAATTTCCTTATTGAAACACAAGATATTCTCAAGTGTTTGGATATAAAAAACAGACTGGGGCCAAGATCTTTTTTAACCAGTTATTCCTGGCAAAAAAAAATTTTTTTCTTCACACAACTGTTTATTTGAAAGAGAGAAGAAAATGTTGTGATGAAGAAACCTGTGAGTAAGGAAAAGTCTGGCATACGTTAATAGCAAACGTGGGGGAAACAAATCAAAATTTATTATAGACATTGGATATGTTATTTAAATGAATTTTTAATTAAAGGTTTACATATGAAAGTTTTTCATACCACAGGTTTAAGATCAAAGATGTCACAATTAGAATTCTGTGACTTGATACCATAAACTATTTAACATTAACTTCTAAGAACTATGCTCATGTATTCTACAGAAATTATGAGATACTGTGTTGCCTAAAATGAACTATTTCATTTTTTTAATATCTATTTTCTTACTTTTTAAGGGGGAAGGGAGGGAGAAAGAGAGGGAGAGAAACATCGAGCTAGTGAGCTTTGCAAGAGGATGCAACCAAGCTGAGCTGTGCCAGTCAGGGCTTTAATGAACTATTTCAAATGTACTTTCTTGCAACTACCCTCAGCCTATGGTCCCAAAGTCAGGTTTAAACTGCTGAACAAGGTTAATTAGCTATGAAATGGACACCCAGCTTCTACCCCATCATAAAAACAACCATAATCCTTTTTGGAGGACTGTGCATAGGGGTTAGGGAGGGTCCTTTCAAGAATCTCTTTTCTAATAAGCTTTTTAAAAATGAATACCAGTGATTTGGCAGTAATCACTTAAGTACTTGTGCTTACTTGGGACATTTGCAATGGTTTTATACATATTCAAAGAAACATTTAAATTACCTATAATTTTCCATCCACTGTATATACTATATATACCACTGTTAATATTATAGTTTTTTTTAAGATTTTGTTTGTTTTTAGAGAGAGGGGAAGGGAGGGAGAAAGAAAGGGGGAGAGACAGCAATGTGTGGTTGCCTCTCATGCACCCCATACTTGGGACCTGGCCCACAACCCAGCCATGTGCCCTGACTGGGCATTGAGCCCACAACCCTTTGGTTTGCAGGCTGCTGCTCAATCCACTGAGCCACACCAGCCAGGGCTATTTTAGTATTTCGTATACTTCCCTCCAATCCTTTTTTCTTTTGCTTCTTACACACTTCTCTTTCTTTAGACTAAGTTTTTTTTTTTTCTAAATTATAAACTAGCTGGAACTTTAAAAAGCAAAAACTCTTCTTTGTATTAACCATTCCATGAATGAATTAAAAAGAGGTAGGTGGAACTTGGTAGTGCTAAATAAAATTGCCTGAATTGGCCTCTTAGCAAGGTTGATTGTTGGAATGAAAATGTACGTTTCTCTCATAAGTTACCTTAGGAATGCTACAGTGTGATTCTGTTTCTGATAAAACTTCTTTCCTTTTTTTTTTCCTTTATTGGATCTATATACAAATTTAATCTGAAGTATAAATCACTGCTATAAAATATATGACACTTTCCAATATATGACTCCTACATCTCTTTGAGATGTGAAAAATATGTATTAAAGTTAAATCTCGCAATTAGATTGAATTTTTTTATAGAGGAAAGAATGATTACGTGGACTCTTCCTGGTTCAGGGTGAAGCAAGACAGAGGCACTTACTGGTGAGTGTACTCAGATTTGCTGGTTCCCTGCTACTTTGTCCGTTTTCTGAAGCAGAGGTGACTTTGGCAGGCTAGACTGCATCTGGAGCTGGAGCTAAGAAAGAATATTTCTCCTGTTTTGAGTCTCTCTTCAGACAACAGAATAATGTTGGATTTTCACCTTAGCATAACCCACTTATTTATTTTTACTTTATTCTTTCCATTTATCATTCAGTTTGACCCAAACAAGGGATGTCAGGTTCAATTACTATGCTGGCCCAGGGCCAACTCTAATGAGCCGGGAGATCCTGCCTGGTCTTCCCATCAATCTTCCTCAGATTCAGTCTTTCTTACTGACACTTCCTGTGTTTCAATATCAAATTCATGGGACTTTTTCTTGTCATCCAGTTTTCTAAATTCTTCCAAACTGGGATAGATCGTTGATCTGCATGGGTCCTTTTACTGCCTATAACTATAATACTAACAGTGGTATATATACCATGTTAAAAGGAGAAACCCACTGGGCCTGGCAGTCTTGGTAATGCTCTGTTAAAACTGTTTTCCCCGTCAATTTCTGCTTTTTCTACTCCATGTATTTACAACCAAAATGTTTCCACTTTATTTGGCTATGCTAGTTTTCTCCTCTCTTGACTCTCTTTCTTTCTCCCTTTCTACAGAATTGTTCTAATTTTCTTAGACTTAATAAAGCCCATTGAAGGAAGTTGGAACAGTAAATCAGATATGGTTCCCTGCCGAGGGAACTTATTCCCACACCCCAGGCCCCAGTAACAAAGGAAAGTGGGAGAACTTTAGGTGCACTCTGATTGTATCTTTTATCATGGTCGGGGTCAGAGGTGTATTCAGGAGAACATCCTGGTGACCACAGTGCCAGTCCAACAGCGCTTGCATTTACAGCATATTAGCTGCGTCCACTGCAGTGCCCCACTGTGCATTTGATAAGGGGGTTGGACAGTTGCCTTTTTCAGGATACACCCTGTGTGTTGTTGCCCTGAGTCACCCTAAGAGGCTGGATGTTCTCCCATCTCTAATTTTCATAGACGATGGCTAGTTGGGGTTCATAACATTAACCCAAATATGCTTCTCCATGCAGTCATATTAAAAATCAGGGAAATAGTCTCAGAGTTAACAATCCTGGCAAACCACTTAAGTAATGATGTCTGGGAACTATCTACACTATCAACAATGTCGGTGGGCCCTTTAACTATATGTCCACTGGTTTCTATTGTTTCCTGGTTCTGCCCTCTGCCAACCTGGATCACCTGTTTTGTGACAAGAGGATGGAGAGGTAATTATTATCTTAAATTGGAAGAGTCTCAGGTCTCTGCTTCCCAAAGAACCCTGTTTCAGCTTGCTCACAATCAGTTCTAGTCTCCCAGCCTCAGCTGTGGCTCGAGAGCAGGCAGGACACCTTAATTTGCAGCTTACCCTGCCCCTGCTCCAGCAGCCCTAAACCCCCGGTTTTACGTGAGCCTGAAGAGAACAGAATTGGTGCGTGCACGCAGAGAAAGTGTGGGGGGGGGCGCAGTGTGGAGGGGGCAGGGTGGTTTCTTTTCTGTTGTGTTGCTCTCCCTAATAGGTTCATATAAAGGTTAGAAAGTCCATCTATCTGTATTGTCTTTCTCTTTGAAAGTACAGTCATAAAACAGAACACTACCATTCAGTTTTATAATCTTAAATTTCAAACAACGCACTGATGAATTATTTATGTTATAGAATGTGTTTTCAATAATGTGTAACCTAAAATGGAATGAATGCATATCCCTATGTGCCCTGAACTTTGTAAAGTGCATGCTAATAAACAGGGTAACCCAGTATCACTTCCGTCTGGTGTAATTTACAAGGCAAGCACTTCTCCCTCTCGGTTTTGGTTTTTGCTGCAGTACGTTCCCCAGCAGTCAGCACACTGCCTCAGCCACCAGAGCCTAGCAGGTAACGTTCTTTGACTCCAAGCTGCCTAACAGTGCTTTTCTCTCGGTATAACTAACATTGGGATCTATAAATTTCATTTGTCACTTTGGCTTCCAGCCATACTAAATTAGGCTTTAATTCATAATTAGTAGGAAGTCACAATTCCATAGAAAAGAGAACATTTTATATTAAATGGCCATTATCTAACATCATGATTTCACAAAATAATTAAGATGCTAGAAAATAATTAGGCTATCTTAAGGTTGCCAATACTTAAAGTACAGGCATAGGGAGGAGAGGTGGTAATTTTTTTAATATGTATGTAGCTTCTACAATGACAGAAAGAAAAGAAATTATTTTAAATATTTATAGTTGTACGAATTATCAGATTTGTCCAAATTTGCCTTGTATATCAGAGTCTCCAAAATCATGTACAAAAAAATCTTGCACAGTGATTTTTTTTATCCAAATTTCCAAGCCGAGTGGCTAGCTCACGAATCTTGAACTAAAGGTGTCACCGAAGAAGCCTGGGTAACTGGCAGAAGTCTGTTTCTGTCCGTGGTAGCATCTTTGTGTGAAGACTGAAGTCAGGACCAATAGCCACAAGAGAACGTGGCACAGGTCTGGTCCCTCATCCCAAACTCTTGGAGCCAAGTGTATTTCAGAATTCACGATTATTTTATGATGTCATAGATGCGTTCTTTTTTTATCTTGTTTATCATTATGTACTGGTTTCAGGTGTACAGCCTAGTGGTCAGAAAATCATATACTTTACATAGCGTTCCCTCAGTATTTCCAGTACCCCAACTGGCACTGTATACAGTTATCGTCTGTAAATCCCAGCCTTTACTTACTTCCCCATGACAATTTCATAACTACCGATCTGTACTTCTTTGTCCCTTCGCCTTTTTCGCCCAGTGCCCCAAGCTTCCCACCCCTCTAAGCCTCCCACCCCTCTAGCAATCACCAATTCTCTCTTTGTAGCTGTGTCTGTTTCAATTTTGTTTGTTTTGTTCTTCAGATTCCACCTATAAGCGAAATTGTATGGTATTTGTCTTTCTCTGACAGACATTTCACTGAGCATAATACTATTTAGGTATATCCATGCTGTCAAAAATGATAAGATTTCATTCTTCTTTATGTCCGAGTAACATTTCATTGTATGTATGTACCACAGCTATTTTATCCATTCATTTGTTGATGGGCACTTGAGTTTCTTTCAGAGCTTGACTATTATAAATAACTGCAATGAACAAAGGTATACATACATTCTTTCAAATTAGTGTTTTAGGGTTCTTCAGATAAATCCCCAGAAGTGGAAACACTGGGTCATAAAGCAGGTTCATTTTAAATTTTGAGGAAACTCCATACTGTTTTCCATAGTGGCTGCACCTATCTGCCTTCCTGCTAACAGTGCACTAGGGTTCCCTTTTCTCCGCATCCTCTCTAGCATTTGCCGTTTGTGGATTTACTGAGGATAGCCATTCAGACAGGTGCTTTACTGCTCATTCTCATTGTGGTTTAATTTGCATCAGAACTCACAACTTTTTAAGGTAACCCAATGCATGTACCATATGGGATACTGTATAAGGTATAATTACTCACATAAAATGGAATAAACAACTGATTTTTTTTAATCCTCACCCAAGAATATGGGGTTTTTAATTGATTTCAGAGAGAGAGGGAGAGAGACAGAGAGAAACATCAATGTCAGAGAGAAATGTCAACTCATTGCCTCACGTATGCACCCCAGCTGGGGATCAAACCCGCAACCCAGGTGTGTACTCTGTCGGGGGGGTTGAACCCACAACCTTTTGGTGTGTGGGCTGATCCTCTAACCAACTGAGCCACCCAGCCAGGGCAAGAATATTAATTTGGAGCTATTACCAGAAATACCATAGTAGAGTTATGATTAGAAATATAAGGACAACTAAGATATTATTCTCCTTGAATAACTATTCAATCTTCAGAAATGAAGATTTCCAGATTCTTCCATAGTTACTCACTTTGTTACTACCTGTTTCTCACTGATGTGTGAAAAGCCGTGCCATTTAAAATACATAAAATAGGATGGTCATCTATTGAAAATATGTGTACAGATGACTGTAGCTCCTCTGAAAGTATCTAGTTACAGCTTTGTTTAAATGGTAATGATTTATCAGGCTAGCAGCCTCGTCAACTTGGTCCACTTTTTAAAGCGCCAGCACAATAGATGATACTGACTTCATAGATCTGGAGGTTGGAACCACAAAATTGGTGTAGAGACAGGAGTCAGACTTTCGAGCCAGCGGAGTTTTAGTTTAACTGGCTCTGCAGAACTAATAACATTAAGAAGGCAAAAGAGAATTTACAGTACCTCTTAATTTCCCCAGTCCCTGTGCCAGAATGATGTCTGAGCTCTCCACGCCTTATTCATGGACTGTGGGGACTGGTTGGCATGATTGTAAGAAAAAAAAGTTCTTATCACCTGGAGACCCTGATTCATAACTGAATTCATTATCTTGGAAAGGAAGATAGATTCTAGATCTCTGTGAACCTGGTAGTTTATGGCCTGGTAAAAGCAAACCTAATTAAGCTATTTTGTCTGAGATTTCATAAAACGTGCACTGTGTCTTCCCGTTTTATTTCTGTTCATTGAAGCAAGTTATGTTGACATTATCTGTGTGAATGTAGTAGAAAGGAAGTTCAAGAGAAGCATACTGTAAAGGAAATGTTTTCGAGCAAATTGTCCTTAAATCAACACTAATTACCAAATACTGATTTTTTCCCCTTAAGATAACAGAACAGGAATGCTAAATACAAAATTTAGCTAGAGTAAGATAATAAAAGCTATGGGGATTCTTTTAAATTAGAGCAATGGCACATCCATAAAACAGAACCCTGCAGCAGTTTGCAGGAATTGGGCAGATCTGTCTGCACTATTGCAGGACAATCTCCAAAACAATCTGTTAAGTGAAAAAAGCAGATCATAGATCAGTATATAAGCATAGCCCAGTTTAAGTTTTTAAATACATGTGTGTTCATGTGTATTTTGTATTGCACATACATGCATGTAATTATATAAAAAAGATTTAGAAGCTTATATGAGGTCTCTCCAGAAAAAGTCTAGCCGTTGTTAATATAACAACAGTTTCCACGACGTTAATGTAACCTGGCAGCCTAGGAGAGTGAACTGGAGTGCTCATGTGTAACCATGACGACTTCACTGTACCAGTCAGTGGGGGCAGTGGACGCCGTTGAATGAGCACGTGTACTATGTGGCCATCGCATTCAAGATGACTAAGTGAGTAGAGCAACGAATCTGCATCAAATTTTTCATTAGGCTTGAACATTCTTCCACAGAAACTATTCGGATGATTCAGAAGGCCACAGTCATGGGCAAATGGTAATTGGCAGATTCATGATGACAATGCACCCGCTTCTGCATCACACACATCTTGTGTAGAGTCTTTTGGTTAAACATCAAATCCCCCATGTGACTCAGCCACCCTACAGCCCATACATATTTGGTACCCTGAAACTTCTGGCTTTCCCTAAAACTAAACGGGAAGAGATTTCAGACAGTTGACGAGATTCAGGAAAACACAATGGGGCAGCTGATGCTAACTGTGTGAGGTCCCAACGTGCCTACATTGAAGGGAAATGAAGCGTCATTGTCCTGTGTACAGTGTTTCTTGTATCTTGTATCTTCTTCGATAAATGTCTCTATTTTTCACATGATATGGCTGGATACCTTCTGGACAGACCTCATATACTAAACTGTTTTCAGTGCTCTCTTGGAAAGGAAATGGAGTCACATTTGGTTGGAGGATAGAGTATTGAGAGGACTTTCACTTTTCTTTGTATAATTTTGTGTATTTCAGTTTTTATAATGAACACATTCTTTTATCTGAACCATTTAAAAATGTTTAAGAAAACAAATGTGACAAAGTAGTGTCATACGTCCTTCACTGCGGACTTAACATTAAGGACACAGTGACTCCTGCTCTCGTATTACTGCCAGTGCGACGAAGGAGGAAGACATTGAACAAATAAACCCATATAAATAAATAATTACAAATTGTGATAAATGCTACGAAGTAAAGGAGCAGATTATTATGAGAAGAAAATTAATTGGGGCAATCTATTTTAGATAATGAGGTTAAGGAAGTCCTTTCTGAAGAAGTGATACTTCAGCTGATATCTAGTAGGATGAAGAATAGTTATCCACGCCCCAAAGGCAAGGGAAGTAAAAGCAAAAATAAATGAGTGGGACTGTATCAAACTAAAAATGTTCTACACAGCAAAAGAAACCAACAAAACAAAGAGGCAGCCAACATAATGGGAGAAGATATTTGCAAACAATACATCCGATAAGGGGCTAATATCCAAAATATGTAAAGAATTGACACAACAACAACATCAACAAACAATCCAATTAAAAAATGTGCAGAGGACCTGAACAGATAATTTTCAAGGAAGACGTAGAGACAGCCAACCGATATATGAAAAAAGTGCTCAACAGCACTAGCTAAAAGGGAAATGCGAATCAAAACCACAATGAAATACTACCTCTCATCTGTTAGAATGGCCATTAACAGTAAGATAAGAAATAACAAGTGTTAGAAAGGAAGTGGAGTAAAGGGAACCCTTGTGCACTGCTGGTGGGATTGTAAATTGGTGCAGCCACTAAGAAAAACAGTAACAGAGGGTCCTCAAAAATATAAAAACAGCAATCCCTTTTCTGGGTATCTACCCCAAAAATGTGAAAACACTTATTCATAAAGATATGTGTACCCCTATATTCATTGCAGCATTACTTATAATAGCTACAACATTATAAATAACCCAAGTGTCCTTTGGCAGATGATGGCATAAAGAAGGTGTGCGCATGTGTGTATGGGGGGGTGGAATACTACTCAGCCATAAAAAAGACAAAATATTGCCATTTGTGACAGCATGGACAGATCATGAGGGTATTGTGCTAAATAAGTCAGAAGGAAAAGGACAAGAACCATATGGTTTCACTCATGTGGGGTATAAAACAAAAAGCAACTAATGAGCAAAACAAAAATACAAACAAACTCACAGACACAGATAACAGAATGCTAGTTACCAGGGAGGGAGAGGGAAAGAATGAAGAGGCTAAAGGGGCCAAATATATGGTGATGGAAGGAGACCAGGCTTCCGGTGATGAGCACATAATTGTATTATAAAGTTGTACACCTGAAATTGATATAATGTTACTAACCAATGTTATCCCAATAAATTTAATAAAAATTTTAAAGATTAAAAAAGGAATGTTAGAAGTCAGCAGAGGAGAAGAGCTTATGGACCGATAGCACAGCCTTCTGGTGTCCACCTTCTCTGACGTTCCCCTCGCAGGCCCTCTTGCACATGCTGTGGTCTATGATCCGATTTTGCCCTGGGCAGCCCACCTCCGTGGGCTCCTTGGACCCTCATGTTGTGCTGGTCTGATCATTTTGTGTCTGGGTTGTGTGTGTTACAGGTATGAGACATCTCTGTTGGATTTGGTTCAATCGCTGAGCCCAAAGTCTGCTTCTAAACCCCAGCCCCGCCCCTCCAGAGAAGCCAGGGCCTGGAATCACAGAACTTGCCGACTCAGTTCTCTAAAATCAACCCGGAACAGGATGGGGGCAGGCAGGACCCCTGAAGACCTGGAAGAGAATCAAATTCTGGAAGATGTCTTTTTCATTTGATGCCAAAGCACTTGATGCAAAATTTCCATCAGAACCTTGTGGGGTTTTTAATATACTGATCTAGGATTTTAAAAATTTTGATCACAAGTATTTGTGTCTGTCCTTTCCCAGGGCCCTATCTCACCAGCATCTGTTATGTATTGAATATAGAAATCATCCTAACAACCCAGGGTGTTTTCGCCCAGACCAATCAGTAGATAAAACACACCCAGGGGAGACAGGTAGTGTCTTCTCTAGGCCAAGCAGAGAGGAGAACATCAACACAGGGTGCTTCCTGCACGGCAGGGGCCATTGCGTATTCACCTTTGTTTTGAGAGAATTTCCTTCTCAATATTTTGCTGAAAAAGATCAGCTTTCTTTTTTACACAAGGAAAACCTACCCACTGAAAGATCCCTCTAATTTAAAAGTAGCCCCTTGTAACAAGCGATTTCATAAAGAGAGACCCTTTTACCTCTGCACCAGTTCTCTCACTGCCTGTCTCTACCTAAGTGTAGTCATTAACTCTGAAGTTGGAGTGGGGGCTGCTGTTGTCACAGGCAACACTGAAGGCCAAGTGTGAGTCAGGCTCAGTCCTCCTCATCCTGGCAGGTGCTGCCCCCGGGCTACGGGGAGGGAGGGACCCCCCAGCCCTGGGAAACTGGCATTAAATCACACAAAAGTGACTATGCTAGTGGAGGCAGAAACCTGAAACACTTTTTCTACCATCCTCCAATTTCCCTGAATAGAAAAGAGCAGTCTCTCAGTATTTTCTGTTGACTTAAGTGTCCATTTCGTTTGCCCTTGTGAACTTCCCACGGTTGTGTCTGGAGAAGATGCTATTGGAGGGGCAGTAGCATCAGCTTCTGCAGGCTGATGGACTTTCCCTGGCTCCTCCTCTTTTCCCAGAGTATCCAAGGCCCAGGGTTGACCAGGCTCTGGATATGCTCTGCCCAGGGCTACTGTTCCATGCCTCCAAAGAATCTCCACTGGCCCCAAGCAGCGCCTCCCCTATTTCCCACTGGGCCTCGCTTTGACCGCCAGAAAGCCTGTGGGAGAATTAACATTTGAGCTCACTTTCTGTTCAGCAGAGCCCTTGAGCTCGGTCCTTCAGCTGACAGCGGGCTCTAGTGGCCTCTCAGCCTGTTGGGCTGTGTGTGGACCTCACAGTGCCAGTGAGTTTTAAACGTTCCAGCTGTTGGAAGTGAGGGGACGTGCGTCCCAGATGTGCATTACTTGATGACTTTGATCTGGATGGCATTGCTTTTATTTTCTCTCCCTTTCACCATCCTCGGGCTTGAACTAGGACCAGGACCTTGAACTAGTCTGTCATTCAGTATTGCCGACAGAAGTCAGACCACTTAGCCTGCATGGCTTCCCTGAATTCTTTATCAAAACTAGGTTATTCCAGCCGACAAAAGCCTTGCTGAGTAGCTTCTTATCTAGATGGATCTAAATCTCATTGTCTCTTCAGGCTGAGGCCCTGTCACCGCTATGCAGCCTTCTTCACTTGGGCTCCTTTGTTCTTTGCAGGAGAGAAGAATGGAGCCTACCACTACCATACCCTTGATCCAAGGTACATAAAAGGTCAGGGCTCACCAGCTGTAGCCATTCAACCTGAAAAGTTGAAAAGTCATTGCAGATTACAGTACCCTTTTCAAGTTCGCCCTGGTGAGAGTAAGCTTCATCCCATTTCAGAAAGCTTTTTGAAAATGAAATTTTCCTTGGTGTGACAAAACTGGGGGGCCATCTTCCCAGTTAAAGTCAGGTTTCCAGAACCATATATTTCTTGCCCTGCGTGTCATGACCACCCATCTCACACCCACTTCCTCGGGGTCATCCGTAGCCACATTCTCACATCTGGGCAGCAGTGTCCTTCCTGCCCCCCAGAGGGAGCGGGCAGCAGAAGGGCCCCGATGAGAGCTGTGTTTTCTTTCAGAAGCTTGTTTGCCCTTAAAGTATCACAAGCAAGCTCTAAACTGAAGGCTTTGGGGGTCACAGGCCACAGAATACAGTTTCACTGTTTCTTTACTTTCCCTGAATGAGCAGTTTGGAAGAGCAGAGATGGGTTTTCAGCAGAACCTCAGTCACGATGTTTCATGTGCCGCATCCCTCCACGATTTGCCTTTCTGTGTCCTTTAGGCATTTCCTGGGCGAATTTGTGTCTAAGCTAACGTTTTCATTATCAATTGAACTGTATATGTTAACATTTTAATGTGTCTTACTTTGAGATGTGTGTATATACACGTGTGTGTGTGTGTGTGTGTGTGTAAATGAAAAGGTTTAAATGAAGAGCCTGGGAGCTTAACTGCCGACTAACCTGCCAGGAGAGAGGGCCCGGCACGCAGGAATCTGCCTTTCCTTTCTGTGAAGTGACCGATTGGGATCTGCTTGCCCAGCCTCCAGCCACTTCCCCGAAACAAGACTGGACACAGATTGGAGGTGCTGCAGGTAGTGCTGCACATTGCCCCTCCTCCCAGTACCCCCCATTCTGAGAGAAAACCAACTGATGTTTGCAAAATGGAAAAGGACAGAGTGTGTCCACTGCAGCTAAGTAGTGCCCTATGTGCTTGACTTAGAAAACCTAGGCCAATCAAGGAAAAGTGTTTGTCAATAGTCATGCTTCCAGGAGTCACGCTCGGGTTTTTCCAAACCTGACCCCCATGGTGGGGACTTACCTAGAGTGCCCCAGATATCATGGGGAGGGAGGGACTCTCCTCCTTCAGGGCCATTCTTTTCGCTTGGCCCTGCTTCCAGCACCAGGGCTCAGGATAGATTTACTTGTCGGAGGCTCTGGGGAGGGGCCAGGCCTAAAGGAGCAGAGCTGGGATGAGGCCCATGGTCAGGTCCTTAGGGAGCTGGAGGCTATGGCACACTCCTCCCAGTTCGCGCTTGATCCCCACCTCAGAGTGCGCTATTTTTAATGTGGGCAACTGTTTATATGTGTGTGAGATTTTAGGTTAATATATTATCTCCATGGCTATTTTGATCTTGAATTGTGGTTTGAATATCCCTCATCAGGCCAGTGGGCACAGCCTGACAGTAAGAGCAGAGCCCCAGGTTATCCAGTGTTATTTCCCTCAGTCCTGGTTAGAGCAGCAGGGCTCCTGGCTCCTGGAAGGTGGAAGAACAGGCTCTCCTGGCGAACTCAGGCGCGCTCCCACACATGACACCATGCCTCTTCTAGGTTGTGTGGCTGCTGGCCCGGAAGGTTCCATGCACACCCCTGAGTCCCTTCTATGTGCCTGTCCCCCTGCTCAGCAAGGGTGCACTACATTAGCTATCTCAGATGGGAAAAATGGCCCTGCCTGGTTGGCTTTAGGTGTTGAGAGAATGCAGGCGAGGGTTTGAGTGATGGAATGCCCAGTTCTGAGATCACACCTATGGATTCAACTAAGGAAGCTAGACATCCTGTCCTGTCCCCTGTTCCCCACACCAGCCTGGCACCTTCACCTGAACAAGAGACTGTGCAGCTGCCTCACAGAGGCAGAGGTGGCAGGAATAGAGTCACCATGCAGCCAGCTTCCAAACTGAAGATGAAATGTTTTCCCCCGGTTGTCGAAAGGTTATCCTTGAGTTTCCAAACAAAGCTGGGGATGAGTATGGTGAGGGTGACACCCTAGTCCTCAGAGGGAGAATGACCTGGCAGCCGGAGAACCAGTTTCACAAATTAGTTGCCAGTTTCATGGTTTCTCAGGTGGCTATTAATGGTGGGTTGTTTCTAAGCCCCTAGGGTTCCATTGTTACTTTCAGAGGTGGGACCTTCTAACCTCTCAGGCCTCAACTTCACAGCTATTTCCCTCCCTGCACACCTCCACCATACACACTCGGAACTGTGGAGGCACCCAGAAAATGCTCAGGGCCTTGTCTACACCATGACCCCTCCCCCTTCCAGAGTCACAGAATTCTATGGATGGATTGGACCTTATTGCCCATATAATTCATCAATTTCATTATACAGATGAAGAGTTCAGAGAAAAGTGACTTGTCTGGGCTCCCACATCCTGGCAGCGGCAGGTCTGGCTGCTAGGCTGGGTGCCCTCCCGCCCATGGTGCGTCACTGCCTTAGTGCAGCGTTCCAAGATGAACGTCTTTTAGAATTTCCACCACCATCTCCGAAGTGAGCCCTCACAGGCCACATGGCCCAAAGTGAGGAAGAATGTTTGTTCACTCCTGGGGGCACTCGTAGGGTGATCACCCTCCAGGAGCAAGCGCCACCCTCTGGACTTATTTGTGTCGGTGCACCTGGAGGTCACGGGAAGGCTGTCTAAAGCCATATCCCTGGGGAAAGACAAATCTCTGCAGCAGCATGATGAATGTGACTGTCTTCTCCAAATAGTAAAGGTTCCTATTGCTGTAGTCAACCTCTTCTGAAAATACAGTGGCCGAAATGCGGAGGCGGCCTACCTTGGGTGGTGGAGGTGGTGGGTATACCAGTAAAACCAGTAGGTCGGTACTTGGGGGTCCAGTAGGAATGGCCTGTGTCAGGACCTTCAGGGGACAGTCTCATCTGTTTGGCCTCTTGCAGCCCAGGATGCTCCTCGGGTCTTTCCCAGGCTTTCTCCTTACAGGCTAGAGGTCGTGGACATGTTTTCATCCCCCTTAGCAGATACTCAGGAGTGGGTTTGCTGGTCGTATGGAAACTTTCAGAAACTGCCAGGCTGTTTTCTAAAACAATTTGACCATTTCACATTCTCATCAGCAGAGTATGCGGGTTCATGGACGCTTCCTGCTCTCTAAAATCCTCCCTTTTGCTCATTATTGCCACTACTGGGGTTCGGCACTTGTCAACCCTCCCTTCTCCTCTCTCTGCTTGCAACTCACAACTCCTGGTCATCCCCCAAAGCCACACAGCTCTTTTTGGCCTGTGTGACTTTCCTATGTCCCGTTCTTGTGGATGAATCTGCTTCCACGTTTCCTGAGGCATCATTATAAACACTCTTCTCTTGGCTCCAGCAACGCTGTCTAGGGCCTCTGTACAGCCCACCTGCAACTGCGCTGTATGGTTTTGAGTGTGGTCTTCCCCATTAGAACACTGTGTACCCAAATAGAACATACTCTGGCCTTGGAATCCACCCAGCCTTACCACGTGTGAGCTGCCTACCTTTAGGCAAGTTACATTTAACCTCAGCTATAATAATTTATAAAATAATTCATAAAAATGGAGGTGATAGTCCCTACCTTACAAGTATGATGCCCCAAATGCTGGCCTAGCCCTGGAGGAAAAGACAGAATGACAAGGCCGAGCTCTCCCGAAAGCAGGGCTCAGCCGGTGTCCAGGGGGCCAGAGGGGCCTCAGGGAGCTTCTTGTATGTGGAGGAAACAGAAGGCCCAGGAGGAAAGAGCAGTGTTGGAGTTTGTGAGAAAGTAGAAAGTTGACTAGAAGACCAGGCTCTGCCTGAGGTCCAGAAAGGGCCCCCACACTGGCCACCCCCTCCCCGCTGCAGGGCACGGCTGGTCCGCCTGGCTGGTCCCTCCTGGCCATCACCACACGGACAATGGCCCGATCACAGCCAGGATGCCCAAGGCCCACTGGGCTTCACCTGTTCTGCAGGTGTAAACTGTGTTTTTTCCTCCTCATCCTTCTCTCCCCCACACATCTGCCCTTTAAGTTCTGAGGGGCTGGCGGAAGGGAAGTTCTCTGGCTTCTTGCTGCCAGTTGAGATGGGGTGAGCTTCACGGCCCAGTTCCAGCATCATTCCCCCCCCACCCCCCAAGCTGGAGTTGATTTGAACTTGTTGGATTTATATAACATTGGGAAATGGTAAACTGTGTAAACGTGCTGTGTTTTCCAGGGACAGTTATTTATGGAGGGGCATCCTTAACTCAAGTGCCGCAGTGTTAAATCATTATAATAAATTCATGCTATTCAGACTTTCTTACATTGTAATAAATTTTTTCTAAGCATGAATGAGGAGATACTCCTCTAATATACCATTATGTATTTCTTCTCAAAATGACACAGCTTACTATATCAACTTGGAGAATAACAGAAGGAGATTTACTGCTTTGGAGGAAAAAACAGTTGAGTAGCAATGAATCTGAGAAAAGGACTTGGGACCACTGACCCCCAAAGAACATCTCCTGCCTCTCTGCTTGCTGCTTCCCCCCAAGGAGCAGCAGCACATGCACTCACCGCAGGGAGGGCCTGGCCAAGGGTGCACCCCCCGAAATGTCCCAACTGAGCTTCAGAAGAAACTTCGAGCAGAGAAATGGGACCAGGGACCCGAGGGTTCTCTGTCGGGTCCCACCCAGGAGGAGGTGTCCGAGTAGGGCTCTGTCAGAAATGAAAACTCTTTCCCCACGATGTGAAATCTCTTCCAAAAGCATCAGCGCCCCCTGCATGCAGCTGACTCTCATCACCTGTCTCACCTCACTCCTCACCTGGATGCCCACGTGGACCGGGGATTCGTAGCTTTCACCAGATTCCTACGAGAATCTGTAATCCAAAAAGTTCAGGAATCACTGGTATTCGCTAAAATCTGAAGCATTTTTGACTGTCCGCTATGTATCAATGCCATGCAAAGTCCTGCACAGCTGAAGCTGTACGAGCGAGATGCAGGCAGGGTTCTTGGAGGCCAGTGCAGCCCCTGGGAGGAGGACTTCAACCAGAATTTTCCCAGAAGATGGGACGTTTGAGCTGGGCCAAGACAGGGAGGAAGCGTGATCCAGGCAGAGGAACAACATGTGGAAGGCATGGAGACTGGGAGCCCCAGGGGAGTGAGCTCACGGACAGGCTGGTGTTGAGACTCTGAGGAGCAACAGGGCCCAGTGGAGAGAGGCCTGCACTGATCCAATACTTAGCAAGTTTCTAGCTTCCCTAGCACTCCATCAGAGGCTCTGCCACCGTAGCTGTGTGACACTGTGTAAGTCTCCTCACCATCACGAACTCGATGCCTGTGTCTGCAGAATGTAGATAGCACACATAGGCACACCTGCCTTGCCAGGCCCGTCCCTGCGGGGGGCCAATGAAAGGAGGCTCGTGCACCTGCCGTGTAAACAACTACAAAGCACTTTAAACATATCACGTGCTTTTATAATTGATCTGAAGGCTGGCGCTGGGCTAGGGGCCCCTCGGAAGCATGGGGAGCTGGGGATTCTGTGCCAGCCAGGCAAAGTTCGGCCTGCCAGCTCCCTACCACTGCCGTCCCTACCTCAGGCAGGGTTCCCAGCGCCCTCCCTGGCCTCCGGGGGAGCACTCCAGGGCATGTTTCCCCAGTTTCAGAATGTCGCTCCCCTCTGTTTCTCCCACCAGCCTGAGCTGCCTTCCCAAGAGTTAAGACTGTCAGAGCTTTCACCTCATCCCCTGTGCAGGGTGCTGGCCACCTCCACCTCAAGCCCTGACTCCCGAGACCCCAGCCTGAAGACTGTCAGGAGGCGGCAAAGCCAAGAGCCGTTCCAGGTGAGGACCCCTGGGCTGCAGCCCACCTGCCTCCCTAAGGGTCCTGTGGGTGGCCCACATCATCCCTTCTCCCCATCCCCACCCCGGTCTCCTCTGCCCACCTGTGTTTTCAAACCAGTCCCTTCTCTCTTCAGAACTGAAGATGGTGTTTTCTGCTTTTGCTAGACAGGCTGCTTCAGGGGTGGGGACAGCCACCCCCGAGGCTAGCCAGGGCTAGATAGCATTTCATGGGAGGCCATGCAGCCCCCTCCATGGCCTTGTCACAACTGCCCTTGACACCCACTTCTCATGTCCACGTTGGGGGGCTCTCAGTTTTTTCAAACATTTCATTTTGCAGTCAGACTTACAGTAAAGTTTTGGAAATAATACAAAGAATCTATGTGTACTCTTCACCCACTTATTCTCACACATATATACATACATATCACTTTTTCTGAAATATCTGAGAGTAAATTCCAGACATGCTACTCTCCTTTCCCCTAATAGCTCAACTTACATTTCCTAAAAACAAGGACATTCTCTTACATAACCATAGTTCGGTGATCAAAATCAAGAAATTAACATTAATACAGTGCTATGATCTAATTTACAGACTTCATTTCGATTTTGCCAGGCTTCCTTTTTAAGTTTCCTCGCCTCAAATATCCTTTTTAACAAAACAGAGATAAATTCTAACCCAGGATCAAATCTGTGATCATAAGTTGCATGTATCTTCAGATGAGTACAAACCGTTTACTTTGTAGAACATTCCCCAGTTTGGGTTTATTTGTTTTCTTGTAATTAAATTCGGGCTGTGGCCTTCTCAGGGAATCAGACCCCTGGTGGCTGCACCTTTCATTCCAGGTGATGTTAACTTTGATCCCCTGGTCGAGTGATGTCTGCCAGGTTCCTCCACTGCAAAATCAGCAACCGGGCTTTTGTAATTTACAAGCCTCGTGTGTGTCGGGGGATACTCTGAGACTACGCAAATACTGTTTCCTGTCTACCTTTCACCCACCAGTTACAGCATACGTTGATGATTTGGCACATGCCATTTAAACCCTCGGTCCTGTGCTGTGTTCGCTGTACCCTCTTTCCCCAGCTCAGTGCTAGGAGAGAGATCAGAAAAGGAGACTGTTCGCCTCTTGTCCTCGGGGCCTTCAGCTGGGGAGGGAGCCCGCCACTCACAGGGCTCAGAACAGTGGGGACACAGGCCCAGTGAAGTGGAGCCCCCGGAGCGGATGGACCCTGCACTAAGGACAGGGAGAGTTGGAATGGTCAGAAGTCTGGAATAATACGAGAATCTGTGTCCATAGGGCATTTTTGAAGGCCCCGTCAGACTCTGTCGCAAATGCTTGTCATCCAAGGAACCCCCAGGATACCGAGAAGACTGGAACCACCAGCTTCTTCGGATTCCTGGTCAGAGTTGGGGCAAGGGGGCGCAGAGAGCCCTTGCTGAGAGTGTGCTGGGCCTGGGGTGCTTCAGAAGGGGCTCCTGGGAAGCACTCCACACCTCTTTTTATTCATTCAGCACACATTATTGAGTACCTACTATGTACCAGGCATTGAGTTCAGTGCTGAAGGCACAAATGCTCCTAGTTCTTGGTTCAGTGGAATACGTTGGGCCCAGAGGCCCCTTCAGGGTGCCCAGGACTCAAGCAAGGCAGTGAGTGTTCTCTGCCCGGGCTGGAGGCAGAAGAAAGTGGTGGGAAAAGCACAGCTGTGTTCTCTCACCCAGGGCACTCTCATCTAGAGCGCCAGGCGGACGGTGTTCCTCCGGCTCCTTCTCCCACCTCTGCTGCCTTTCCCAGCACTGAGCAGAGAGCCCCGGGCATGCTCCAGCTGGGCCGAATCTGCAAGACCCAGGTGTCTGCTCACTCTATGAGGAAGGAAACAAGCAAAGAGGCCTGCGTCTCTCCAGGACAGTCCTATCTCCACTCTGGCCTGGGGTCAGACTGTGTGTCTTTGAGGCTTGCAAAGAGAGTCAGGGAAGAGGCTTCCGAGTGAAGAGGCATTTTGCATGACCACCCCTTCCAATGTAATACAGTGATCACAAGCCTGGAATCTGCCATTGAGGGACCTGGGCTCGAACCCCCAGCTCTGCCGCACCATGTGACTTGCTGCACGCCACTTCAGCTGGTCTGTAAAACAGGGTCGAGTGCTGTTGGGGAGTTTAACCGAAATGGTGTGAGTGTCTGGGTGATCAGTGAGTGGGCTGTTTTTAAATGAGGCCGGTGTCTTCCTAAGCTTATTTGCTGCCTACCTAAGACATCTGGGGTTCTTCCAAAGGTCTGGGGTCCCTTCTTCCCCCACACCCCCTTCCCGCAGGCTCTATTTAGCCCATTCACCCTCCAGTACTTGGCTCATGTGTCTCCTCCCCCTGCCCCAGTCTGGGCTACGTGCCTCCCTTGTCAGTGTGTTCTGGGCCCCCTGCCTAGTTCCACCACGTGATCCTGTGGTGGTCTTTTGCTTATCAGAGAACTTTTTTTTTTAATTGAATTTGCTGGGGTGACATTGACATCAGTAAATGAAATTGTATAGGTTTCAGTGTATAATTCTATAATCTGGGAACTTCATACGGCAAATGGGCACAGTTTTAATCTGGGCTCCACTACTTCCTTACAATGTGACTTTGGGCGAGTTACTGACCATCTCCAAGTCTCTGACTGTTCATTTGTAGAGTAGTGCTCCTTGCAGAATTACTTCGAGGATTGGAGATAATACCTGCAAGGTACCTGGTATTGTGTCTCGAAGCTTGTGCACTGTCTTGGTTCCTCCGCCCATATCCTCAACACTTGGCCTGTGCACTCTAAATGTTGGTTAAGCAGGTTAGGGAATAATGACACTCACTCTCCTGCAGTAATTTTCATTAAAAGGCAGAACTAAGTGAGGCCCAAGCCTAACCCAAAGAAAAAGTCCTGACAACGGGATCCAAGGCCCTGAGCAGGACTGGAGCGCAGTGGGCAGTGTGTTGGGTTAGCACTGTGGCCCTCATGTTAGTGCCCTGGGGCTGCGCACGGAGCCCACATCCTGCCCGTCCTGCAGGGTGAAAGTGAATCAGGCTGAAGGTGACTCTGCAGCTCTTCTTTGGACCCCAAGTGGAAGGTTGGCAGCACCTGGGCCCACCGGGTGTCCTGCCATCCCATTGCCCCAGCCCCCTGAGCTGGGCCCCTGG
This sequence comes from Anoura caudifer, assembly GCA_004027475.1. NCBI lineage: Eukaryota > Metazoa > Chordata > Mammalia > Chiroptera > Phyllostomidae > Anoura > Anoura caudifer. Next base: position 109,508 of record PVKU01000597.1, read on the forward strand.
AGGAGGTTGGGAGAGAGGGCCAATGGTAACGACAATTCCATGAAGACTCTGGAGATGAGGGGAACCTCCATAGCTCACTTGGAGGGGTAACCTTCAGAAATGGTTAAAATTACCCCTTGATTTTGGTGAGGGAGAACAAGTTTGCAGACCTTAAGAATTTGCTTATAGTTTTCTCCAGATTTCAGTGTTCTGGGGAAACAGAGCTCATGCAGCTTGAAAGGTTTGTGAACTTCAGGTAGCTGCATAAAATGTTAATAAGTATTACATTTATTTCCACTGAATTTCCTCTCCTCATTAATAATAAAAGCTAAGCGGGTCTTTGGGTTGTTTCTCTCTCCTTGCATGCTCTCCCTTCTGTCCTTACCCCCAGGAAGAGCCATCAGGCAGGGGGAATCCGGGACTCATTAGAAATGAGTTTTATGACTTGTCACTCACCTTGAAGAAGTTCAGTTTCAGCCCAGATGATCAAGGAGAGAAGGGAAGAAAAGGCTGGTACCTAAGTCATATGCGTGATGCCATTTCTTAAAGGTAAAATTGGAATTATGAAGAAAAAAAATGTGAGATGGAGAAGGGAAGGGAAATGGGAGATAGAAGAGAAGGGTTGGAGGGGAGCAGCTGTGCTGAGAGCACACGACCAAGGGGCCCGGTGTGCAGAGATGCAGAGCACAGCTCCGCTGGCAGCGTGGGCTGGAGCCCGGCTCTAAGTCATCTCAGCAAAGGCTTAACCTCTCCAAGCCTGCTGCCTCATCTGTAAAATCAGATGATGCCTGCCTCAGAGAATTAGTTGAGATTATAATCAAGCAGCTCTCAGCACAGTGTCTAGCTCAGAGCAAGCACCCCATAAGTGACAGCTACCCCCATGCTCAAAAGAGAAGAGCCCCAGTGATAAGAGTGTGACAGGAAGGGCCTGATTCCTCTACCCATCCGGTGGGGTCCTGAGCATCCCCAGGCCTGGACTCATCTCTGGGACCCCTGTGGTCCAGCTGTGGGAGCCTGGGAATGCCACTGCCTGGCTCTGGGTCTCCCTATTGAAAAAGGACAATGGCTGAGCTCCTCACACCAGTGTACCCCGCATCTGCACACGAGAGACCAGGGTAACAGAACAATGGATAACAGGCTGGAATGGGTAGCTGGATTTGGAGCTGGGAGAGTTTTCATTGTACACTTTATTATAGTTTTTGAATTTTGAAATACGTGGATATGTTACCTATTCAAAAAAATAGATAACATTTTTAAAATGCAAAGACCAAATTAATATGCAACCAGAAGCTGTATTGAACCAAGAGGAGGGTGGCTGCAGGCAGTAACAGCCACAGCAGTGCTGGGAATGCTCTTGGGAAAAAGAAATGGCCACGTAAGAGGAAGGGGCATAGGAGCATCAGTTAATTGGGGTCCCTGGGAAAGAGTGTGAGCAGTGAGAGACAGGCCTGTGCGCCTCCACGTGACAGGAATTCTCTGGGAGACTTCCTTAAGTCCACAAGCTGACTGGACTTAAGAGGAAATGACTTCAAGTGGTCTGGTGTCAAGTTCAAGCTTGCGTTGGTTGGGATGTGAATTGTCAATGGAACGAACTAAGGAAAGGGAAGAAGGAAGGGATCAGGGCCTGGACCATTCGTTCAGAGTGTCTGTCCTATAAAGGAATTTATAACTCAGCCTTTGGGGTGGCATGTAGTTGTATGTGGCTGTATCTGATTTACTCCTCACAACTCTTAGGGTGTGTCTGTGTGTGTGTGTTATTGTCCTCATTTTAGAGATAAGGAAACGAAGGCTCAGAGAGGTTAAGTGACTTTTCCAAAGTAGCACAGAAGGTATTTAGGAACGCTCACATTTGCATCCCAGTCCGCCATCAAAGCCCATGCCTATTTCTCTCTGATTCCCTACTCTCCAGCCTCCTCCTGGTCTGGGCAAATCCTGGTTAGAGCTTCACAGAGGGAGCGAGAGGGGTGGAGAGGATCAAGGTTCCCTGCAGAGTTGAGGAATCAGGCTAGCCTAAGGAAAGTGAAGTTGAGGTGACAAGGGGTGGCGGGGGGCGGAGGGGGCGGCCTGGGGTTCTTGTGCTGGCTCTCCAGCCTTCCACCCCCCTGCTAGCCAGGCCTGGGGGCATCTGGTGGTGTTGAAGAGCAGAGACTGCAGTGGGGGAGAAGGGCAGGTGACAAGAGGGAGGACAGCTTAGAGAAATAGAGTGACGGGCAGCAGAGACAGGAAGATGTGCACCTATTCCAAATGTGCTATTATTACTTCAAAAGCATTTTCAGAAGACCTACCTCTTTGGAATGTGCCTTCAGTTGTCTGTAATTTATTCTTTCCTTCCTTCCTTAACCCATTCAGCCAGGCAGTGAATCAGCCCTGACCGAGGATCTGACTGTCAGGGGTGAGCAGTCTGTCAAAGGTGGGACATCAGTGGTCACAAATGTTTAGTTGGGGCAGATTCCATTTTGGGAGACAGACAAATGGCATTCACAAGCAAGTCTGATGCTGTAGCCTTGGGCAGGGCGGGGCCCCTGAGCTCACTGCCCAGAAGACACTTAGTTTTACCCCAGGGAGAATGCTCATTTAGGCTCAATCCAGGTGTAAGTCCCACGATGGCCCTGCGGACCCCATGTCAGGAGGAGCGCCAATTTGCCTACAAGGACTTGGGGCCACTGCTGTGTGTGGGGAAGCCCTGGGACATCTGTCTCGCCCCACTGCTGCTCTCTGTGGGAGTGAGATCCAGCTCAGGATAGGGGAAAAGTCAGACCTTTGAAGAAACCGAGGAGATGGGAGCAATTAACTGAAAGATCTCAGTAAACAGTTTCTTTTCAGATGAGCATCACAGAGGAAGCAGAGGAGAAGGGAAAGGAGGAAAAAAGTGAGAATGAAGATAAGAGTACAAAAGGGGCAGATGAAAAGCAGAAAAGCCTTTGAAAGTGCCACCCTGCACCAGGCTGGAGGGAGCCCGTGCCAGGGCCCACCCTCGGGTAAGGCTGGGAGAGGCTGCAGCTCCCCGACGCGGCCGCAGCGAGGGTGCAGCGGCCCCACAGGCCAGAGCCGGCCTGCGGACATCCGTGCGGCAACGAGACCTTGAAGGGAGACTGCGGCATCCACCCGTGGAATGCCTTTATAGCTGGATTTGCTGGAGAAGTGCTCATGAGCTGATGATGTGCGTTGACAGTAGGCAGTGAATACATGGAAGTTCTGTGTGCAAGTATCTCTACTTCTCATTAAGTTCGAGATAAAAGGTTTATAATAAAAAGTCTTTTAAAAATAGGGAAGCTATAAAGGAATTACACATTACGGGTAGAGTCGCAGCAGAGGAATATAAGCCATAGAATATAAGCGGAAGTTAATGAGAATTGTGTCTTAGGTTTTCCTAACACTGCAAACCGGGGATTCTTAACCCGGGGATGATGGGTGAGCTGCGGGGTCCCTGCTCCCCCTGTGACAGTGTGCAGACTAACCTGATGGTTTTCAGCAAGTTTTCGAGGAATCTGTGGCTTCCCTCCAGAGGTTTTAAGTCATCTCCTCTCTTAATTGTGCCATGCCTCCATTTGTTATTTTGAATGTGGCTTTTAAATAGAGAGTTTATTTTCTAGAACTTATCTAGGCCCTTATCTAGTCATATCTAGGCCCTGTTTTTTCATCCCTCCTCTCATTGGACTATGCTGGGATCAAAGCAGAATTTGGTTGATGTGCTTCCAACCCCAGGCCCTTCGGGGCAGCTCCAGGGACAGTGGAGGTGGGGAGGGCTGTGGCAGAGGGAATGGTCCACTGTGGGGAGGTGGAAACCAAAAACCAGGGGCTGTCTGGGGAGGCCACTGAGGCTCCCTAGGGTCTGGGACAGTGACAGGAGGAGGAGATGCTGAGTTTGTCATCCTCTGGCAGACTCATTGCCTTTTGGATGCAAACGTCCAATAGAAACCTCAGTTGTACGAGGCTTAAAACTCAAAGAATTCCTTAAAAAACACCTTTCCATTCCTCAGCCGGCAGCATGCCCCCCAGTATGACCTCCAGCCCTTTGCAGTGAAGTCCTCCAAAAAGTCCAAGAGCCCCACAGGCTCCCAGAATGGCAGAGCAGGCTGTCAGCTGGGCTTGCTGCCGGAACCTGGAACCCAGGGCCGGGAGGAGTGTGCGTTAGTTTAGGGGACAGGGAGAGTCTCATCTGCTGCGAGAACCACCTTCACATTCAAGTCCTGGCTTGAAGGCCTGCCACAGTCCCCGTGGAGGCCGTCTCCCCCCAGGCTAACATTTCACAGGCCAGTGTGAGAAACACGGACTTGGGCCCGGCCCTGGGAAGAGAGGCGAGACAGGACACAGGGCTCCAGGTGTTGCTCTGTAGCTGGGGCTCTGAGCTCCTCTCTCCATCACTCTCCCTCAAAGAAGACAGGTGAGGGCGGAAGCCATTCCCCACTCTCCCTTAGAAGGAGAGGCACAGACAGGCAAAGACCTTTGTCTCCCCGACCAGGCATCTGAAACCACACAGCTCCCTGCCCCTTACACAGAGGGAAATGGAGACCCTAGGTGGGAGTCTACCTGCAGGATGGGGATGGGGGTTTGGTGGGGGAAGGGGTGAGAGGGGCCAGGATGGGGCCTGAAGCAGGCCTGTGGCTGTTGTGCATCACCTCCGAAGAGGCTGTTCCTTCTCCAGCTCCCCTCCCCTAGTACAGGTTCCTGTCCTTCCTCATCCAGAGCCCCTCAGGCTGCTTACCTTCCTTCTCAAACCTCCTCTGGTGTTAGGGTTTGGACGTTTTCTCTGTTGTGATAGAGAGGTGGGCAGCACCCCAGAAACCTACCCCCTCTGTACTCCCTCCCACCAGAGCCCCAACTCTGAGGGTGCCATCCGGAATCCTAGGTTTCCTTTATCCACGCAAACTGGCAACCCAGTGGGAGGTGAGGAACAAAAGCAAAGTGCTTGGTAGCAAGTTTTGGGTCGTGTCCTCATCCTTCTTCCTTAACTGTGGTCCCTGCCTCCACTGCCTCCCTTCCCAGTGTCTCCCAGGGCTTTGCCCCCACCACACTCAGGTCAGGTGGCCTCGGTGTCCTCCTGTTAGCGAGGAAAGGGGGACTCTCTGTTGTGTCTGGGCCCTGTGGCTCTCCCTGAGAGGGAGCCAAAAATATGGGTTTGCCGTGAAGACTTAAAGAGACACATCAGTGCAGAGAAATGTTTCTAAAGTGTGGAATAGGACCGCCTTGGACGACTCCCCTCACCTCCCAGAAAGCCCTGCACATCGCCTGGGCCAGAAACGTGGGCAGCAGGCAGATTCCACGGAGAGAGGAGCCAAAGCTACCTCCGTGGCCAGCCGTGGGGCCATGAGGCATGGTGGGCCAGGTTCCGATAGGCACAGACAACCACTGAGAAGGAGTCTTCCTTTTTTTTTTAAACTGTGCTTTATTTAGGGCTAAGCTGGAGAAAGCGTCATCCAATAGTTACAGAAGGTTACAAGGAGTTTTAGGGAGTCGAGTGTGAAAAGAGCAGTTGTACGGAACTGCAGCTGTTGGTTTTTTTTTTTTTTTTTTTTACAACATCTGGACATCCTAAAAGGAGGAGCCAAGAGAAAGAAAAAGAAAAATTTAAAAATAATGAACCAACAAACCAGAAAGAAAGGAAAGTCAGGAGGCCCAAGAGGAACCAGATCATTGTTTTTCTAAAACAAAAAAGGGAAAAAATGGCAGGTCCGCGAGCCCTCTGGCCTCCAGACGAACTGGATGTCAACGAGAGGAGGGTACCGAGGCAGAATGCCAAAGCAAGTCTTCCCAACGGTGCAAATAAATTATAATAAATATGTTATACTTTAAAATATATGTGTTCTTAAATAAATCAGTGTTTTTTTCTGATTCTGAGTTTTTTAAGCAATGTCTTTTTTAACTGCTCTAAAGTCATTTACCAAAGATAAATATCGTGCTTTCATTAAATAGTTTTCCTTGTTTTTTTCTCTATCATTACAATTAAAAGTCCTACAAAATATGCAAATTTATTTACAGAAAAACAGAGCCGGCATCATTTAAACATCCCTGTTTTTCAAAATTCCTTGTAAACAGTTTCAGAAATTCTTCAAAGATTGTTTATTTTTCTCTCTCTTGTTTAAGGTTTTTGTGTGTGTGTGTTGTTTCGTTGTTTTAAGATGAAAGTTCCCAGGTCTCCCTTGCCCGGAAAGTCTCTGGAGCAAGCATGGAAGGCGAGTGAAGCGGAAGGTGTCCAGGGCTTGCGGAGAGCTGGCGAGCACGCAGCTCCGGAGCGAAGCGAGGCGAGGCGAGGGCGGCTGCAGCTGCGGCGGGCCTTCCTGCCCGGGGTGGGGCCTTCACCGGCGGGGGCAGCCAGGAGCCCACAGGTCTGGCCAGTCAGCCTGGCCCTCGGGGTCAACGGTGTCGCCATCCGACAGCACTCGCGGGGAGAAGGGATTGATGCTCAGTCTAAACTCTACAAAAGTACAGTCCTACAACATCTGGGATTTTAGCAGTAACGCTAACTTCTATAAGTTTTTTTTTCCTTTTTTATTTTTTTTTATTTTTTGCTTTCCTCTAATTTTTCTTCTATGATATAGGTATTTTAAACTTCTCCTTTTTAAAATTCTGTACAACTATTATGTTTTTAAGAGGGGGGGAAAGAGTTAGAAGCATTTACAGACTTTTCACAACAATTCTCTTGCCTTGTAAGTCCTTTTTTTCCCCTCTTTGTTTTCTCACACTTCAAGGTTACTGAGTTTTAATATTTTTGTTGCTTTCCCCCAATATCCACCAATTTGTTCATCTTAACAGCTCCCTCCAGACATACAATACAGAAAACCATAGGAAAGTGTCTCAGACTTGAATGAGGGTAATCAAAGCGCCTCTCAAAGTATGAAAGAACTATTATCTTGCCATTTTAAAAGCATTTAAGCATTATTTTTCTTTTTTTGTGTTTTTGTAGTTTTTTGGTTTTTTTTTTAATTTTTTATTACATTTTTCATAGAATCGCTCTAAGCTGTTTCAAGAACAGCCAGGAGGCAGGAAGGAGGTTCCCCTCCGTTCCCCCTCTATTTGACATAGAGCTACACATCTGCAATAAAAAGTTTGGTCCTTTGGTCCCTAAATAGCTAAAGGAATGACAGATAGAGATGCTCAGTGGCGGCCTCCCAGCCGCCCCCTGGGGACCAGGTCCCGCCACACCGCTTGCCCCAGCCTGCCTCAGGCGCCCATGGGCTGGAAAAGCCCCGGGGATCGGTAAGCAGCGTCTCTTTCCAGTTCCCAGCCCTTCAGCCTCCCCATCTGGTCTCAAGTTATTTTGTTTTAAAAGTTGCCTTTTGTGTATGTGTTTTTCTCATTTTTCTTCATCTTCTTCTTTAAGTCATATGTATTTTCCCCCAAACACGTGCCCTCTGAACTCCACAGACGCTATACTTTCCTTGAAGAAATGTTACAGTCACAGAGTGTCTGGAGTCCTCAGCTTGATTGATATTGGCTGATATGTCAAAGGTGTCATCCAACAGTTCTCATTTATAAATAGAGAGAGAGAGAGGTTTGTTTTTTAATGTAGCCCGTTCAGCATCCTGCCCTAAAATGAAGAAGATCAGGGCTGATTAAGCCAAGAGAGGAAACACAAAATGCATCCAAACACCAAAAGGAACCTGCCTGGGGGTTGGGGCGGGGAGGGGCTCTGGGGGATGGCAGGAGGGAAGGGAGAGACCAGTATGAGAATTAGTCATGATCATGATACGTAAAGAAGAAATCGGCTCTTCTGTTCAGAGTGAGAAACCTCTGGGAGGTCTAGTGGCGGTGGTTGTTGGCTGAGGCTTAGCGGTTGGGAGAGGGGTCTCGATTTGGGTTCCTTTAGAGTTCTGAATTGGAAGATGGCTCGGTCTAAGGGGAGAATTTGGGACTGTGGCATATGAATTCATAATTAAACTGATCTCTGAGGGATCTAGCCCAGATACAATATGTATACAGAAGCCTAGCAAACGAGACAGCAAAAATCTATCAGCTCAGCCCACTCCTCCCCCACTGAGCAAAAAGAAGAAAGATCCCTGACGTGAATTTTGCTGAATCTTTGCCCAGTTTCCAGCCAACCACTTCTTTCCCAAAGTCAGTAACTATTTGCGAGGCTATGTGTATATATATATATATCTGGATATATGTGTAGAATATATTCACCTGCACATATGTGGATATACATGGATATGTGTGTATGTATATGCATAGATACACACATACACACACACAATATTTTTCTCATACATGCCAGGGAATTTAGAGGAAATTCAGAACTTCCAAGGGGAGGACAGGAGATCCTAACAGAAGTTAGAACGGATTTAATCATCAGACTTAGTTCTCAATTTTCTTTTGAATGGTGGCTTTTTTGGTGTTTTGTTTTGCTTTTAAGGAAAAAAATCATGATCTGACTAGAATCAGAAGGAGAATGCTTAATCATTGTGAATTAACAAATGAGACTCATCTCCATTCTAGCAAGCAGCTTCCACTTATACATGGGGGTGACTGGTTACATCAAGAGAGTTAGAACTGCCAAGCCCCCGGTCGAGGGGACAACGTCATGCGTATATCAATCCATGCTGGCAGGTTTTCACACTGTTGATTCAACAAACAGCAAACCGTACACAGCAGTCTAAACAATTACAACACCAAAGAAAATAATAATAAAATCAAAAAACACTTGTCAAGGACCCTTTTTCAGTTGTAAACAAAAAGGTGCATTTTGCTTTTGTCAGGACTGTTTTTTCCAAACCAACCAAAAAAACCCTCCCGAAACCCCAGTCCCCGGCCTCCCCGCCCCACATTTAATTTAGCAGAAGTGGCTACAATACAAACCTTACAATTGATACCAGGCGCTCTCACAGAGGCCTCTGGCTTTGTACTCTACTTTTTTGGTTTAGAATTTTTTTTTATCATTCTGTTACTGTAGAGATTTTGTTTTGGTTTTTTTGTTTTTGTTTTTCCTTTTGAAGTGAGATTGAAAATGGCCTAACTGGAAAAAGACCAGACCCAGGAAAGTGTCAATTGAAAAAGGCCCCCAAATTTCTAGAAAAAAATAAAATCACAATATTTTCAAGTGCAAGTAAATCAACCACGCATTTTTTAAGATGTTTTCGTTGCTTTTAAGAAAAAAAAATAATGGTTTGCACAGTTAAATGATCCCATGTTCGATAATTTAGGAATTCATCTTTAGTTTTACTATTTTTTTGTGCTTTAGTTTTGTTTTTTTTTTTCTCTATGTGACATCTAGAGAAGCATAAAAAACGCTGAACAAGAAAAAACCAAACAACAGAAAGTAAAACCACTGCAAGCACCAAGAACGAAACAAAAATGAGCACAGCAAAAAAGGTCGTGGCAGCACAAAGGTCAAGAGAATGCACGTGTGATCATGACTGGCCAATCATCGACTGATACAACATCCAAGAAAAACGCTCCAATCACAGCACCTCCACGAAACTTGACGGCAATTGTCATGCAACCGATTCTTAGCCTTGTTACATGACGCCATCATGTCACACTGTGAACTTTGAGTTGATTTGAACTTACGGATGGGGGACTGTTTTCTCCACTCTCATGTGATTACGTGAACTTTATTCCTAGCTCAGCGCGAGACTGTGGTGGATTTGACTGGCCCTGGTTGGGTTGTTGGAATTTGATTGAATGACAAAAGAAGAAAAGATTTATATATATATTTATATATGTAGAGAGAGAGAAAGAGAGAGAGAGGACAAGAGTGTGGGCAAGGGGGAAGGAAGAGGCAGGGCAGGGTGGAGGGGAGAGGGGAGTGTGGGAGGGCAGGGAGAGTTGGGTAGAGGGCGAAGAAGGGCAAGGAAGAAGTTAAAAACAAAATTAAAAGGAAAAATATTTATACAGCACCAGACCACAGCATCAATCTAAAAGCTCTGATGAGAGAACAGCAGTCAAATCATAAGAGAACTGAAAAGAACTCAAAGGATGGAGGAAGCCGGCAGACAAACGACATGAGCACATCAACACACACGTACACATACAGCTGTTTATGCAGACACGTGGTACACTGTGAACAGTAGCAGAACCTCACACAGGGCCACTAAGGGCATCCATCATGCGTTGGGGAGGTGGGGCGTGGGCAGTTTGGCGAGGGGGCCAGAAAAAAATGGAACAGCCCCTCGAACCACCTTGGCCAGCAAGCAGATCGGGGAGCACGTCTCTGCTTTTTGTCACCCTTGATTCTTTCTCTCTCCCCGGGGCGCCGAGCTCTCCTCACCTCCCCAGCCTTCTGTGGCTTCAGCCTGTGGACCAGCAGGTGGGGCTGTCAGGGTGACCCTGATTTGCCAGGTAGGTCAGAGGCTGGCTAAGGTGACCTAGGGTGATCCATGAGGCCCATCCATGAGGCACTTTGCTGTCACAGGACAGTCCTCACTGGCAGCAACGCAGCCCTCCCACCCTCGGGTTCCTCTTGGCCACCATCCCCAGGGAAGGGTATCTCCACTCCAAGAGAACCCACTCTATGATGTTATGATTGTCTGCCCTTCCACTCTGCCTCAACCCTCTTTCCTCAGAACCTTCGGCAAATGAACGTGTTTGGCTTTCAGATTTAGAGGAAATCACATCAATGTTCCTAGAAATCTATAAACATGCTTTGGCACTATAGATTTCATTTCACAATCACCTCATACCCTTTGCTTTGCTCCCAAGGTGGCCCGTGTGGACCAAGTGAGGCTGCTTCTGGGCACATGGAGCCTATAGAAGGCTCTGCAGCCGTGACCCTTGGTTAGGTCTATGGAAGACTGCGGGGCGCCCTGCAGGGTAGGCAAGACAAACCAGGAGAGTACCCCAGAGGAGAGTGCTATGGCCCTGGGTCTCCAGTCTCCGCTGCTGCCACTTTCGCTCTGCTGACCTCCCCTACTCCACCTTCAGCCTCTCCATTCCCCACAGCCCTCCATGAACAGCTTTCCAGGCTGACCTGTCTCACAGGCCCTGGCTGCCTTCTTTAATGGTGCAGCACTAGGTGGCTGAGGCTAGATTCCCTTCTCTATCAAGCATCATCAAATAATTCCACTTTGAGTGATCTTCTGCACTCCTCACAACGTCACGGTCCTTAGCCCTGAGCCAGGAATCTGGGTGGAGGCAGGTCCCCAATCCTATCCCCTTGTCATGGTTACCCTTGACCTTGCTCCCCTCCCCCTCCACTGCAGCATTCAGGCACCAGGTTTATCTCCAGGGCTTCCTGGCCACCAGGCTTCTACATGCAGCTGCAGCCAACTTCCACTCTCAGCTTTGTTTTCCTTCAAGGGAAGGTGGAAGGGAAGCCCAGGACGGTGAAGTGTCAGTGTGGATAAGCTGCAAAGTAGCTGAGAGGTGACTATTTTAAGCCCAAACCTGGCCTCCAGCTCTGCCTTCACAGAAGAGCTCCCAGCCCCTCTTTCTCCCCAGACCACTGCCCAACCTGCCCGGCCGAGCTGGGCTGCTGCTCTTCCAGCAGCAGCTCTCCCTCATGCAGACCAGGGCCCACTGCATGCCCACAGAGTCCTGACATGCCACCCTCCCCTGCTTTACCAACCCCCCTGGACAACAGCCCTTAGACCCACCGAGGATATCCAACTGGCAGGGCCCTTTGGGTGGGAGAAGAGGCCTAAGAATGGAGGAGGGCAGTGCCATCAGGTGTCAGCTATGGCAAGTACGACTAAGGGACCGCCAGGGGACCCCTTCTTCCCCCTCCTCCCAGTCTTGAGCACCTCACAGGTACCCACTCCTCCCCACTCCACTGTGCTCCTCTGCCTGCCCCCAGCTTTCCTCCAGCTCCCCCGCAGTGCCTGGCACTGTCCTGGGTGCAGGGGAGTAGCCTGCCTACCACACAGCCTTTCCTTAAAGCTCAATCCAGGAAACTGTCTCACACTCATTCAACCCCTAGGGAGCCTTCCCTGCATTCCTAATGTAAACAGCTGACTACTCTCTTCACTAGTGAACAGCTGTGCCTCTCCCTGGGAGTGGGGGGGACCCCTTCCTGGCCACCTTCCTGAAGAGCCTCATGGAGCACAGCCCTGCAGTGGGTCACTGACCGGCATGGGGGAGCCTGAATCAGGCCTGGGAGGCTCCAGCTCATGGCCTGGGTGATAACATGATGGCCAAGCTGACCCAATTCAGATGCCAGGTCGGGACAAGGAACTTGGGAGTTCTGGCTGATGGCTGTAGACCTGGCCATTTCCATGATTTTGCCCATTTCTCCTGTCTCTGTTTCCTTCCTCTTAGATTCCTGGTAAAGATTTTTTGGAGAAACTCCCACTTAGCACAAAATAATGAACTCAAGCAACCTGAGGGGCAGGGACAGCACGAAGGCCAGGAACCGAAAGGGGAAGGAGATCTATACTCGCGGGAGACCCAACCCCATTTCACCCACCAGACCCTCACTTCAGGGAGCCACACCCCCCACAGCTGCCCTGCTGGGGCTCCTCTCCTTCCCCAGAACCGCCACATTCTCACTCTGACTTGGCCCTGGCCACCAGGCCTGATGCACCTTCTGCCTTCACCACCGCGGTGGCCGATTCTGGCCTGGAGATCCCTGGCCCTGTCACCTCTTTGCTCCTAGTGATAGTGCTCCCCTCAGTCCCTGTCAGGCTAGCCCTGCCCTTATGAACACCTAGGATTTATCATTTGCAAATACCCCTTTCATTAACCTGTAAAATTGTGCAGGTTTTAGCTGCTTTTGCAGCTGTTTTCTCCCTCACTGGCAACTGGACAGCAGTCACTTCCCACTGGAATCCCCAAACCTGCCCCTTACCTTAGCCCCCTCCTTCTGTGACAGCCTCTGTCTCGGGGTGGGAAGCCTGGAAGCAGCATGTTAAAATGCCATCTACATGGAAGTTAAAGGCCAACTTTATTATAGAGTTAGTAGGGAGGAGGTAGTCCGATGGCTGACCCCTGGGAAGTGGGATGTCTCCACACGTCCCTCTGATATTCAGAACACTGTGGCGGGAGGCTGGGGTGACGACAGCAGTGGGGGTTATCATTCTCCTTCCTAGAAGGGGCTAAGAGCACAGCCTCTGGAACTAGGCACCCAGCTTCAAATCATGGCGCTACCGCTCAGTAGCCAATGGGAAGGTAACGTCTGGTGATCTCTCTATAAAATGGGACTAATAACACCACGTACCTGCTAGGAGGTTGCAGCTACATTCTTGTATTTTACAGTTATTCCCTATAGGAACTGAGCCTCATAAGTGATAAGAACTGTGGGAGAGTCTGTGCTTCTCACTTTTCTGGTCTTTCTATTCTCTGGTGAAAGAACCCACTTTGCTGTTTACACTACTCCTCTCAAGCCCCCATCCCAAGTATGACTGTCAGCTGGCACTACCTTGAAGGCCACGTCCGACCTCATGTCCCAAACAACAAAGCTGCTTTCCTCATCCCTTCCTCTGGGAATTTCTCCCACCTACAGGCTCTACTCTTGCTTGGGTTTTTGTTACATGGAGGTCTAGGAGGCTAAAACAGGCTGCTTTTGGAGAGCCACAGAGGCCCGTCACAACCTCGGGTCATTACCCTATAGCACACCCCGTCTTTAAAACTCTCTGATGACTCCAACACCTTGCTTTCATTAGTAAGAACCTGGAAGCCCAAGAAGGGAAACACCCCAACCCAGGTCATGCCTTAGACCTAGAAAGGGCTGCTTTCGCTGAGCCGCCCCGCCCCTCCTCCGGAAATGCACTCATCTGCTGGCTATGTCCTGAGGTCTGTGTGTACACAGAGCTGGAGGCTCCTTGTGGGCAGGACAGTGACCCAGCATAGTGCCCAGTGCCTGGCACAGGAAGGGGCCCATGCTCTGAGTGAACATGAGTATCTGTGTCTTCACACAAGCCAGAAATGGGTAGGGAGTGGGAACTCAGGAGGCAAGAGGCGGGCTTGGTTTTCCAGCCTTGCGGAGGGTAGAGGCTCAGCCACCCCCTGCAGTAGAAGCTGAGAACTGGCAGCTGCTCCTGGCTGGCTGAAGAGTGTACTGCTGGCAGTGGTGGGATCTGAGGGGAGAATAGGAAACCGCAGACCTCCAGCTCCAGACTCGGAACCTTCCCTGGAATGTTTAACTCTCGCACGCCTGATTTGTCTCCCAACCCCTCTTCATTTCCAGGCATGACAACCCTGCTCTTTCAATCACTTGGGCCAAAAGCCAGATGTCGTCCTTGACTCCTCTTTCTCTCACACCCACCCCTCATTCATTACAAACAGCATCCTTGGCTCTGATTTCCAAGCATGTCTACAACTCGGCTCCCTCATACCACATCAACTGCTGTCAGCTGGGCTGAGTGGTCTGGGCACTAGACCTCTGCTTTGGGCTCTGCAATCTATTAATGCAGCAGCCAGAGGTCCTGCTGAAGTGCAGGTTAATCACATCACTCTCCACTCAGAGCTCTCCAGTGGCTCCCCAGCCCCCCATTTCGGAGGACAGGCCTAAATCCATACCTGTGGATCCTCCATGAGGTGGCCCTCCTCACCTCTGAGGCCTCCTCTCTCACCATGCCCCTGTAATTACTCCTCTCCTGCCACCTTGGCCTGCTGTTGCTGCCCGAATCCACCACCCTGCCCTCACCAGGCTGGGCCCTCAAAGGGAGGATGCACTCCTGCAGACACTGACAGGGCTCCCCGCTTCACTTCTTGAAGTCTTTGCTTGAATGCCTCTTTCTCAACAAGACCTACCGACTCCCTGATTTTAACTGTAACCAATGACTCTGACACCCTGTACAATTTACTCTTTGATCATATGCCATTGTTTATTCTCTCTCTCCCCTGTTTAGGACAATGATTCTTACTGGTTTGACTTGGGGCTGAGTCCCGAGTACCCACCTGTACGTGCTGCACAGCACACTGAAAGAATGGAGGGGCAGAGGGCTGGGCAGCCTGTCTGTGGCCTGAGAATGAGCTGACCCTGCAGGAGCTCACACCAAGCTGAACCTGGACTTCTGATGTCCTGGTGCAGCTCCCCCCTCCCCCAGGGAGCCACCTCCCCCAGGGGAACAGGTGGCCTGGAAGTCCAGCTGCCAGGCAGGACCCAGACTGAGCAGAAGAGGTGACTACTGCCTGCTGGTCATGGCCTCTGTAAAGCAGGCAGGGTAACTGGGCCCCGGTGCTACACCTTCAGCATGCTCAGCTTCTGCCCTATCCAGTTTTGTTCTTCGGTAAAGCTCCCTTTGAAAAGACCTGTCCCTCCTCTCCAGACTGAGCTATGAGGAACTGGAGGGCTGAGGGGATCAAGTGTCTAAAGACCACCAGCGCTCCCAGCAGGAGAGCTGGGGAAGGGAGAAGCGGATTCTGGGAGAAGGCCCCAGCAGAGGGCTACAGCTTTCTGCTGGGCCTTTTCTGCTGCCCCTAAACTCTCCCAGCCCTGAGCCTGCCACCTGGCAAAGAGGATTGCCAATGTGGACCTCGGAGACGCAGGCCCACGCCTCGCCCCACCTTCTCAGAACGCTTCCCTCCAGCTCCTTTTGGCTCTGCGGCTGGGAGATGGCCATGCCCATGTCTCCGGGGTGACCACAGCTCTGCGCCTGCCCCTAGGCACTGGGCGATGAGCGGGTGGAGACAGGCGCAGCGGGTCCAAGGCACAAGCCCCGAGGGTCCAGCCCACGGAGGTCGGGGAGGCGGCGGGTCCGTCCAGTGTCCCCTCCCTCACCCCCCCCACCGTCCCCGCGCCCCGGCCGCCCCCGGTTACCTGTGCGAGTCCTAGTCTCCCCCGGGGGACGCTCCCGCCGGCGCTCAGTACGGGCGATTGGCGTCTTTGGGCCGCTTCAGCTGCACCTTGAGCCTCTTCATGCCGATCTGGAAGCCGTTCATGGCCTGGATGGCGGTCTGCGCGCTGGCCGGGTTGTCGAAGCTCACGAAGCCTGGCGAGACACGAGGGACGAGGGCCTGGGTTTCCACTGGGCCGCGGGGGCCGGGAGGGGTGGGTGGGGAGAAGGTCTGCGGGCCGAGGGCGACCCCTCCCTGCCCCCACGCCCGCCTGCGGGCAGAGGCGGGGCTCGAAGCTCCTCCCCCATGGCCCCGCCCCGGCCGACCTCACCCCCACCCGCTCCAGCCCGCGTGCGCGCGGCCCCTCCCAGGGTGGGAGCTTCCGAAGCTCCCGGCCTCGCCGACCCGCGGGGCCCGGCCAGGCCGCCCAGCACCACCTCGGCTTCGGGTGGCGCCCTCTCCCCGGAGCGGGGAGCCCGCGACGCAGCGGGGCCCGGACAGGCGCCCGCCCCCCACCCCGGCCGGCCCCGGCACCTCAGCCCTCTCCTGCGGTGGGGTGGGAGAGGGCGGACACACCTGAGGGTGGAGTTTATTGGACACTGTCCTCCCTGACAGGAGGGGGCCTGGCAGCGGGAGGGCACAGGGTGCCGGCCTGGGGAGAGAGAGGCGTGCGAGGGGGCGGGAGGGAGGCACCGCGGAGAAAACTGTTTGGGGCCGCCCCCTTCGCGAGTGCCGCCCGGACACAGGGGAGGGCAGAGGCGGGCAGTCCTCGCGGCCCCCCACCCCGCTCCCGGGCCTGGCCGAGGCTGTCCCCCGCCGGGCTTCTGGGGGACTCTGGGGTTCAAGCCAGACCGACTCAAGTTAACCCACCACCTCCTACCCAGGGACTGTGGGCATCTCTCCGCGTATTTAGTATAATCCCAAGCCCAGGGAGCAGGTGCTCTTGCCCTGGACTAAGCATACGCCAATTAATGTGTCCCCATAACAATATAATATCACAACAATAATAGTACAAATTAACGCTATTGGTAAAAAATAAGTGGAGAGCCTGCAGAAGTATTTTCACCCTTTCATTCCTCCCAACATTCCAGGACGGGATATAGAACCATCCATGGCTCCCAGTCACCTGAACACCAAGTTCCTGAATGGAGATGGATCGAGTTCCCAACGTTCATTTAGAAGTCACCTTTCTGAACTCTGAATGCGACTCCTTGGAGACTACAAGTCACATCTGCACTTCCCAGAATGGCCCTAGTAGGTGCTCCTTGAGAAGGGAGCTTCCGTGATCAGGTAAGCTTATGGCCGGGCCCCTCTAGGACAGTTCAAGGCACAAATAAAAACACCCACCTCCCACTCCAATTTCTCCAATAAATAAAACTTTATCTCTTTGTTTAACTTAGTATTTCCTGGAATTTATTTATTTGACTTAGAGGCCTTTTCGCCTGTAAAATCTGCCTTTTATTTATTTCTCCTGTAAAATCTCCTTGCCAAATATATGAAACTAAGCTTGGCAAAGTTCCCAGGCCATCCTGCAAACCCGCCTCATTTGGGGTGCTTGTCCCAGAATAGTATTAGACATATAAGGGATAGATGTATAGACCCACTGCAGTAGAAGCTGTCTTCTTGGTTAATTGTCCCTGGTACCTCCCTCGCTCTCCCCTGTGGTGGCTGTGTCTCCCTGTTTACCTTGCCCCAGACACTTCCCCATGTGGCTTCTTTTCTCTTTCTTTTGCATCCTTCCAGCATTTGCTCATATTTGCTCTTGCAGCACCACACCATCAGAGAGGGGGGAGGGGGGTGTGTACGTGCGTGTGAGTGCACTCAAGATCGTGTGAGCTCAGATGGAACTGGACGGAGCCAGTCCCAAAGCAACATAACCAACATCTGTATGAGTCCATATGCTAACATAGATAGGAGAGATTTAGGATTATCCGTAGTTGAAGATTAGTGTGAGTAATCCTCCCACCTTCTCTTCTCACCCCCTCCTGGCCCATCTTCTCTGATGGCTAGTCAAGTCGTTAGCAGAGCAGACCAGTTTTCAAATGTGTGAAACGTGTCTGTTATACTGCTCTCTCCCAAACAAAGGTGGGTGGTTGAACTAAAGCCTCTCTCCCTGCAGCGACAGGGTAGGGTGGCAGGTTACACCCCCCCCTCCTCTGGCCCACCAGCACGACCAGCTCTGACGCTGCCTCCTGCACTTGGTGGCTGTTTTTGCTGGGGAGGAGACAGGAGAAAGACAAAGGGGGCTGGAGGTGCTGTGGTGTAAAGGGAGGGGCAGCCACCGGCCACCCAGTGGGGAAGAAGGGGCAGAGGGGTCCTGGAGCAGGGAAGGCCAGACTTGGTGGAAGAAGCTAGAGTCTCCAGAGGCCCAGAGGCTGGGAAGGACTCCAGGCTTGAGAGAACCTTTCTTCCTCAACTAATTTTGTTAACTGGCTAGCATCTGGGCAGGGAGCTCACCCCTGACGGACAGGGCCCTGAGCACCCACTCCCAGGGATACTGTCTGCCTTCCCCAGAGTCCCTTCCCCATTCCTCCCACCTTGAGAAAGTGCCTGCCTCTGAGACCACGGGTAGGAGTTCCCCTTGGTGTCCTTACCCAGCCCTTCTTCATCTTAGCAACAATTTGTGCTGCACATATGCTCACAAAAGCCTCGGGAAGATTCCATTTATGTTTATAAAAAACAAGTGGGAACTTTGAGGGATTCACTTGAACATAGGACCACATTTACAACAAAATGGCCCCTCTTTGGGGGAATATAGAGAGATCTAGCACTTCTTAAGGGTCCATTCTGGCCAAGGCCATCACACACACCATCTCACACAACCTCAGAACTCTCCTGAGGGCAGAACGCCTGAGGCCCCTGTCTCTCACACACGTGGACGCTGAGGCTCCTGAGGCTCCGAGAGTGAAATGACTTGCCCGTGAGTGAGTGCTGGAGTTGGTTCTCACAGAAAAGACCTCTGGGAGAGTTGCAGAAGGCTCAGGTGCAAACCAGACCCAAGAGGCTTAAGGAGAAACCTCTGGGCTGGGCAAGCATGGTGGATGTATAGCACCAGAAGCTCATTCAGGAAGAGAGAGCAGAGCCAGAGTATGGGGTATTCAGAAGATTTGTTTTTAAAGCAGGGAAAATCCTTGGTCCTGGAGAATTTAAATGGGCTAATGGCCAGGTAGTGTTTGGGGAGGCTCTAAGGAAATGCCTTTGAAAAGCTGGTTGCTCTGACATAGGGGCAGCCGGGGGGCAGCACAGATGCACCAAGGGTATGGCTAGAGACCAAGCCTGCTCTACCGTTGGTGCTCAGCGCTTTGCGGGCTCTTAGGGGTCTTCTTTGATTTCATGTACCATCTCAGGCTTACTTAAAGAGCAAATGCAAGGATCTCCAGTTTGTTGTTTTTACATACGTAATTATGATCCGTCAGAAGAAATACTTCTCAAGCAGGGGGCAGGGGGCAGCCCTGTCGTTTTCTTTGGCTTTGTTTTCCCAATACTCAAAGAAAAATGAGCTACTGAGGCAACTCGATGCCGCTGAGGTGCCACAAATTTCCAGGGGGAGGGACAATGGAGCAAAGATATTGACTGCTCTGTCACACATGCTCTAAGACCTCAAGCCCTTTGTGGTTCTGGCAAGTTGGTCTCAAGCTGGAATTTCCTCAACATGCTCTTCCTGATGCTCCTATACCCTTATACCTTCTCCCTCCGCCATGTGACCTGGGTTCCCTGGCCAGCACAGACTCCTATTCTGTCCTCGCAGAGCCTGACTCTGGGGGTCAACCCGGAGGTCCTGAGCTCCTGGCAGACTCAGGTTCCGTGGGTGACTCTCTGGGGACTGGACTCCTCAGTCCTTGGTGAATCATGAGCAGCTCTGGCCCCAGAAGGAAGGGCTGATGGAGGTGGAGAGGAGGTGAGAGAGGGACTGAGGAGGGATGGAGGGGAGAGCTGTGGGGCTGAGGTGGAGCATCCAGTCTGAAGCAAATGAAAACACAGGGTGCCCAGTTAAATTGGAATTTCAGATAAAAAGTGAATATTTGTTTAGCATAAGTATATCCCAAACATTGCTTGGGCCATATTGACTGTAACATTTGGGACATATTTAAACTAAAAATGCATCCATTGTTTATCTGAAATTCCAATATAACTGGGCATCCTGCATTTTATCTGACAACCGTACTCCAAGTCCTCCCAAGTCCTCCCAACCCCATCTAATACCCTGCCACCAGGAAAATTTCCTGAAAACTGTTTTATTCTCTTACTCTCAGCTCAAGGACCTCCCACCATCTTCCACTGCCTACCACACCACATGAAACATCATCATCTGACTTGTCAAAATCCTCCCCAGGGCAGACCCTCCCTCACAGGTGGTCTCCCCTGAGCCCTCCTTTCTGCCCAAAGCCTCCAGCTTCCCCACTCACTGACCTTGACTTGTCTCATCCCAGCCCCACGCCTTTGTCCATTCCTTCCTTCCTTGACATCCACCTGCCTTTTTCATTACTCCATTACTTGGTGCCTTGCAGATTTCACTGCTGATGAGTAGGTATGATTTCCATCTAAGCTAAGATCTGAGGCTTCCTGAGGGCAGGGACCATTTCCTCTTCCTGACTCTTCAACAATGTGGCTCTGGTGGCCTGAGAGGGGTGGCTGGGGGAAAGGGAGTTCATTGGATGGCAGGAGGGGAGCAAAGAGCAGGGTAGACAGAGAAGGGGGTGGGGGCAGGACACGGAGATGGACGGAGGAAGCCAAGGGGAGGCAGGGTAGCAGCCTCAGCTGGGCAGACCCCATCCCCAGGGATCATGGATCGTGCCCAGCTTTCACGCAGGGGCCATTCTGACGGTGGGCAAAGGGCTACTGGTGGACTCTGCATGCTGCCCCCTCCCACTGCTGCCCACGGTGGCTCCTCCCCCTTCTCAGTGGGTGGGATTTAAGACTTGGAGCAAGGAGGGAAACCTATCTCATGGACTGGGAAGGGGGGATGGGGTGACAGGGAGCTGGGCAGGGAGTGAGCAGGGAAAGCCAAGAAGCCAGAAGTGGAAGAGAAAGAGTGAGAGATGGCGGCTGGGGGCTGGGGTGCAGGGAGCACCCGGGCACGGAGAGCTGTGTGGAGGAGCAGGTTAAAAGCAGTTGGACACCAGTAAGTTGGTGCGAGCACCGCCCTGTCCTAGGTGAAGCTAGTTGGTTTGTTATCTTTACCCACCAAAGCATTTACTTTGGTTAGTCGCCCGATCCACAAACACTTTCGAGGAGATGACATTACCGAAAGGGAGGAACATCTGCATCAGCTCAGCGTCCCCAAACTCCTGGGGCAGATGGTAGATGAACAGGTTACAGCCCTCGGGCCCTGCGGTGGGGGGAGGGGGTGGGGCGGGGGAGGAGGGATGGCAGGGTGGGGGAAGAGAGAGACAGAGGAGAGGTGAGCGAGTTAGGCAGCGGCAGCAGGGAGGGGTAGTGGCAAGGTTAGGAAGGGGGGTCTCATCCAAGATCCAAGAAGAGTTGGGGCTGCTGAGCCCAGGGTCTGAGCTCTGGTCTCTGCTCTGCCCTTGGGCAAGTCACTGAACCTCTCTGTGCCTCAGTCTCCTTTTCTGCAAAATGGATCTGTAACAGGGTGCTTGCCCAGTAACTCTGGGCTCCAGGGGCAGAAGTGGTAAGTGAAAGGGGCAAACACAGGCCTGATCAGCAGTGGAAATCAGGTGTTGAGGAGGGGTGGCGGTAGGGAGAACTGGGAGGACCTGCTGGGCCTCCCTCCTGTGCAGCCCCAACTCAGGGGAGGAAAGAGGGATTGGGCCGGGGGCAGCCATGCCAGGGGTGCTGGTTCAGGTGGGTGAGAAGCTTCACTTCACCTCCTGCACCCATGGGTGGCAGCTCAGCCTGTCCTTCTCCCTGGTCTACAGCCACTCCTTCCCATCTGGTTCCCAATGGCCCCACCTTCCCCTGCCTCAAACCTCAAACTCAGCCCTGGTCTTGAAGGCAGAAATCAAGATTTACCCTGCCTCCTCCAGTGGGCTAGGCGGGCAGGAGGGTCTTCACAGCAGGGCTCCACAGTTAGCCAGGGTGCCCAGGAGCCTCGTTAAATGAAAGACTCCCCACTCCATTGCAACAACAACAGCCCCACCACTTCTATAGCTTATCCTCTCCACTTCACAGATGAGAAAACTGAGGCCCAGAGAGGGTAAGTCACCTGACAAAAGTCACACACCTAGTAGGGGGTGGAGCCAGGATATAGACCCAGGCCACCTGACTCTAGCGTCTGTGCTTTCTTCTCTCTCTACCTCTCTGTCACAAATCTCAGTGCCCCAGGAACTCTGAACACAGCTGAGACCTTCAGGTTCCTGAAATTTCCAGGTAGCTAAAGATTTACATTTTTTTTTTTAAGTAACCCAAATGCTCAATTTTAGCTCTTTGAAATGGAAATCTCTCCAAGATACTTCATGTTTCCTGCCATCCTAAGAACAGTATGCTACATATGAGTTAACCTTTTAAAGTGTGGTCATTGAAATGGTTTCCAATCCATGAAGGACATGCAAAGGAATAGCTTCATTTGTCAGATTCATGTGAGAACTGAGGTTCTGATCAGAGGCTGGTGGAAACTAAGCATGAGCTCGAAAGTGAAGGCTGTAAGGCACCGACGTGGTCTGATATGTGGCTTTCAGGGCCAGAACCACCCGTCCTGGCTCTCTGGGAAGGGCCCCCGCTGCCAGATGGCCCCGCCCTGGAGCAGAGAGCTCACTCTGGAGTCTCTCTGCCCTTCTCTTCCCTTCCTTTCTCTGCCCACCTTTCTCCTTCCTCCCTCCAAAGGCTCCTCTGACCACCAAAGCAGCCCTCTGAGCCATGGGCCTCCTTGGTCCTTGGTCCCCACCCTCACCCTGCCGGACTGCTGTCTCCCAGGCAAACTGCCAGCTGACGGCGCGTTCAGAACCAGAACCGGCGCGAGCGTGCTCCCTCACCCACTGCCGGGGTTCTGGGTGCAGGACCCCCCCAAGCCCTGGTCCCCTTCTCCTGGCCCGTCCCCTGTAACCATGTGTGTTCACTAGTTCATGCCCTATGAATGTGTTCCTAGATGGTCCCCAGCTCGATGTGAGTCGCCTTGGGGCAAGAACCAGTTTGAAGGTCTAATCTAAGCCACACCTCCTCTAGGACCCCCACCCAGATACTCCCCACACGCTCTCCCTCTCAGTGCTCCCTGAGTCCATACTCCATACTGTTCAGTCTGAGGCTCTTTTTCCTTTACGTCTGGTAGGTTTTCGCTCCAGCCAGAGGGCGCACTCTCTAGAGGCAGGGGCGTTTGCCTTCTCCTGTCCTCCTATCCACCTCCCACCACCCCCCCACCTCCCCACCTCAACCGCAGTACATGCCTTCTCTCCTCTGCCCTTCCTCATTCTTCAGGGTTTCCCTCTCTACACCACCCATGCTGACACTTGCCTTGAACTTGGGGCCCATCCTCCAAGTTCAAGTTCTGCAAGCTGCCTTATATGGATGTTATGTCCGTTGTCTTTAAAGATACAAGGAGCCTTTGAGGGCCAGGCCTGTAGATTGAGCTCCATCAGCACGGAGTGCAGCTGAGCCCCACCAGTCTCCTGCCCCTCACCCTCAACAGGGAGCTTACGCCTTGTCTTACTCCAGCTGCCCCTGGGCCCTCACTTTAGTCCCTCATTCACACATCCATAGCCAGCAGGACTTTGGAGATCAATCTGCAGCCCAGCCCTCTGAGAAATGGTGAAATGGAGCTCCAGAGACAGAAAGTGGCTTCCCCTGGCTACCCAAAGGCCCCTGGCAGAGCCAGGAATGGACCAGCCCTGAGAGTAACCTTGGCCTGTCCGTGGGGCAGACAGCCTCTGGGGACTCAGGCATCTGCTGGTTTTCAGGCTCAGATCAAAGACAAGGAGCTGGAGGGAAATTCCTCCCCAGCAAACAGTGTGTCCTGGTATTTCAATGGCATTACACAGGGGGAGTGACCATAACGTGAAGGAGCCATGGCTAGAGGGACACGGCTTTCTTTTTCACCCATGACTCCTGCAACACTGTGGACACAGCTGTGGCCTGGCTCCAACCCACCCTCAGCCCACCTGCCCCACATCTCCAGGCACATCTCATGCTTTGTAACGCCCTTGGCTTTGCACCTGCTGTTCCCCCACCTGGAATGCCTGTCTCCCCATCTCTGCATGCTGAAGACCTCACCCTTCAGGGCCTCCTAAAGCCTTCCCTGACACCCCTGCCTCCAGTGTCATGAGCTCACCCTCATATGCAGCATGATTGTAGTTATGTGGGCTCACATCTCACCCGTCCCCCTGCCCTGCTCCCCAGGGTCACTCATCCTGTGCACCACATTCAGGGAGAATGGGAACTATAGTGGTGCATCCCTCCGCCAGAGGGGAGGCTGCAGTGGTGAATGACCGCACAGGGTCTGGTCTAGGGAATAAGGCATGACTGTGGGGAACCAAAGCCACTCAGATACAGAGAAGGTATGAGAAGGAGTTCAGAGCTAGACTCCTAGTTCTGTGGAGGGTGGTGCACAGTGTCAGGTGGGGGGGCAGGGCAGAGCAGGGGGCAGATGGAGGGCCTGAGTTTAAGGTCAGTGGCAGGGGCTGTCATGTGTTGGTCAGCTGTGTGTATGTGGGGGGGGGCGGGCTCTAGAGACCTCTGAGCCCACAGACCAGAGAGATGCAGGGTGCTGACCACAGGGTGGGGGTGCAGTGACAAAAGCAGTAGCACCTGTGGGCACAGCTCTCTGTTCTGGGTCTTGGACAGGAAGCGCTGGGACTGCTGGACCCCACCCCTTGGGGTTCTGATTTGACTTGGAGTGGGTGGGAGGAGGGCAGGGGCAGCCAGACTTCAGCCTAGTGAAGGAACCCCCTGGGAGAGGCGGGGCTGAGAGACCACCCCTCACCCCCACTTCACTGATGGTGGCCCCCATGTCATTCAAGCATGGGCTGGGGGCTTTGCTATGGAGGACAACAATGCTGAGAGGGGAGAGGCTGGCTGAGTTGGAAGTCAGACCAGATGAGTTTCCTTCCAAGACTAAGCTCTCTGCAGTTCAGTCTCTGGGGCCTGGTCAGGGCCGTCCAACCAAAGGGCTTTGGACCAGCATATCCCCAGAGTCCTTCCCAGGACTAACGTATATCCCACAGCCCTGGGATGGTCTGTTGCAAGGGATCTGTGCCAGCCATTTGGAGACCAGTGGAACACCCTGGCCATGAAGGTACTGGGGCAGATGTGGCTTTTTGTGAGGGTGGGGAGGATGGGACCTTGTTAGTGTTCCTGTTCCAGCAAACTAGCTCTCGCAAGCCTGTGGAATCCCCAAGAGTGGGCCAGTTCATCCAGCCCCTATTGGTCTCTAAGCTCTGGAATGAGAGGACACTGCAGGTCTTCATGAGTCCCAGCCTCCCTGGGCCCACTGGCCTTGCCTGGCCCACCCTGTTCACACCAGGGCCTCTGGATCTGCCTTTCCAGGATCTACTCTGAGACTAGGCCTACACTGGGGCACCCCCATCCCTTCCCTGCCCATGGACCCCCACCTGCCCTGGGAGCTCTGCCTGGCTCTCTCAGTCACCCAGAGGGTGCAACCTTGGTCCATGAGGAACTGGCCTCCCTACGGCCCCCATGCCCAGCCATGAGCATTACTACTACCCGACCTTTCCCCTGGGGCAGAGGGGACTCTTGGACCCTCCCACCACCGGGGTTTGCAGAGCTGCCCACCAGAAGCCCACCCCCCAGCTTGGATTGGAGAGCGCCGCATCTCATAACCCTGCCCTCCTCCCTCATGTTCCACATGACACACAAACATGGCCATCTTTCCAACAAAGCACCCAAAGGCCCAAGAGAGCCTCTTTGGGAAGAGAAAGGGGCAGGGAGGGCCTGGGAGCCCGCTTGCAGACTCACCTTCTCTCTGTTGCTGGGGGATCATTGGAGGTGGTTGAGGAAAGGCCTGGCTTATCTGACCATAGGCAGCAGGGTAGGCGGCTGCTGGAGAGCCAAAGAGGAGAGGAGAGCAAGACGCAGTGACAGTGACATGGAGAGAGACAGAGTGAGAAGCAGGAAGAAAGAGAGAAATTTCAGTGTTGAACAGTGAAAGCAGACCGGCCAAAAAGTACATTTCAGCTCAGCCACTTAAGGTAAAGCCAGCTTTCAGAAGGGAGAAGCGGCACAGCAAAGATCAGGCATGTATGCGTGTGTGTGTGTGTGTGTGTGTGGCCCAGTCCAGGGGTGGGAGTGAGAGGAGCATGACTGACAGCTTGCCTTGGGCTTCCTATAGTGGCTTCCCATTCAGTGACCCAAGGCCACCTACTGGACCTAGGGCTGTCTCTTGTCACCCCTCCTTTTTTCTATCTCTGGCTGCCTATCCTCCCTCGTTCCCTGTCATCCTTGCTCACACCAACTCCTGCTACCTGTATATCTTGGGGAAGGGGTGGGGGGAGGTGCAAGGTTGGAACTGCTTCCCTTCCAGGGTAGTTCCTTGCCTCAAACCCAGGCATCTAAGCTTCCAGGGCCAGTGACTGTGGACTGTGGTGGGCGGCACCCCAGCTCCAGCCTCACCCCCAGTGCTGCTGTGTGGTTTGGTGCTCCTGGACAAACGGGCCTGGCAGCCCCATGGGAAGAGAAATCTAGCCTCAAAGATGAGTAACTGCATGGCAAGGCCAATGCTTCAGCCTGACTCACCAACTTGCCTGATGTTCTGACTGCCCACCACTGCAAGGGCACCCATGGGAAATTCTGCCTGAATGCTAGGGGGCCTGCAGAGGGGAAGGCAACCTGGAGGAACAGAGCCCTCCCTCCTTTCAGCGAAGCTCCCCACTACCCCTTTCCCCCTGCTGCCCCCACACACAGTACTGGGCCCCTGCCTGGGGTGGGGAGGTTGCCCTGGTGCCCAGGCAGGCATGGGAGATGAGCAAAGCTGGGGGAGAGCCACGAGGACGCGCGGGTACTAACGACCTGCATACTGCTGCACTCCGGCGTAGGCCTGCTGCAGGGGGTCCGCGGCGGTGGGGCTCTGCGCTGCAGGGGAGCCAAGGGGGCAGAAGTCAGTGATGCCCACCCAAACTAGCCCCTCCCCCACCACAAGCATGGAAAAAACACTGTGGCTTTATCGCCCTTCCCAGCCACAGTGGTGTCTGCCCTGGGGCAGGTCATCAGAGAGGAATCCTGAGTGACTGGACCCTGTTGGGGTGCCCCGTTCCCCAGTCCAGGGCCCTTAGTATGGTGAGGGTTGCCCACCCTGCCTGAGGCATGCAGGCTGCAGTAGGGTGATATGGATGCTTCATGCAGAGGGCTGGGAAGGGCTGGAAGAGCTGGGAAGGAGATGCCAGAGAAAGCTCAGCCAGGAGGGGCTTACTGGGGACACATGAGGGACTTGGCCCCAGAGAAGTGCTGTGGAAAAGTGGGCAAGGGGGCCAGAGGCTGTCAGGAGGATGGTCTGGTCCTCACTATCCCCAGCATAGTTGGGGCAGAACACAGCTGGGTAAAAGAAAGGGCGCAGGAGGCCTCCCCCTGCCACTGTGACCTCCT
The DNA here is from genome assembly GCA_004027475.1 of Anoura caudifer. Taxonomy (NCBI): domain Eukaryota; kingdom Metazoa; phylum Chordata; class Mammalia; order Chiroptera; family Phyllostomidae; genus Anoura; species Anoura caudifer. The sequence goes on from PVKU01000597.1 coordinate 136,625, forward strand.
GGGCCACCAGGAGGCCTGCAACAGAGGGACCCTCTCCTTTAGGCTCAGGGAGTTTGCACAAGGCATCGGGGCTTCCATTCCTAGGACTGGCCACACAAGTGAGATCCCATGGGCTGAGAGAAGAGGAGTGCCCACAGCCCCTGAAGAACCAGCACACCAAGGGCCTTCCTCTGACCTGAATTTGTGACTCTTGGATGTCTAGTGCCCTGTGCAAGAAGAGGGCCCTCATGCTGAAACTTTGTCAAGAAACTGGGGCCAGCTGAATTGGGGAAAGTCTTGGTTTCTGCTGTGTCTTCCGAAGCTCAGGCAAAAGCCTGGTGCATGGGCCAATGTGGGCACTGCCTTTGGTGACCACGGCTTGTGGGAGTGGGCTGGCCTGGGAGGCCCAGGGAGGTGAGAGGGCACAGATCTAGCCACAGTATATTTAGAGCAAACTGGATAACACAGGGATGAAGCAAGACAACCATCTGAGCTTATCTGCCTGGTGACCTAGACCAGCTAAGCTAACTGGCAGTGCCAGCCTCAGGGGCCTTATAGACCAAGAATTCCCAAAATTCCTTTCTGAGCTGTTGTTTCTGAACCTCAGCAACACTCCACTGGAACAGTAGCCCCTGGGCCTCCGGGGGGGCACTGAAGACTATCCCTATTCTTCTCTTTCCCCCACGGTGGTGGCGACTGGGACCAGGAGCTCTCAGGGCTGAGGACATGGTTGGGGGTTGGGGCTTGGAGGGGCATCCTCTCCTTCCTCTTGCTGCTCTCTCTCCTGACCCTCCACCAGCCTCAGCTCTCTGGAGGGAAACCCACACCCAGTCTGTCCTCTTGGTCTCCCCAGCCGCTCCACCACATAGTGCCTTTATGCAAATTGGAAAAAGGTGTCTCTGTCTCTGGGCACACAGTTTGGTGTCTGTGTAAAATAAAACCTACACAACTTATATGACAGTCACCGCCCCCCAACCCCCACACACAGTGCCAGGATCATAGCAAGTGCTGAGTAAATACTGTGACATAAGGAAAGAATGAATGGTCTTTAGCATGTAAAAAGCCACCCCTTCAAGGGTGTTATGAGGCAGTAAAGGCCATACTGTGTGTTTCCAACATGATCTTGATGAGCAACAAGAAGGGAGAAAAGAGAAGGCACCTGGGGCTAGGAAGTGGAGAAAGCATTTCTGAGACCCCTCTCTACTTCTCTGCTTAATGACCTCATTAGTAACTGCCAAAGAGTGAACGTTTTGAAGGATCTCGCTCATTACAGCAGCTTCAAACTCCGCATTTAAAGATGGTAAATTAATTTTTTTAATGTACTACTTTTCTCCTTTCCTTCCCTCCATCCCTCCCTACTGCTCTGGCAGGGAATTGTTTATGTGATGTGGCAGATTGTTACAAATAGGGGAGAGAAACATTTCCAAATTCCACGAGGGAAATAGCTCACAGATGCTGGTGGGGGTGGGGAACAAACAGGTTCGTCAAAATCCACAGCTCCAGATGGGCCTGTGGGCATGGAGGAGGGGGGGAGTGAAACTACCCAGATGTGCTGGGGACTGTATCTCCCAGCCCATGAGCCTGAGGCAGGAGGAGCCCAGGAACCTGAGATTGGTGGGCTCTCCCACCTCCAGCTTGTCAAGCCCCCTCCCTGCCTCCCTTGCCAACCCGGAGTCTTCATCCTGAAACAACACTCCAGACCCTCTGGGCCCTGCTGCTTCTTTCTCTAGGCTTTCCTGGCCTCTTCTCTATGCACTGAGAGGTGAGTTGAGGGGCAAGCACTAGGACAAGACTAAGGACAACTCCAAGTTCAAAGTCAGGACATTCTCCCCTGTTTTTCTCTAGCACAGTAACCTTGTACTCTTCTGCTGCTGCCGGAACTTTTATATTCTCTGGATGTCTGGGCCTCACTCCAGACACTGAAACCACAATCTCTGAGCTTCTGTGGTTTTACAAAGCCACACAGTGGGTTCTGATGGGCAACCAGAGTGGGAAGTATTACTCTGGCCCCTACTGCCAATCCACTCGAGGCTGATCTCTGCCCTCGTTAGACTAACCTCACCATCCCTGGCCCCTGCAGGCAGGTGCCCTCTTCCCGCTGGGCCTCCAGGATAGCTGCTCCGTGAAATGCACTCCTTGTTTGTCCTGTCCTCTCCAGTGCCTACCCATGGTTAAAGTCAAACCTGAGCCTCCCATCAGGACAGCTCCATTGGGCTTCTTTAGCATACAACACCCTCCCTTCATTTGAATCCTTCAGCACCTCATATTGGAGAACATACACTCTTAATCACACTCCACTTTGCTTATTGTTTCAACATTCTGTCGATATCTATTGTGCTCCTGATTGGATTCTGACCTCCCAGTTGGCTCACATCCTGCCCTCCTTCTGGGCCCCCCTTTCATCCAGCACAGATTGGGCACTTACTTGTACTTATGAGGATTCTAACCTTGTCCCCTGCCCTCTAGGAAGGAGGACAGCACTCTTCACATCTCTGACACACTGCCCCCTGCTAGTCTACTCTAGGGCTTCAGGCCCAGCTCTCCTGTCCTGTCCATCCTCAAGACCAGAGACAGGAGCTGCTTCAAGTCAATTGTGCACGCCCACCATGGGAGAAGTGCTAAGTTTGAGAGAAACGAAGTTAATCAGAAACAGGCCTGCTGGATCTTCTGTGTACCAGAATCCATGAAAGCCGGACCTGGGAGCTGTCCGAGGTCCTGATCCTTTGTCTGAAGTGCTTCCTGGGGTTTTGCATGCACAAAGGAACTGAACAGGTATGTACCAGCCATAACGTCAATCTATATATCTGCCCTCCCTTCCCAAAAGACTCCTTTCTTACTTAACACTAAATGTAATTATTCTTTTAGTTTCTATCCCCTTACTTCTTTTAGGTCAAATTCACTCTCAATTAATTTGTAGTTACTAGCCTCTTTACCTGGCTGTACAATTACACCTACTTTTTTTTTTCCCTGAAGGAGCCCCAGGAATGCAATTTCTTCTCACCTCTGGGACTGATACTTCCAAAAAGATGGGAATTTAGTATCTCTCACCAGAGGTTCCCTGAGGGAAGGCAGGAGGCTGGTTTCCCTGATCACCTTTGGGGTTCCACCAAGGAGCAGATGGAGGGCAGGAGCCACACATTGCCTGTTATAACAGCAAGGGCAGGGGCAGAATGGATGAGGAGTGTGATGCATGGGCAAGAAAGGGCTGCTAGATGCGCTTACCTGGATAGGGGTGGATACCATTGGCAAACACAGCTTCTGCAGCAGGTTGCCCGTTGGCCTGTGGGGGGAGGCCAGTGAAGCCGTTCACCCCAATGGGGGACGGGATGCTAGGCACAGCTGGTGCAGTGATGCCTGGAGGGGTGCTGCCACCTGGTTTCAGAGGTGGAGAGGGGTAGAAGAGGAGGGAAGGCAAGCAGAACAAAGGTGAGGGAGGCCAACCCATGGAGCTCCATCTCCTGGCTCCAAAGGCCTGGGCATAGACTTGGAACTCACACACCAACTCAATCCTATTTGTGAATTACCTCCATGCCTGCAGTGTTCCACTCATTCCAACTGTATTCATCCTTCAAGGCAGAGTCCAGATCCTACCTCCTCCCAAAAGATTTCCCTGACCACTGACCAATCAACCTTGGAACTGCAGCACATTAACTATTCTCAGTGCCCTTGACTTTCATCATACTTTTTCTTCCTTTAGTCTTTTTCAGTGGTCTTGCTCACCCTAGTTAAGTCAGGATGGGCTAGTCCTTGTTTAACCACCACCGGGCTTCTAAGTTGCTGGCTCTGCTCCTTGTCTGGGTCAATGAGGGGCTCATCTGCCTCCCCAGGAAGGAGTTTTGCTACTCGGATGGAGGAGGTCTTAATTCTGGAGTTCCCCTGCAATGAGGGAGAGAGGACTTTGCAGAGTCCAGACTCAGTCCTATTCACACACAGTTGCCACCTTGGCATCCTTCAGTTGAGATGATGGTGATGCTCACTATGGCAAGGGTAAAGCTGGAGTCAGATGATAGTATGCTGTGCCTTCTCTGTGCCAAGTGGGTGCAACCCAAGATGTGGCTGGCACAGTGGCTGTACTGAGGGCTCAAAGCTGGAAAGGGCCTTCCTCTTTGTGTAGGAAGGAGGGTCTCTCTGTGGATGAGAACCTGAGGCTGGCCTGGGCTCAGGAGTGTCCCTAAGTAGGGGTAGTGCTCAAGTTGGGCATGGACATGGCTCAGTATTTTATGGATTTTATCTGGGGAAAGAATAGCTGCTGGGTGTAAGGATGACTGCTGCTATGACTTGAGTGTGGAGAGCCAAGGAAGCCTGGTGGATGAAAGCTTGGGCCATTGGGCCAGCCTTGGGACTAGACAGGGTTTTCTTGGCCTTGACACTATGGACATTTGTGGTCAGACATTTGCTTGTTGTGGGGGCTGTCCTTTGCATTTTTGGATGTATAGCAGCATCCCTGGCCTCTTCCTACTAGGTTAGATTGTGACAACCAAAAAGGTCTCAGGACATTGCCAGATATCCCCAGGTTGGGGGAGGGACATAAAAGTATTGCCCTAGTTGAGAATCACTGAACTAGATAATAACCAAGATTCAATTAAAAACACACTTTGTGAGCAGGGCTGTCTGCAACCCCCTGTCTTGTAATAACTCTGTGGTTCTCTCCTGCTTGTTGTGTAGTTCTCTTGGGAGAAGCCAATGAGCCTACATTGGGTTAAAAGGAAATTTAAAAATCAGCTCCTACTGTGCTTGGGCCAAGGGCCAAACAAGGCCACAGCATGGACAGGGCTCCTCTCCCCTAAGACCCTGAAAGGGAGATGTGTTTATGCCAATTTCTTTCCAAAACAACTTAAGTAAAATTCCTACCACCCTGAAATCACACCATGGATTCCATGAGGCCCACAGCCCATCTTCCCTTGGGTCCCAGGGATGAGAGCATTTTCAAGACAAACTGCCAGAGCATGAGGCCAGCTTGGGCCCAGATGCCAGGGACTGTTTGCCACAGGATGGCCCTGTTGTGGTAGCTGCAGGCTCACCTGAGGTTGGGGTCATGGGTGCGGCTGCCAAGCCGTTCATGTTGAGGGCCGCCATCTGCTGCATCTGGGCGGCGGCGAAGGCAGCCATGGGGTTCAGGTAGCCACCCTGTGCGACTGATGCCATTAGTGCCGCCTGCTGCTGCATCAGCTGGGGCAGAGGGAGTGGAAAAAATATCATGCGCTTCCAGGGGGGGGCAGCCCTCCCCACCAGGGGTCTCAGCTCCTGGACACAAAATTCCTAGGCCCTGAACCCCACCCCACCCCAGAGAACCCTGATGTCTCCCCCATTCCTGCCCTAGTTCTCAATGGCTATTAGAAACCACTCCCTAAGAGGTGACTATTCAAAAGTAATGATAGAATCTTGGAGACTCTAAAGTTGTTGTAAAGGGTGGGGGAAGGGACTGCCCCATGGGTGTTGTCCAGCCCTATGGTGGCCTGTTGTTCACGGAGATGTGACACCCAAAGCTCTAGAGACATGTTAGATGAGGCTTTGTAGAATTAACTTTGCATGGACTTCTGTCTAAATGTTCTCACGAAGGTGAGTGGGGACTGGGGAGGTTGGTAAAACTGGCCAAATGCCAACACTGCTGAAGGAGTGAGGAGGGGAGCTTGCCTTGTTAGAACCAGAACCTGGACGACCTCGGTGCCACCCATGTGGGGGTTGTGGCTACAAGCCTGGGGGGCAGCTCAGGGGAGATGCTGGCAGAGGAGGCCCCAAGGTAGAAGACAGAAGTTGGTGGGCCAGGGGCTTGGGGGGGAATACTGCCAATACTGCAGCAGAAGTATTGGTGTGATGGGCTTTGGGGAACCTGACAGACCCCTGCCAGGAGTGACCAGAGGCACACCCTTCCATGAGTGGGGGTGAGGGTGGGGTAGTGACAACCAAACACCTGAATCTCCCTCACCCCTTCCATTTGGTGCTTTCTAGAATTTGACTAGCAGGGGAGCTTGCTGCCCCACCTAGAAGCCTTCTCTCCATCTCCTCCCCTTAAGAACCCGGACATCAAACCACCTCTTTCTGGCAGTCACCCTGGACTGAACCAGACTTCTCTCAACCCCCTCTACATCCTGGATTCATTCCCGAGCACTCCTCACTCCCCAGGCTGGAGCAGTATTTTTTGGCCAGGAACAGGGCTCCCCTCAGCAAAGTTAGGTGCCCCTGCTCTGGGCCTCTGAGCAGAGTTAGCTGGAGAACCGTTGCGCAACCTCCCCACCCCCCTCTGCGCCCCCACTTACTGCCTGTGCGTAGGCGCCGTAGGCCCCGAATGGGATGGCCATGGGGTTGAACATGCCCATCTGGCCAGCCATCTGCTGCATTCGCCGCATCGTGCGCTCCTTGTCAGTGTCGGCGAACTTGACCACCAGACTGGATGAGGCTCCCTGCAGCCGGGACTGCACGTGAGGCCCACCTGCCCTAGCTGCTTGCTCCCAGCTGTCCAGCTGTCCGTGCCCCTGACCTAGGCCCGCCCTCTCCTCTCCACAAGGCGCTACTGTGGGCTGGGTGGGGGTGGATGAGCACAGGTACACACCCAGGATTCTGGGGTCTTAACACAACTTCGGGCATTGTCTGTCTGGATGACCGTGGGCCAGTTCCTTGTATCTCTGGGCCTCAGTGTTCTTGTCAGGGACTTGGGGACAGTGATAATGCCCTCCTATCTCATAGGGAGGTAGTGAGCGGGGCAAGCATTTCGCACTGTATGGACTAAGTGCAAGGGTGGGCAGGGGCTGGCAGGTGCTCTGGGTTGGGAGGGGTGTCGCCCTTCCGCTGCCCAGGGGTGGCTGCACTCACCGGCATTGTCTGGCTGCCATGCAGCGCGTTGATGGCAGCTTGTGCCTCAGCGTGGGAAGAGTACTTCACAAAGGCGCACCCTGGGGGGGACAGGAAAGGCTGAGCCCGGGCCCAGAGAAGGCCCGAGAAACATGATGACTGGATGACTGGCAGGCGGGGGGTATGGGAGGGGCCTAGGGGACAGGGCGCATCCAAGAAGACAGCAGAATGGGCGTGATATAAACACCAAGGGAAAAAGAGAGACACCATGAAACGCACACAGAGAGAAACACCTCGTCCCACCTCTTCAGTTCCAAGTATCCCTCCCTGGCTTGCCAGTCCGGCCAGCTCCAGGCATCTCAGAACTCCGACCTCAAGTGGGCGTGGGCGGGTGGCCCCACTCCACCGCGCCTGCTCCTGCACCCACTCACCTTTGCTGTTGCCGTCGGGCCCGCGCAGGATGGTGCACTCTTCGATGTTCCCGAAGGCCTCGAAGAGGCGGCGCACGTCATCCTCAGACTGCTGCTTATTGAGCATGCCCACAAAGAGTTTTCTATCTTCTGGAACAAAATTAGGAGATGCTTACCCGAGCCAGGGGCCCCGAAGGCGTGGGGGGCGGGCCCGGGGAACAGGGCTGGGCCTGCCCGGAGGAGAAGGGTTTCAGGAGAGAGGGAGAAGCTGGCTAGAAGCACGGGCGAGGGCTCAGACCCGGAGCCGGAGAGGGGTAGCAGGGAAGACTGCGTGATGGGGCTAGGGGGAGAGGGAGGGCATAGCCAGAGGGGAAGGTGCAGGAGGAGGGGTTGGCGTAGGGAGGGAGCTAGACTGCAGCGACTCTGCCCCCTCCTGCCTAAAGGGCAGGCCACAAAGTGAGGGAGCAAGGCCATTGGTCTGGCCGCTCACCTACAGCACAAGGGTCATTCATGAAACTCTTTGATCCCTTCTTCCCTCCTCTTAGACACAAACTATCTTCCTCCTCCACCTTCAATCATAGAGGCCAGAATTAACTCACAACAAACAAGCCCGCCACAGGGCCTTTGCCTATGCTGTTCCTTCTACCTGGAACACCCTCCACATCACAAGGCTGATTCCTTCTCTTCTTCCAGGTCTCAGTTTAAATATTGCTTCCTCATCAAGGACCTTCCTTCCACCTCCCCTTCATTCTCTGCCTCAGCCCCTCACTCTCATGGTCTGAATTTCAAAGGACAATTATTTACTGTGTTGCCTGTAGAGTTGGCTTCTGTCTAGCTCCCTGCCACTGACCCCCCTCCCCCACCCCATTATACTCCGGGGGAAGAGACCAGGCCTCTACAGGAGTGGCAGTACCCAGCACATAGTAGGCCCTTGGGACAGAGTGATAGAATGAATGAATGCTCTATGCCATTCCCAGGGACACATCTCCTTTCTACCTCACCTGTTTTTATCTCCTTGGTCTGTGCCTTCTTGTCTGTTCATACTGCAAAATTCAGCCTTGGGCACTTTTGGACAGCCTGTTTCTGAGGCCTGGGCTCCCTGCATAGCTCCCCCTACACTAGCGTTGAGTACCAAGTGGCTTATTGACGTAACTCAGCTATGTGCTTAGGCTGAAAGAGACCACGCTGAGTTGTGTGGATCCGTATCAACTATGGCTTCAAAAAGATCTCCCACCTCACAAGCTCTTATTTCAATGTGACTTCATGCCTCCTGCTGAGAGGTGGGGTCTAGTTCCCTTCCCCTGAATCTGGGTGGGGCTGCTGACTGCTCTAACCAGTCTAGAGGAGCTGAAGTGATGCCAGCCGACTTCCAAGTCCAGGTCATGAAAGGGATCAGCTTCCACTCAGTTCTCTCTTTTGGGGATGCTTGCCCTGTAGAAGCCAGACACTACGTTGTGAAGAACACCTGAGGGGCCCACACTGTCAGTGCACACAGTAAGGGACCCAGGCCCCCAGCTGACAGCCAGCATCAACCACCAGACATGGACATGAATGAGTCCTCAGATTATGCCAGCCCCCAGCCTTTGAGTAGTTTTCCAGCTGTGGTCCAGACATCCTGGAGCAGAGACAGGCCTTCCATGCTGTGCCCTGTCTGAATTCCTGACCCACGGAATCCAAGAACATAATAAAGGGTTGTACTACACCCCTCACTTTGGGGCTAAGTCGTTTTGCAGCCACAGCAGCTGGAACAGGGCTCTGTGGTGACAGCACACACAGCAGGCGCTCACTAGGTGTGCGCCGCCGACTGGGAAGGACTGGCACATGCAGGCGCACACAGCCACGGCTACAGAAATGCACCTCTGCCCCAAGCTTCGACCAGTCATGTGTTTATGGATTACTCTGAAGGCAGGGGCACTCTGGGGACATGACCCTCTGTATTCAAGGCCGTTGGTACCTCCTGCCCCGGGGAGTCCCCCGAGCCCACACTGCCAGGAGAGTTTGCATACACCTGAGGGGCTGTCCTGGTGTCTAGCGCAAAGCAGAGGAAACCTCCAGGCCCCTGCACTCCTTCACTAGCCACCCCAGGGTCTTCCTCTTCAGGAAGCCCTAACTGCTGCTCTGCTGGTGCCCCTCACCAGAGCACTCCGCACTGGGCAGGTCAGCAGCGATGCGGCAGCCCTGGGTGCCAACTCCTTCCATACCCTGCAGTGCATCCTTGCCAGTTCCTGTTACCAGTTCTGGGTCAGGGCACGCCAGCTTGGACCTGCACCACTGGTGGGCGTCAGCCAAGTTCTGGGCCTGGAGGCCTGACCCTGCCACCTGCCCCAGCCTGGGCTGCTCAACCAGGCTAGCCAGACTGTGGCTGGGCTGGACAAACTCTTGCCTTCTCTCCAGGGCTCACCAACCCCAGGCTCTGGGCTGAGGGAGCAGAGACTGGGAAACTATCCCCAGGAGGGATGGCAGGAGATAGAGTTAGGAGCAGAAAGGGAGGGGAAATGATGAAGATGGACAGAGTGAAAAGAATTTGAAACAAAAATAGCAAAGAGACCAGCAGAAGAAGAGAGCAGAGATGGAGGAGAGGAGGTGGGAGGGCTTGTGTTTATCTCCCAGAAGCAACAACACTTTACATGAAGTGAACTGGGAGCCTTTAAAACCTTTAGCAGGGTAGTTCAAACTCCTCCCCAGGCTCAGAACAGGGCTCCCCCACCCCAAACCCCACCCACAGTGCCTTTTAAAGGCCCTCATTCAGAAAGACAAAAAGTGAAAACCACCCCCTGCTAATACCAGGCCCTCCAGCTTACAAATTGTTCCCCAGGGGAAGGAAAAAGGAAGGGAAGAGAAGGCCCCTCCTCAGCCTGAGCCTCATTTACATGCTGGGACTGCAGTGGGTGCCTTCGCTCCTGATGTCTGAATATATTCCTTTATTATCATTATGACAGCTTTCTGATTGCATTAAAATTCATCCACATGTGCCTTTCTATCCAGCCACTTCCCTTTTGCTAGGTTCCCCCCTCCCAGTTCCTTCTTCCCCTCCCCTGAAACCTCCCTTTACTATGGAGTTCTCAGTTCTAGTCCTGAGCCCTTCCTTCTTGAAAACTTTCTAGGTGAAGCGGACCAGGCTTCCCCTCTCCCTGCCTGTCTGGATTTCCCTTCCTTCTGGGAGGCTGCTAGAAACCGCAGAAACTGGGCTCTGGCCTCACTTCTTCCAGGCGTTCTTGGATGACCCCACCAACCCAATGCACAGGTTGGTTTGTTTCTGAAATCCTCAAATGAATTCATTTTGCCCCCTCTTCGTTTCTGGTTGGCTTTTGTCACTGGGTGGGTGATGCTAAGCCTTGTCTTTCAGACCAGGCGCTGGAAGGACTCTGAGTCCAAGGGCAGATGCCCTGCTCCGGGCCCAGGCGCCCTGGCTCAGACCCCAGTAGCCCTGCCTTCCAGCTGTATAGCGGCTCCCCATCCCAGATTTCAGATCTATAACACTAGAAAAATTAGGGCCTCCCCATCCCAGATTTCAGATCTATAACACTAGAAAAATTAGGGCCTCCCCATCCAGATTTCAGATCTATAACACTAGAAAAACTAGGGCCTCCTCATGTGGTGGATGCATGCCTTCCAGGAAATGCTGCAGGGACGGAGCCTGGCCAGCAGAATTACAGTGGTGACAACCATTACTCAGGGTTCTCTGTTTGCCCTGTCCCAAATTGAAAAGGAGACAGAGGTCGGAGGGTCCACACCTGACACGGGGTCGGGGGGGTAGCACTAGAAGTAACAGGTTGGACCAGACTCAGGCTGTGGCTGACCAGTGGAGATGGACAACCTCCCCCAGCCCTCCCACTCCCTGTGCCCTCGTCCCCTTCTGGCCATGTTCCCGAGGGGCTGTCCCCAAGCTGTGTCAGATGAGCAATGGCACCCTTTGGCTGGTGTCTTGTACCTGATGCCAACCTAGTGAGAGTCTCAGAGAATGACTCAGTTTCCTCAGCCAGTTCCTACTGTCTCCAACATGGACACAGACCCCGCCCTCCTGAGACAGGCTGAGCAGTCTCTGAGCACAGCCCCCCTGCCTGAGTGACAGGTGTCCCTGGGTGATGGCGAGGCTATGGGGCTGTCACCCTCCCCTGTGAGCCCCCCTGCCTGAGCCGAGGGTGTGAGTGTGTTGCTGCTTCTCCCAGGAGATGTTCAGGCAGGTGCTGGTGGAACTGGGCCATGCAGGCCACCTTGAAGGGCGGTGGGGACAGGAGAGATCTCAGAGCCAGGGTTTGAAGACGCCCCTGGGTGGCAGGTTGCTGAGGCCTCGAGGGGCCTAGACGTGTGGTGAGCAAGTGGATGCTGGTTTAAAGCCCTGTATCCTCCCTCAGCAGAGCCCAGATTAGGGCAAAAGGCTGCAGGGTGCTCGGTTTCCGACTCCCAGGGCCGAGCCCAGTGGCTGGCTGAGGAAAGCATTGGCTGTCAGGCTGTTGCAGTCATTCAACAAGTATTTGCTGAGCACCTTCTCCATCCAGACACTGTGCCAAGCATTGCATCTAAGGCGGTAACAAGAAAGGTGATTCCGCTCACTGGAGCTGATATCCAGATGGGGAGATGGGCCATCCACAAGAAACAAGTTCCCAAACAAGACGAAGGCCAGCAGCGCTGCCACACCGTGGCTCCCAGAAACTGGTGTGCCCTCCCCAGGGGAAGTAAGGCCACAGGATGACAGAGTTGGGCAGGACCCCAGAAAACACCAACAGCCCACCCTTTTAAACAGGGAAGTCGAGGCAGAAAGGGAGCTCCAGGATGCACCTCTGGGATTCAGGCTAAGACTGGTCTCCTAGGGTCTCTCAACTCCCTGATCCTATCACCACGTGCTGCTGCCTTCCCGCTCCTTTAAAATGTGAGTGCCTGTGTCTGCAGGGCTGAGCGAACACCTGGGGTTCTGGGGGGCAGGAGTGTGATGCCCCAGAGGGCTGGGCAACAGGAGGCACACACTCATCCCAGCCCTGCCTGAATGCAGAGAGGGCAACTGAGCTCTCTGTGCCCAGATGTCCTGCCACCACTTCTGGGGAGTGGGCATAGCCTATGTTACCCACCCTGCCCCCCCACTCATTAAGGAGCTGTGGATGGGGGAAGACAATAAAATAATGGGTGAAAAAAATACCCAGTTATGTCAGGTGAAGGTGTTTATAGCTACCTGAGGGGGGACTGGACCAGAGCACCTGCCACCCCTCCTGGGTCTACCCTCTGGTCAACCTTCAGCATTTATTGAGCACTTACTGTGTGCCTGGGACTTGGCTGAACAGATTCTGAGATATTTCTTAGGGGCCCTTCTGAGTTTTCTTTTTTGGGGGGAGGAGTTACTCTTTCAATGGATGTGTGCATGGGGTACAGTGCATGGTTCTCAGATCCCTGGAAAGTCCAGTCTTTGGCCCCAGAGCCTCTGCCACAGAGCCCCCCACCCCCTTCCCATGGTGGAACACAGCCAGGCCTGGTTGTCACATGCAAAAGCTCTGGAGCACAGGCCAGAAGGGGCCGGAGAGGGAGTGGACATGGGTACACCCTGAAGGTTTCCCAGAGGAGTTAGGCTGGAGTTATAGTATCCAGGGGACAGGTGTTGGGGCCTCCAGGCCCACAACAGAATTAGAACACAGTTCCAAAGGTGAAAGGGCCCCTTCAGCTGCTCTTTTCACCTGCTCCCAAGCAGCCCCCGCCTGTGGCAGAGTTTGCAAGAGGAGTTCTTGCAGAAGTTCACCTTTGCTTCTCCAGCTCCCTCTCCCACAACATACACATATGTCATTCCTCTGGCCTCTACTCTTTCATTTTCCCAGACCCTCAATGAAGCTCTGAGCTTCAGTTTTCCAATCTGCAAATAGCATTGGGTGCCACCACCTGGGGAGCCACAGGCACTTAGACAGGCAGTGGGATCTACTCCCTCGAAGGAGAAAGCTTCCTGTGCTCCCGCACTCAGGCTGTCAAGGCTTTGCATTTTACAGAAAAGAACCCTGGCCCTGTCGAGGGTGGCTCAGCTGTTCAGAGCCTCACCCCATACACCAAAAGGCTGTGGGTTGGATCCCTGGTCAGGGCATATACAGAGGTTGTGGATTTAATCCCTGATCCCCAGTTGAGGCGTGCATAGGAGGCAACCAATCAATGTTTCTCTTTCACATCAAAATTCCTCTCTCTCTAAAATCAATAAACACATCCTTGGGTGAGGATTTAAAACAATAAAAGAAAATTAGAGCCCAGAAAACAGAAGCAGGGCATCCCCTGCAGGTTTAGGATGGGCCCTATGAGGGAAACTTCAGGGTGGTGCCTTAGGTTCCCCCATCTCCGACCCACCACCACCGTGGGCAGGTAGCATCTTGAGGGCTGCATAGGGCCAGAGGGCCCCTGAGAGGAGCAGGCGGGGTGCAGCAGCACTGCTTGACTTGCCAAATGCCAGCGCCCTGGCGCTAATGCTCAAATTCCGGTTTAATTTCCAAAATTTGATTCGCTCATTACCATCGGCATTAAACAATATTTCCTGCTTAAGGATAGACGGCTGCTGGGGCACTGTGGACGAGTGCTCAGATGGTTAATGCCTTTTATTGCTGCAATAGACTTTTACTGTTCTCTCCCCTCCAGCTGCTGAGGGAGGACGTGGGGGGAACTGAGCGAGGGAGGACCTGGAGGCCAGGGATCAGGATGGGGAATAAATGGCTTGGAGGGCTGTGGCTCCTCTCCTGCTTTTGAGCTATTGGCCTCTGGGGTGGGCAGAACGGGACCTGAGCCTAGAGCCCCAGGCGCCCCAGGCGCCCCATGCACCTCTGCCCCTCAGCTGCGGGCAGAGCCTGGAGCCCAGAGTGCTGGCTTCCCAGGGCCCCCAGGCATGTCTTAGGGGACTTCCCAGGGCACCTCCTGGATCCAGGGACCATCTACTCTCCCTGGAGATGACCTTGGTGTCCCAGGGCCCACAGACAGTGAGCTTGACCAGGGAGAACCTGTTCCTTCTCCGTAACTTCACTGTGGCTCAGAAAGAACCTTCAACCAAAGGGGATGAGAAGCACACCGACTGGGCAGGAGGGGCTGGGGGATGGGGGGAGGTGGGTGGCATCTTACAAACAGCAACTGAGGCTGTTTTTCAAAACTGTGAAAGGGGAGAATAGTCACACACCCCTCTTAGGGCTGTTGAGGGATTAAACGAGTTGAGGTATGTGAGGTTTTCACAGTTACTGTGCTGGTTACAGATATTCCTACTGTTCACCCATAGGGGCACCAGCTGGTAGATGCGGGTGCCTGCCCAGCCCCCTGGCCCCCCGGGGGTGGAGGACACCTAGGGACACTGAGCTGAACAGAGTCATGCCCTTCCCAGGCCAGCCTGAGAAGCCAGGCTTTCCTTTGTGCCCCTCCCCGACCAAATGACAATGTTTCAGGGACCACTGACATGCTCCCCACCCTCCTCCAGGAGGTCTACCTGGATTGATCCAAAACAAGAGACATTTCCCCTGAAGTCACTGAGCTCCACCAAGTGCCATTTCCCACACATGGTCCTGATCCAGACCTATCGAGCACCATGGCTCCTAAGGGCCCAGTAGGGATCAAACTGATCATCTGAATTTAAATCTGTGCCATGTTCCACATTGCTGACCCTCCACCCCTGGTCTGGAGGCCTCCTCCACCTCCTCCATGCCCTGCCTCACTCCCTTGGTGGGCAGCACACAGTCTTAGACCTGCCTGTCAAGCAGGGGAGCAGTGGAAGGGGCCAGGGCTCCACAGTCCCCACCCCTTGTGTCCGGGAACCAGACGTTGGCTCACTCTCCGGTTGGTGTGGGCAGTTTCTAGCATTTTCATCCACACCAGGGTACAGGGCCTGCATTCAGGTCCCTCCGCAGCTCTGCGGTCAGGCCAGCTCCCTTTCTGAGAGCACTCCCTTCACCTGGGACATGGGTCACAAGCCAGGCCCAGGAGGATTCTCGGGGTGAAGGGAAGCAGTAAGTACAGGACTGACGTTCCCACTCTGTCCCCACAACACACACTGTCTCAGACCCAGACCTGAGCCAGAGCCAGGGGCACAGCAGGGACAAAAGCCTTCCTGCCTGGGAAGAAGGCTGAAGGAGACATCAAACCAGATCAAAGGCTGCTGGGGATGCAGAGGCATTTGGGGGTTGAGATGGGGCTCCTGCTCCACCAGGAATGCAAATGAGGACCCCCAGCTGCTCTGGCCCCCAGGGGAGGTGGAGCCAGGCCTTGATCTGTAGAGCTCCCTGCAGACAGTCTCTGTTTGAAGTTGGGGGTGGGAGGAGGCAGGAGACTGGAGGACACATCTCATCCCCCTGGTAGGACTAGATGTGTTTTTCCCCCTCACTTGCATTCTTACAGCCAGCTCTGCCTTCCAAAAGCTTCAGGATTGGGCCCAGGCCATGAGAGTCGCCTCCTCACTGTCTCCTGACACGCACCCAGGCTTCTGCTCTCTGCTCTCCACCCATAAGCCAGAAGGGTCCATTAAATCCAAGGTAGGCCTTAGCTATCTCCTGCTCAAACTCCGCAGTGGCTCCCGTCTCCCTGAGAACAAGCCCGTCTTCTGATGACCTGCAAGGGGCTACACAGGCACCCCACACTCCATTTCTCTACCAATCCCTCCGTCCCTCTGCTCCACACAGGAAGGGAGACCTACTATCTCAGGAAGACTCAATGCACACCCCTGCCCCAGGGCATTTTCACTTGTTCTTCCTCCTCTTGTCTCAGAGATCATGTCTTAGACATCTGCAGGGCACCGAACTGCAGAAATCCTCAGAAAGTAGAAGATGAGTGTCCTCTGGAGATGAGGAGCCATCAGCCACAGTGTGGGCAGAGAGCCTGGAATGACGAGCTCTGTGGGCACGGTGGGTGGGGTGAGGTGGTGAGGGGTCTAAAGGCTTGAGCTAGACCCTGAGGAATGAAGGGCGGGATTTTCTAGGTGGAGAAGGCAAGGGGCAGGCGCCCCAGGTCAGGGAGCAGCGTGTGCAAGAGCAGGGAGTGTAAAGGGCAGATGGTGTGAAGGGCACATCCCCCCCCCCCACCCACACACACACACATCTTTCCTCTTCCTTATTCTCCTACTCACCATGTTCTAAACACATCCCTCAAGGTCCAAAGCCTGGACCCTCGCCTTTGACCCCTGGAAGCGTGGCCTGGGGCTCAGACACTGAGTCCAGACTCCTCCATGTGCCCATTCTCACTGCCCATCCTGCCTTCCCTTGGTTCAGCCTAGCTCCCTAATTCATAGCACCGGCCCACGCTGTCTCAGTGTCACCCCAGCCCCTTTATAACGACAGCTGGTGGGACACGGCTCCCACATCACAGAATCTCCACTGCCCGCAGACGGCACCAGTCAGACCGACTCCCATCCCGGGCTCTGACTTGCTTACTCCAGGAGGGGGTTATAATAACAACAATAAAAACCATCACGATTCTCATTTATGGAACACTTACTGGGACCTTGGCACCGAGGTAAGCACTTTACAGGGATAGTGGCTAGTTTATTCTTTTCATTGTATAAATGAAGACACTGAGGCACAGAGAAGTTAAGTACCTTTCCCGAGAATACACACCTTGTCTTTGGAGAAGCCAGGGCTTGCCCCTGGGTGGTGAACCCAGCTGAGCTCTCAGGTCACCCTTCTTCCTGGTAGAAGATGGTGCTACCGGGACACCTCTTACACACTCTCCTCCCTCCACCCCTGCAGCTCAGTGCAGACTACTGGCAAAGGCCTGGTAACGCCATTGTTCTGAAAGGGCCAGGGTTTGGTTCAGAGCTCAGCAGGGGGAATGGCCAGGGCATCCGTGGGCCCTGTGGAGTTGTCCATGCCCGGGGAACCCAGGCACACCTCATAGGCCCCCTCCAGTCTTGCTCACCCCTCTGCCCAAAAACCCAGCTGTCTTGAAGTCCCCTGGGTGACCAACAAAGCTCTTTCTTGATGTGTCCCCAGGCCTTCCTCTCCCCAGGGCCTAGACTGCAACGTCTTCTCTCCTCCCTACGCCAGAAGTCGGACCTGCTGGCAGAATCCCCTATAAGACCTGTCCCTGCCCTTGCAGCCTCCTGCTGGCTTCCCAGGGCATAGGGGTGGCTCCAAGTCCCTAGGAGCCCGCAGCATGTTGGGGGAGACAGGACTGGCACTGTCACCACCTTGGGGGCCATGCATGGCCCCTGTAGCCTCATCTCATGCACTCTGCAGGCACGAGGGCCCTGAGCTGGGCAAGAGCTGAGCTCTGGAGGCTCAGTAACACTGAGGGGTCTGGAGAGGCCACACCCACACCCCTGTCTGCTTTCCTCTTTGGCCCTCTGACCCTTGACCCTTACGCTGGTGAGTCTGTACCAGGACTCCCAGCTGGAACCTGGGATACAGCTGTGGCTCTAGTAGAAGTCACCTTTCGCAGGGGCAGTGGTGCTTTGTCGACTCTCCAGGTAACTGATTATACGTGTGATCTGCTGCATTGTCCTTACCAGATGCACAGCGCACGGAGTTCTGTGGGGACTTCTCAGCAGCCAAACCCTGTTGTCTAGTGGGGTTTCTGCACACTCCAGTCTTTCACCCATCACAGGATAATTTATAGCATAATGGAGCATTTTTTCCTTTATATTATGCAGGAGCATAAATTATGGCCAGTTTGTCCTCGGCTCTCAAGGAGACAGATAAAGCAGAGGTTTACTCTGCAGGGTGGTCCACTGTGGCGGGCAGGGGTGGGGAGCAAGAGGAGGAGAGACCACAGAATGCCGTTAAGCACATCTCACTGACAGAGCAGAGAATCTAGTCAAGGCGGCCACAGTACTGGGGAAGAAACAAAAGACCCAGTTAGAGCAGCTTGTCTCTACTAACGGTGGATCGATGGATCACGGGCTTCTGAGCTGAGCGGTGCAGCTGCAGAGTTATGGTTGTAAGGATCTACCCACAGCAAGCGACCCACCCACAGACTAAAATCTAGCCCTAGCTACAGGCTGACTCTCATGTTGGCTGAAGATCCTCCCAGCTTCCCACAGCCTCTTGGGAAGAGTGGGTGGTCATGGGTCAGAGACAGGATGCGGTGCCAGGGAGCCAGGCAGACCTCCTGCCCTGCTGACCCATGGCCCATTTTTAACATTGGGTGGGGCGGGGGGCAGTGGTAGATTTTTCTTCTTGTGAGACCAGGGCGGAGAGTGGCACGCCAGCTTCTAACGGCCTGCTGCTCATCTACCTGGGGAAGCCCAAGCTCCTTGGGGCCAACATTGCTAATCTATCACGGCAGGAGTCACACTTGAACCCAGAGGCTGCAGCTACCAAGCCCGTTCCCGACCTCAGGCACTGTGGTGAGGATTTCTGGGGACCCTGGGATGAAGTCTTCAAAGGTCACCTGGCCCAGCCTCCTCCAGTATGACCCAAAGTGGGGATGACACTTCCTAAACACCCTGGCAGAAGTCTCACTAGCCTCTGAGGAAGTGCAGAAGGAAGTGGCCTCAGGGGCCCCCTAGAGAGCCCAGCCCTGCCTGGAGCCCAAGTCCCGCCCTAGAACACAAAAGGTTGCTTCTTCTTTCTTGGAACTCCATCTGAGAACAACAGCAGGCGACTTGAATCTTGTAAGAAGGTGGTCCTAGGTCCTGGATGCTATTAAAATCCACAAGGGCTTCTGAAAATACAGATGCCAAGGGCTGGCCCCCGGGATACCGACTGGTCGGCAGCCCAGCCACCAGTGTTTTGGTTTTTGTTTTTTGATTTTTTTTGAAAGCTACTTGGGTGGTACCAACACCCAACCAGGGCTGGGAACAGCTGTGGCAGATCTTCTCGGGCACCGTCTCTCTGGCCCTCAGCCTGCCCACAGAAGCTCAGCCCTTCAGACTGCAGGATTCTGCCCCCACCTTCTCTGCCCCGACACTGAGCCTGGGCAGGCCTCCATCCCTCACAGGTCATTCTGGAAAGACATTGACCTAATTTGGAGAGGTACCTGGGAAGGAATTGTCTAGGTCAGCACAAGGCTCACCCCTCGAATGGCATTGCAGGCCTCCTCTTCCTTCTCTCTCTTGTACTCTCTCCCCTCCATCCATTGGGCCAGCCTTGCTCTGAGAGAAGAGTCACAGCCTCCTCTTTCATCAGCTCTCCGGTTACCTTCCTATCCATCTTCGTTCCAGCCACCCCAGGCCTCCTGGAGTCGCTGCTGTCCCCACCCCTTCCACAGGGAACTCAGACAGCCCATGCTTAAGTACACACTGTATTAACTCATGACTGATAAGGGAGTACAGATAGACACAGAGATAGATGGATGGCAGACATGATTAATAGATGCTAGATATCCAGATTAAATGTTGGATGATAGATACACAGATGAGAGAAAAATGATGACAGAAAGCAGACAGATTTATGACCAATGGTACATAAATAGTGATAGGTGAGTGTGGATGGATGGATGGATGGCCAAGATGTTTCTGAGGACTTCAGATACCTGAAGTCTAAATGCAAAAGGTCAGAAAACTAGTCGTGGCCCCCCACTCCTGTTGGGGCACTGGCTCTCAGAAGAACAAGGAACCCTGCTCTGTTCAACACCAATCTTAAACCTACCTCTCTTTCAACTCAGGTTTCCCAACATCCACACACCTGGTGGGTTTGTGGTTAAAGCAGGAGATACAGTGGGGCTGGTTAGTGTGGACCCGTGAAGCTTCTCTTTGATGTTTCCCTGAGCCTGCAGGCAGGTCGGGATGCCTTCTAAGCCTCAGCTCTGCCTATTGCGGACATCCCTTGCTGGGAGGAGGCCTGCCCATCTCCCTGGTAGGTGCGTGCTCTTCAATGGCCGGGTCATGGGCTCCAGCCCCACTGAGCAGGCTGGTTCTGGGGGTGGGACAGGCTGGGCTGGCCCCTGTAGTTCGATGGCAGGTGTTGGCCCATATGGCGCACACAGAGTCATACGTTCACACCCTCTGTTGGGGTCCATGCCCTCAGAGAGGACAGCGCAAGCTGACTCATCCTGAGCACTCGCCACAGGGCACACACTGCTCAGAGCGCTGTGATTTCATGAGGTGGGCACTGCTGTCACTCCCATTTTACAGATGAAGAAACTGAGGCACAGGGAGGTTTGCCAACTTGCTGGAGGTCCCAGAGCTAATTGCAGCAGGGCCAGGACTTGAACCCAGGTGGCCTGGCTTCTGAGCTCTCCTCCACCATTTAGAAGGTACCCCCTGCTTTGCCCACCAGACCAGATGGTCGAGAGGCTATTGTGAGCTCAGGAGAGCACACGGCTCTGGGAACTGGAAGGGACTGCCCAATTTGCAAGATGTTATTATTTCTAATGACTAATGAGATTGTGAGGGGAGTGTCTGTTTCCCCCGAGAGAACAAACTGTTTTGCAGGGTGGCAGCACATTAACTGTCAGTGTGTGGCTGGCATTGCTAACGACTGACCGGAGAGCCTGCTCTTGTCATTCAAAGGGGTTGGCAGTATTTGGTTACCATGAAGTTCAGTTTACAGAGTGGCAGCAAGAGGCAAATTCCATGTCTCAGAAACCTCCCTGCCAACTCTGTAGCCCTTCTATTATTCACTGATCAGCCATGCACTTGGTCAACAAACTACGGGCAAGGTATAGGGTTGGGAGATACCAAGAGTAGACCCGCTGCCTGAGTAACAGGGCTTCTGAACTGTGGCTGGATTGGCCCCGCTGTTGAAGAGCAGAGCAGGCTGGGGTCTGTCAGAGGGGGAGAGTGTGGTGCATGAAGTGTGTGCCCGGGGTGGGGCCTCATGAGAGTGGGGGACACAGGCTCTGAGAATGCGTTGCCCTGCCTTCTTTTCTGGGAAGGTTTGGGCAGGGAGGGATCGGGGTAAGGAAGGAAACCAGGGGTGGGAGACAGAGGAGAAATGCAAAGAATTAAACTCAACACAGGCGCCTGTGTGCAAGGAGTTACAGAGTCTTGCTGAACAGCAAGGCATACCCTCCCACCACCTGGAGAGGGGTGGATGGAGAGACCACACACACGGGGCCCACTCTGCCTGGAGCAGGCATGCCAGGGAGTGAAGGAGGATGGGGTGGAGACCCCACTGGCTGGCTGTTCCACCCCTGCCAGTCCTCCTTGCTCTGGGGCAGCCAGATGGTTTGGCAGGGGATGGTGCTGGTCGCCCTCCTTCCGATGTCCTGCCCGTCAGTTCTGTGCCAGCAGAACACTTCTACACACTCTGCCCACTTCTCACCACCATGCTTCAGGATAACACAGTTGTACCCCCATTTGACAGATCAGTTAACTGAGGCTCAGAGAGGCTGAGTGACAGGCTGGAGCTCACCAGGCAGTAAGCAGTACAGTGGGATTAATGCTGGTATCTCGCTGGCTGTGTCACACCCGCTCTGATGTACGAAGTAGCATATGACTCATATGTCCTGCCCTCAGGCCTTGAATTCCATCCTCCGGGTTCTAGGCCTTTGGACTCAGCATTGCCCTCTTCCAGGCGGCCTTTGAAATGTGGTGGCTCCTGTCACCTCAACAGGACTGACTTTGCCAGAAAATGTCTTCTGTGATCAAAGGGAGGAGATAAGCTTTTGGGCCTGCAGTGCCTGAGGCTGGAGAAGGAGCCACAGGGCTGGGAAGGGATTAGAGGCTGAGGGGGAAGGGGAGGGTCTTGGAGTGGGGGGGAGTCTGGGGGAGGGGCCCTGCTGGTGCTGAGCTGGGAGGCCACAGAGGGCTGGGTTGGGGGAGCAGGGTGCTGTTGTAATGGTAACAGGACATATGGGGCCATGTGTGATAGGCAGTGGGGAGTGTGGGCTACAGCAGCCATCCCCCTGCGGGGAGCCCGCCCCCTTTCCCTCCCAGTGTACAGCAGGTAGATAGCCCAGGATCCCATCTGACACCGCCCCCCCCCCCCCCCCCCCCCCCCCCCCCCCCGCCCCCGGGTTTCAGGCACCTCAAGCTTTGTCTGCTACTGCATCAGAAACACTTCACTCCTAGGTAGATGTGACTATTTTTCAAATGCATGTTGTGATTTAAAAAGTAGCAATTCATTTAAAGGCACTGCTGAATTCCAGGTAGCTTATTGCTATTCTGCATTCTCCCAAACAATGGACACTCGAAGTAAAACATCTATGGGGAGGGGTGGCGCTGATGAAGTTTTGACGTTAGAAATGGCTCTTAACCTTGAGAAGCCTGGGCATGCTGACTCCAGGCGGGCAGCGGGAGCGGGAAGAGCAGGACCCGCCCTGGCGAATCTTAGGCGGAATCCTAGGCCTGGCGCCATCTCACCTGCAAGGCCAGTGTCACCTACCAGAGGGAGGATCATGGGAGGGGGAGCAGGGAGCACCCTGACCTGCAACAGGAAACTCCTTCTAATTCTGAGTCCCCCAAAACTTCGACCTGGGCCTGGTGCCCGCCCCTCTCTGAGCCTGGCCCTCATGCTCGTCGTCCTTGGATGCGGCCAGGAGAGCGAGAGTGGTCGAGTCCCACAACAGTACCCAGTTAAAAACTGTGAGTCGGCATCTCTGTGGAGACCAGGAAAGGAGCTTGCTGTTTTTCCGCTGTTGGGGTTGCCTAGCGGAGTGCTTGCTGTGTAACGCATGCGCAGTAAGTGCTGTTTGAATGCATAAACAGTAACCCATGTATTAAGAAGGAGGTTTCATCTGAGAACACTCAAGTTTGGGAAGGGAGCCTGGATCCACATACGCGTCTCTCTCTACCCTACACTTTCTTGTGGTTGGGGTCTATCTTCAGCAAAGATAAAATGGGATCCCGCCTTGGCCTTCGTGGTGTGGGACTGTGATCTGCTCTGTGATTGGAGCAAGGGGCTCCACCTGGTGTCACCACAGCTGTTGGGCAATGGGATAATCAGGCCTGCAGCTGCGGGCTGACCTGAGGACAGGTGGGTGAGGCCATGGGGATTTGGAAATGCTTTGAATTAGGGGCACCTGCCTCTACTCACCCATCTCTCCCACCCCAGCACGCGGGAGCTGGCCCTCCCAGGTCTCCACGGTCCACAGGGATCCCTGAGAGCATCCTGTTTTGGCCAGCTCCATTCAGACAGCAGCCATCATTAGGTTCGGTCCTCTTTCTAACCTTTGTAAAAACCGACCAGTCCCTTGGACCAACACGGCAAGGGGACCCCTATGCTCCCCTTGAACACCTAGTGGGTCCTAGAGCACTAACCGTGGATACTGAGCCAATGAGGTTTTCTTTCCAGGCCAGGCACATTTTAACAAGGTCCTTGACCCAGAGGCATGTGGTAAGTTGTGACAACCGCCTTTCCTGGCCTCCTCTGACAGCGGTAGGGGGTTGGGGGGAGCAGGGAGACCTTCCTGAGACCTTCCTGAGACCTTCAAGCCACCCTACCTACAGAAGTGCCCACTTCTGCCTTGGGCAGGGCTGGCTTCCGGAACTGCCTGCCTTCCTTCCCTTTCTGCTGCCCAGAAGTGACCCACACAGGCCAAGTACTCAGCACATTCCCTGGAATGGAGGAAAGTTGCTTAGTTATTGGTGGTGCCTAATGATATTTGCATAGATTAACAGACTTTAATACAATCATGAATGCTACAATCCCGAGAAAATAATGAAGAAATCCATTACAAAGTCATAAAGTAACTAAGTCAATACAGTAATAATTTGATCCTATATTAGTAATAATTTCATCTCCTGCTGCAAGGCGACTTTACAATGTACACCATTTCTGGACACCTTTATAAATTTCACCTTTGTTTGAGAAAATTAATTAACAAAATAAAAAAATACACTGCTGGTATTTTATACAATGAATTAGTCATTAGTCTAAACTGGCACGCTGTAATAGAACTTATTAAGATGGATGTTTTGGGATTTCTAACTTCTCTTCAAGTGGCCTGTGACTTTCTCCCTGGAAAACCCAGGGACTACCTGGTGGCGGTGGCTCTGGTGGGCAGTCGGGATGAGCAGTAACCCAGGAAGTGCAGGAAGGGGCGGAGGCCCAGCCACGGCCCTCCCCAGAGGTCCTCCCTCACCGCTCCAGCCCACACCAATGCCCTACTCAAGGGACAGCCCCTGACTCGGGCCCCACCCACAGCCCAGCATCATTTTTTTAAAGGCAGTCTTTCTTCAGTCACTCTGAGCAGGGTCGGGTTTCTGGGGCTGGAAGGAAGTCCATTGTGGATGGAAGGGCCCCTCCACCCCCATCCAAGGGCTGAGTGAGGGAGCAGGATCCCCTCCAGCCTTTTCTCATAGACCCACAGGCCCCTTCTGAGCAGGGTGAGACACACAGTGTACTGAAACGGGACTCTGCAAGAGCTCTGACCCGTGACCAGAAATCAATTAGGGTGATATCAACAGCCAGGGGGAGAGAAGAGGGGAGCAGGGGAATAGAAGACCAGCCCGGTGGAGGCTGGAGTGGGAGGAAAGGGGGCGGAACAATGGAAAAGCAGCTGGAAAGGGAAGGATAATTATAAACCTTTTTTCTCTCTCTGTCAGTCTCTGTGCCCACCGTACTCACAGAGCAGATCACCTGTGAGGTGTGAGGTGTGGGAGAGGGTACAGTACCTCTGCGTACATAGGGGTCTTGAGTCCCACCACTACAGCATTACCTTTTTGGGGTGACTATGCTGACTTCAGTATTCTCTTTGAAAATTCAAATTTCATCCCTGTAGTGAACCTCTAACAATTCAATATGCATCCCTTTATCCAACATGTTCCTCCTGCCTGCAGGGGCCTCAGAGCATTTGACAAGGGTGGGGGAAGTAGTTTTCCCACTGAGACAGGGAGCTGACCCCTTCTAGTATGGGCACACTGACCTTCTGAGGTCTAATTTTTTAAAAGACAATATTTACCAATAGTGAAATGTGTACAACATGTGTATAATTTAATACACACCCCCATGTACCCCAGGCCCCTATCAAATTATCAAACATTGCCACCTTCCCAGAAGGTTCTCTCACGACCAAGCCTTTCTGGGCAGCATTCCAACCCCCTCAAAGGCACCCAGGGCCCTGATTTTGTTTAGCAGGGTTTGTTTTAGCCTGTTCTAGAACTTCATAGATAACATACTCATTTACGCCTGGCTTCTCTCCATCAGCATAATGTCTGTGAGATTCATGGAAGCTGCCTGGGGTGCCCAGGGGCTCTCTGGCTCGTCCACGCCCCCACTGCATCTCCAGGTGCTCAGCAGAGCCTACGGGGTGTAGGGCGCAGGCACTGCCACCCACATCAGTGGCTCTGCTGCTAACTGTCCTCCTTTCGGGGGAGCAGGGAAGGGTGGCTGGCCTGCACTGGGATCTAGGGAGCTGCTCACCTCAGCCCCTTAGAGGGCCCAAGGAGTAGAGGTGTCCACTATAGTTAGGGTGAGGCACCAAGAGGGTGGGCTCTGAATCCAGGACCACAGGACCTTGGAGGACCATGGCTACCTAGTTGAGAATATACATAAAATGACCCAAGCACATGCAAATGCTCTCTTTTCCAAGGACCATGGTTTTCCTCATCACAGTCTGAGCCATGTCCTTCTCTCCTTGGTTACTGCAGTGACCTCCTCACTGTTCCTCGTTCCCACCTCATCCTCTACATTCTGTCTCCACGCGGCAGCCAGAGCGAGCAGAGCCTGACCCTTCTTTGCACAAAGCCTTCCAGTGGCTCCCTGATTTACTCTGAATAAAGTCCAGAGTCTTTAAAATGGTCTCTAAGATCTCACACAGGATCTGTCCCCATCCTCTCAGCCACCCCAGGCCCCGTCCTGACCTTGAACACCAGCGGACATGCTGGAGCTTTTGATTGGGTTCTTGCTTCCTGTCTGCTCCCCTCCCTAACTTGTAAGTCCTGGGAGGGCAGGGACCACCCAACACTCAGCACAGGGTCTGGATCATTAACCTTCTGTGGCGCAATTGAATGGATGAAATGAAAAGCTTCCTTCAGTTTCTGGACCAGGTCTGTGACCCAGAAAGGTTAAAATCCTCTAGGCAGGACCAGAGCAGGTAGGTGAGTTCAGGCCAGACAGAGAGGTGAGCTCCCTCCAGGCCCACAAGCGGTCTCAGAGCCACAGGAGAGCCGTGCGGGAAGAGACCGGAGGGAGGTGGCCCTGACTGAGCGCAGATCAGTGCGGGCACAGTGGAGAGGAAGGGGGCCGGTCCTGAGTCAGCAATCTAGGCCGTAAGTTCCTTAAGGCAAAATATCTGGGTCTCTTGAACATGCTTGTTGCAAAGACTTTCTTGATTTATATGTTGCTTTACTGAACCCACCCCTCAGCAGTGACATGGATGGGGGTGGGGTGCAGGGGAGGATGGCCAGGGGCTGGGTCACCTCTGGGCTGGGAAGCTTGTGGGAGTGAGGGTCCAAGGGTCCCAGTGTGGGGACCAGGGATGAAGCAGAACTGGGACAGAAAGAGAGTTTGGGGGATCTGTTGGAACCCTCCTGCTCACAGCTCATAGGGACAAGGAAGAGCGAGTGAGAGGTAAAAGGAAGAGGACCCAGGTCGGACACTCTGGGAGGAAGTGGGGAGGCTGGCGGGCTCTGGCTGAGGATGAAAGACACCAGCAGATGTGGCCAGCTCCCGCAGGGAGACTGCTGCCTCCCGCTCCCTCACTCGATCCCCCGTGCCACTTAATGTTTGCAGTTAAGTATTTACAGATATGTTCCCATGGCAACCAAGGCTTCAAAGTTAGTCTACAATTCTGTTTTCTCAAATGTGTTTCTCTGGTTGATTGCACAGAGTTTTCTGGAAGCAGGCCAGGGTGAGTGAGTTGCATTTCCAGCCTTGTGCAGTCTCCTTCCTCCCTCTCCTTATAACCCCCTCCCCCCACCCGTGGCCATCCTCCCAGGATGCTGGGGCTTGGTCTGGCTGTCCCAGGGCCCAGGGCTGGCAGCCCGCTCTCCTCTACCACCTGGAGCCTCCAGTTTAATGGATCCCATTGCAAGCTCCCTCCACAAGAAACCTATCCCAGCTTCCCAGTCCACTAGAAAGACCTGAGCACAGGGCTCCCGCAGCGCTTCTGGAGAGTCCTCAAAAGTGGGGCCTTCCCCCTTCACCTCTGACCCCAGGGAGCTGACCCCAGGCCTGGTATATATAACCCTGGTGTTGTAGACATTTACACTGCTCATACCCCAGCTCTTTCACAGCACTTCCCTGTGGGTCCCTGTTCTGTTCACTCAGCCATTCACTCCCCGAGCCTCTGCTCTGGGCCAGGCACTGTGCAAGGTATGGAGACACAGAGAGGAATAAACACAGAATCCCATCTGCATGGAGCTCTTCTTGTAAGTGGGGAGAGGTGGATGACGAATAAGAAACAATCAGGTAGTGGTCTGTGCCATGAGTAAAAGAAAACAAGGGGGCCGATGGTGCAGCTGGGACTACCTTAGTTGGTGAGTCAGGGCAGGGCTGGGTGAGAGGGATGTGAGAGGGATGGGTAAGCTGAGATTGATGAGCAGCGGCATGTGGGGGGAGGCACTGGCAGAGAAAAGAGCTAGTGCAAAGGCAGGAGCAGGGGTGTTTGGACAATAGCCATGAGGCAAGGGGCTACAGCAAAGCATGGAGAGACATGAGGGAACATCATGGAAGCAGCAGGACCAGGGTTGGTAAGGACCTTGGTCTTCCACCTGAGTGAGATGACCAGAAGCCTCCAGAGAGTGATGCAGTAGAGAGACATGCTCTGGTGGGGCCACTGTTCGAAAGTGAACTGAGGGGGCATGGAGGTGGAGACATGGAAAGGAAGGGGCATGGAGAGAGAGGAGGCTGGGAGTGGGTGCAGGGTGGAGGAACATTGCCCCGGCGACAGCAAGGGGCCACTGCAGGGGCTCCCATGGGCCCCTGTGTCTGCACACTCTTGTCTCTGCCTGATTTTTTTTTTTAAATATCCATCCCCCTTTCCCTCTGGTAATCACCTTCATGTTGTCTGTGTCTATGAGTTTGTTTTTTTTTTTCTTTGCTCAATCCCTTCACTGTTTTCACTCAGCCCCAAAACCTCCCTCCACTCTGACAGCTGTCAGTCTGTTCACTGTGTCTATGAGTCTGTTTCTCTCTGGCTTTTTAGTTTATTTTGTTCATTCAATTCCACATATAAATGAAGTCATATGGTATTTGTCTTACTCTGGCTTATTTCACTTAGCATAATGTTATCCAGGTTGATCCATGGTGTCACTAAAGGTGAAATTTTCTTCTTTTACTATTGAGTGGTATTCCATTGTGCAAACATACGGCAGGGTTCTCATCCACTCATCCACCGATGGGCCCTTGGACTGCTTTAAATCTCGGCTACTGTAAACCATGCTGCAGTGAACGTAGGGGTGAATATATTCTTTTGAATTAGTGTTTCGGGTTTCTTTGTATAAATTCCCAAAAGAGGAATTGCTGGGTCAATTTTAAGTTTTGATTTTTTAAGGAAACTCATACTGTGAGTTCCTTTCCACAGTGGCTGCACCAGTCTGCTTTCCCACCAGCAGTGCATGAGGGTTCCCTTTTCTCCACAGCCTCAACAACACATGTTTATTGATTTATAGATGATAGCCATTTTGACCAGTGTGAGGTAATACCTCATTGTGGTTTTAATTTGAATTTCTCTGATGATTAGTGACATTGAGCATCTTTACATATGTCTATTGACCATATATCTGTATGTTCTCTTTGGAGAAGAGTCTATTCGGATCCTTGCCCCACTTCTTACTTGGATTGTTTGTTAAATTCTCTGTAAACTTTTGATATTAACCCCTTATCAGATATGTCATTGGCAAATATGTTCTTCCATTCAGTGGGTTGTCTTTTAATTTTTTGTGGTTGCCTTTGCTGTATAAAAACTTATTAGTTTGATGTAGTCCCATTTATTTATTTTGTTGTTGTTGTTGCCCAAGGCAATATATCAGAAAAAATATTGCTATGAGCAATGTCTAAGATTTTATTGCCTATGTTTTCTTCTAGGGTCTTTATAGTTTCAAGTCTAACACTTAAGTCTTTAATACTTTTTGAGTTTATTCTTGTCTATGATGTCAGAAGGTAGTCTAATTTCACTTTTTTTTTTTTTTGCAGGTATCTGTCCAATTTCCCAACACCATTTATTGAATAGACTATCTTTATTTCATTGTATGTTTTTGCCTCCTTTGTCAAATATTAATTGACCATAAAGATGTGAATTTATTTCTAGGATATCTGTTCTGTTCCATCGATCTATAAGTTTTTATGCCAGGGCTGTGCTGTTTTGATTACTATGGCCATGTAGTATAGTTAGGTATCAGGTAGTGTGATTCCTCCAACTTTATTCTTCTTTCTCAAGATTGTTGTTGCTATTCATAGTCTTTTGTGGTTCCATATAAAATTTTGGAAGTTCTAGTTCTGTGAAATATGCCATTGTTATCTTGATAGGAATTTTGTTGAATCTATATAGATTGTGTTGGGTAGTATGGACATTTTAATGATATTAATTCTTCCTATCCATGGACTTGGTGTATACTTCCACTTATTTGTACTCTCTTCAATTTCTTTCCTCAGTGTCTTATGATTTTCTGAGTACAGATCTTTTATATCCATGTATAAATTTATTCCTAAGTATTTTATATATTTCTGATGCAATTGTAAATTGGGACTGTTTTCTTAGTTTCAATTTGATAGTTTATTATTGGCATATAAAAATGCAACTAATTCCTAGATATTTATTTTTTTATGCTGATACTTCACTGAATTCATTCATCAGTGCTAGTTGATTTTTTTGTGAAATCTTTAGAGTTTTCTATATAGAATATCATGTCATCTGCAAATAATGCCAGAGTTACTTCTTCCATTCCAATTCATATGCCTTTTATTTTTTCTTCTTGTCTGATTGCTGTGGCTACAACTTCAAGTGCTATGTTAAGAGTGGTGAAAGTAGACATCCCAATCTTAAGGAAAATGCTTTTAGTTTTTGCCCCTTGAGTACAATGTTGGCTGTGGGTTTGTCTTTTATGGCCTTCATTATGTTGAGAGTTTCTATTCCCACTTCTATTCCCACTTTGTTGAGAGTTTTTATCACAAATGGATGCTGGATTTTTAAAATGCTTTTTCTTCATCTTTTGTTATGATCATGTAGTTTTTATCCTTCACATTGTTTATGTAGTGTATCACATTTATTGATGTGCAGATACTGTACCAACCTTGCATCCCTGGGATAAATCCCATTTTATCATGGTAAATGGTCTTTTTAATGTACTGCTGGATCTGGTTTGCTAATATTTTGTTGAAGATTTTAGCATCTATGTTCTTCAGAGATATTGGCCTGTAATTTTCTTTCTTATAGTGTCTATCTGGTTTTGGAATTAGGATAATGCTGGTCTCATAAAATGAGCTTGGGAGTCTCCTCTGTTCTTGAACTTTTTGGAATAGTTTGAGGATAGGTCTTATATCTTCTTTGAATGTGTGGTAAAATTCATCTGTAAAACTATATTGTCTAGGACATTTGCTTGCTGGGAGTTTTTTGATTACTGTTTCAATTTCATTACTTGTAATCAGTCTATTCAAATTTTCCGATTCTTCCTGATTCAGTTTTGGAAGATTGTATGTTTCTAGGAATGTATCCATTTTGTCCACACTGTCCAATTTGTTGGCATATAGTTGTTCATAATATTTTCTTACAATTCTTTGTATTTCTTTGGTGTCAGTTGTTACTTCTCTTTCATTTCTGATTTTATTTACTTGAGTCCTCTCTCTTTTTTTCTTGATAAGTGTGGTTAAAGGTCTGTCAATCTTGTTTATCTTTTCAAAGAACAAGTTCTTGGTTTCATTGATCTTTTCTATTATTTCTTCAAAATCTACTTTATTTCTGATCTTTATTTCCTTCCTTCTCTTCACTTTGAGTTTTGTTTGTTGTTCTTTTTCTAGTTCCTTTAAGGGTAAAGTTAGATTGTTTATTTGAGATTTTTCTTGTTTCTTGAAGTAGGACTGTAATTCTGTGAATTTCCTTCTTAGGATTGCTTTGCTGTGTGCCATAGATTTGGGACTGTTGTGTTCTCCTTTTCATTTGTTTCAAGGTATCTTTTGATTTCTTCCTTGATCTCATTGTCAATCCATTCATTGTTTAGTAACATGTTATTTAGCCTCCATGCTGTTGTGTGTTTTCCAGTGTTCTTCTTGTGATTGATTTCTAGTTTCATGCCATTGTCATCAGAGAAGATGTTTGATTTGATTCTAATCTTCTTAAATTTATTGAGATTTGTTTTGTGGCTAACATGTGATCTACCCTAGCAAATGTTCCATGTGGACTTGAAAAGAATGTACATTCTGCTTCTTTGGGATGAAATGCTCTGAAGATATCAATTAAATCCATCTGATCTAATGTGTCATTTAAGGCCAGTGTTTCCTCTTTGACTTTATGTCTGGACGATCTATCCATCGATGTCAATGAGGTGTTAAAATCCTCTACTATGACTATTATCCCTGGTCTCTCCCTTTATGTCCATCAAGATTTGCTTTATATATTTAGGTACTCATATGTTGGATGCATAAATACTTACAAAGGTTATATACTCTTCTTGGATTGTTCCTTGGATATGCTTCTTTGTCTCTTACTACTTTGTTTTAAAACCTATTTTGTCAGAAATAAATATGGTGACCCTAGGTATTTTTCCTTTTTTTTTCTTTTTTAAAAATATTTTATTTATTTTTAGAGAGGGGGAAGGGAGGGAGAAAAAGAGGGAGAGAAACATCAATGTGTGTTTGCCTCTCATGTGGCTCCCACTGGGGACCTGGCCTGCAACCCAGGCATGTGCCCTGACTGGGAATTCAACTAGCGACCCTTTGGTTGACAGCCCATGCTCAATCCATTGAGCTACACCAGCCAGGTCTATTTTTCATTTCTGTTTGCATTAAATATCTATTTTCATCCTGTTACTTTTATTCTATGTGCCTCATGCCTCTTTCATTCTGAGGTGGGTGTCTTGTAGACATGTATATGGGTCTTATTTTCATATCCATTCAGCTACCCTATGTCTTTGATTAGAGCAATTAAGTCATTTGCATTTAAAGTGATTATTGATAAGTACATGTTTATGGCCATTTTATTCTTTTAACTATATTCCCCTCCCCATCCTCATTTTCTTCCTCCTTCTTCTCCTCCTCCTTCTTCTCCTTCTCTTTCTTCCTCTTCTTTTTCCAGAAGACCCTTTAACATTTCTTGTAATACTGATTTGGTGGTAACAAACCCCTTTAGTTTTTTTCTTGTCTGAGAAGTTCTTTATTTCTCCTTCAATTCTAAATGATAGCCATGCTGGATAAAGTAGTCTTGGTTGTATGTAGGTCCTTGCTTTTCATCACTTTGAATATGTTATGCTAGTCCCTTCAGGCCTGAACTGTTTCTGTTGAGAAATCAGCTCACAGTCTTATGAGAGCTTCCTTGTGGTTAACTGACTGTCTTTCTGTTGCTGTTTTTAAGACTCTTCCTTTGTTTTTAACCTTTGCCATTTTAGTTATGATGTGTTTTGGTGTGGTCCTCTTTGGATTCATCTTGTTGGGGGCTCCCTGGATTTCCTGACTTGAGTGTCTTTTTTCCTTCAAAGGTTTGGGAAGTTTTCAGTCATTATTTCTTCAAATAGGTTCTTGACTCCTTGCTCTCTCTCTTCTTCCGGTAACATTATGAAGCAAATATTGTTATGCTTCATGTTGTCCAAAATGTCCCTTAAACAATCTTCACTTTAAATTATTTTTTCTTTTTGCAGCTTTGATGGGTGTTTTCTGCTACCTTGTCTTCCAAATCACTGATTTGATCTTCTGCTTCATCCAACCTGCTGTTGATTCCTTCTAGTGTAGTCTTCATTTCAGATATTGTATTCTTCATTTCTCACTGGTTCTTTTTAATGTTTTCTATGTCCTTTTTTATGCTTTCTATCTCTTTGTTGAAGTGCTCTCTAAGTTCCCTGAGCATCCTTATAATCATTGGTTTGACATCTATCTGGTAAATTTCTTGCCTCTATTTCATTTAACTCTTTTTCCTGAGATTTCTCCTGTGCTTTGATTTGGGGCATATTTCTTTGTTACTCCACTTTGGTTGCCTCTTTGTGCTTGTATCTATGTATTAGGTAATTCTTCTATGACTTCCAGTCTTGGTAGGATGCCTTTATGTAATGGGTGTATTGAGAGAGCCAGTGACACAGTTTCCTTGATCACCTGAGCTGGGTACTTGAGGAATGTTTCTCATGTAGGTTATTTGGACCCCCCTGTTTTAGTTGAGTCTTGATTTATATTAGCTTGTCTGTACATGGGATTGACCCTCAGGTTGGCTGACTGTGAGGATCTACCCATACCTCAGTTTATGAGCTGCTGTGCACACATGCCATACAAAGTGGAATTCACCTCAGCAGGGTCTGGTTCCTTTCAAGATCTCCCTTTGTATATGATGCTTGTGAAGCTCATTGGCTCCTGCTCTGCTGTTGTCTGAAGATGGCTACTTGGTATGTTGGTTCTGGGTCCTCTTGGGAGGAACTCTGGTGCAGACCAATATCAGATGCTGCATGTGACTGGCCCTGGGTAATCTGTTTGGAACTACAAAGCAATCCACAGTTTGTGGCTGCCTCTGTTGGGCCTGGCTGTGTGTGGGAAGGACAAAGCTACACACCAAGGCCAGCTTTTATCAGTACTGTGGCTGGGGGCAGGTCAGCAAATTTCCAAGGCATCTCAAGATATTCCTCTTTCTGCCTCTGCCTGTTGGCCGCCTGTTAGGTTCAGCCACTGAAAGAGCCTCTGGTAGTACTCAAGTTGCATGAGGTAGGTTCTCAGTGAGTCACCATGTAGGGGCAAGTGGTGTTTACCAGATTGATACAAGTTCAAACTTGATACCAGTCCTGGGTCTGAGGCTCCTCAGCAAGTGTCCCTGGGTATAGCAAGTCTAGCTGCTACTCACTGGGTCCTCACACACCTTTTGGTAGGCTGAGGTCTCAGGGAGTCATCAGGGTGAGGCCAGCAGAGTTTATTAAGCCCAACAGACCAAGATTTGGCCATGTAAAGGGAGGGTTCTGCATTGGTTGGGTGTGTGATAGAAAAATGGCCCCTGTCCTAGAGCCACACAGCTCAGTCTGTCCCAGATTCTTCCAAGAGCCCTATCTCAGCAGGGCTGGACCGATGGGAGTCAGGGGAATGGGGGCTAGTGGATCTCTATGAGGGGGAGATGCCAGTCAGGCTTGGGATAATGTAGAGGGAGTGTCCCCTACCCCAAAGCCACACAACTCTGTCTTAGATCCTGCCCAGACCTTGGCAGGGCAGAGCCACTAGGATTTGGATGGGCAGGGCCACTGGGAGCCCAGAGAATGGGGCCAGCAGATCTCCCATGAGGAGTAGGTGCTAGTCAGGTTCATGAAAAAGAGGGTGGGGAGAGTGCCCCCTGCCTCAAAGCCACACAACTCACTGGTACCAGGGGGTATCAGTTACTGGTACCCCCTGGGTCTGCTCAGACCTCTACACTCTGACCCAGGCATCTGACTCCTCAGCAGGGTGCAAGCTCCATAGGGTGGGGCTACATGGAGTCTAGAGGTCTACCTGATTCTTTCTCTCTGTCCTCCATCAGACTTGATTCCACAAGAAGGCAGAGACAGGCACTGTTCCCTTGCATTTGTAGATGTGCATTGCTTGCTTGCTGTATTTAATCCTGCGCCTCAGCATAGCACCCAGCACAGCATTCCCAGATGGCAAAGATGGCTGTCTCCCACAGCACCCAGGGCTAGCATTGAAAAGAACCCTGAGCACAGGCATTCTTGCTCCATTTCAGTGCACTGGGGGCTGCCTCAGGTATGGCAGGGGGTTGGACCAAGTGACCACATGGTTTCTCCCAGCTCAGCCTTGCCTGAGTTGCATCTCCTAGGTGGGGGATGGGTTCTGGAGCATGACTGTGTTACCCCTCCTCCCATCCATCACTCTCTGTCAGACCCTGCTAAGAGTGAGAAGTCGCTGACTCTGCTAATGGTTCATTGAGTGGCTGTATCTCTATTATAAATGATTTAAGTCATGAGCATTTAATTGATATTATAAATATGATTTTTATGGCAGTATGGGAAATGGTGCACACACTGTTACTATACATCATGGGGCATGTATGTCTCTGGAGTGGCGTGCCCTCTACTTTCCACCTTCTTCCTGTTCTACTGGCCTTCCCACCCCTGTCCAGACCTCCTGCCTGCTCCAGGCCATGACAGGCAGAGGAGGAGGCAGGTTGTTGGTATAGGAATGTGGACCTGCCCTGGGCCCTCTACTAGGGCCTATTTCTGGGGAGGACCTCCAGGAAGGTGTGAGAGCTGGGTCTACTCTCTGACCATCAGGGAACTTATGACCTCATTGAAGAGTGCAGACACATACTCAGAAAGGATTGTGTGGAAGCTGGGAGAGGACAGGAGGGCTGATGCAGTCCAGGGAGGCTTTCTGGAGGAGGAAGGCTTTAAGCTGGGCTTGATGGCTAGGCAGGATTTAGAGAAGGAAGAAAGGAGGGGCTAAGACTCAAGATCTCAGAGTCACATCTGGGTTCCAATCTAGGTATTACCATTTAATTTTTGTTTGACTGTGGTCAAGTAATTTAGTCCTTTTGAACTTCAAGTCCCTCATTTGTAAATTGGACATGTGATATTTTCAGTACAAGTAGAACCATTACCTCCTCTATTCTGGACACAAGGTAGATTGCATTAGAACTCTTCATACTGGCTATTCCTAAGTAACCCCATGCCTGCCCTGTACTCATGATAGAGGGAATGGACAGCTGGGCCAGATTGAGGGGACTCTAGAAAGGCAGTCAAAGGAAATAGGAAATAGGAAAACATTGTGGATTCCTACGCTTGGGTATAGAGTATCAAGTTGGTTTGAGGAATGCCTTGGCCGGGATGGTGGCTGGTGTCCCCACCCCACACTGCTCCTTGCTGTGTCCCTCTAGCACTTCATTCCCTGCAGAAGTCTTATCATTTCACTCTGGTCTCATCTACCTGCCACCATCCACCTTTTTCGGGACCCTGCCAGGCAGCAGCCAGGGCCCTGAGACTGAACTTGAGCTCACAGCTAGGTCATGGATGCCACCTCATTGCACCATCCCTGTGGCCCCCGCTTCTTAGCTCTGGGAGCCCTTATCCTGTCTCCCCTCCCTTATGCCCTGAGCTCTTTTGTAGGAAGCCAAGGAGCTGCCATACCCCAAACCTCCATCAAGGTCGGGCAGCACAGGGTCCTGGTTTCCATGGTTCAGGGCAGGGGTCTTTCAAAACTACAGACAATCTAAAAACTCAGGCAATCCAAAGGGTTGGACAGTACCCATATCAATTTGACTGTGGAATGTATGTTGATTTTCACAGTGAACAAGTTGGATGCTATGGGAGTTTGGCCATTGTAAGAAGAGTCCCAAGAAGACACTGGAAGAACTATCTGATGCCCACTGGCCACTCCTTCCTGGATGGAGTTACCCACCTAACGCCCCTATGATCTCTGTACCCTTCCCCCAGCCCTGCTTTAACCACTCCTGCTGCTGGGGGTGGTTAAGTCCCCAGTGCAGAGGGAAAGTGCAGTTCCTGTCAGTATCAGTATCAGTGACAGGAAGGGAGCGCCCCCAGAGTAACCCCTTGCGTAAGGGGCTAGAGGGCCTCACACTGCCTCTGTTGTCTTGTCACTGAGGCAAGCAGCCACCCTATGACTACCCAGGTTAGCAGCCAGGGACAAGCTCAAACCCCTGGGAGCCCCTTCTAATGGGGAGGCGAGCTGAACAAAGGGCAGGCGGCTGTGAGGACACCTCTTAGGGAAGACGCAGTCAAGCAGCGCATCAGGAAAGGGCTGCAGTGGCACTGGGCAGCACAGGACTCCCCAGCCCAGGTCTCCTGGAGGTGGTGAGTGGGAGGGAAGGGCATGGCAGAGAGGGACAAGCCATTCCAGATAGGAGGTGCAGCAGAGCTCCCTAGAGGTTGTGGGTGGAGACAGGGTGGCCACAGCAACGGCAGAGGCGTGCAGAGTGGCTGCAGGTTGGACCTTTGGGAGGGCAGGGCTGGGGGCAGCTGTGCCCAAGAGCAAACCACCCTCTTCTACCTCATCTATTCTCCTTTGGGATGGTTGCTGTTATGTAGTGGTCAGAAGCGGCAAGGGGCACAGGCTGTCTGAGGGACAGGGCACAGCAGCCAGGTCAGGGCAAAGGGGCTCTGAAATGGAGGCGTGGGAGAACAGAGTGGGTGGGAGGCTTGTCCTGCAGGAAATGGGGGCCCTACAGGGTGCTGAGCAGGCCAGGAACTGGACATTGTGTGACATTGGGGGTCTGCAAGGAGACCAGACAGGGAAGCAAAGCTGGGGGAGAAGGGCTATGAGGAACTGGCCCAGACTGGCAGTGTCCTTAGTACTTCCTCTTATCATTCACCCTGGGGTGAAGGCATTGAAGGCTGGGGGCTGGGGACAGAGGCGTGAGCAGGTGCCAGCCGAGCCTGAGGCTCCCAGGCATTGAAGCTACGAGCAAAGGCAGGTGCTGCTCTGTCCTGTGTCCCCTCCCCCCACATCCTTCCTAGGCCCCCTGCAAGGCACCACCTGGGCCTGCCCCGCCTTCTCTGTCACAGGGAGGGATTAACATTTGAAATCCACTCCGAGGGCCCTTCCTCCCTCCCCACTCCTCATTGCAACCCCCCAAAAGGAAAACAGTTGTTGAAATTGAAAAATGGTGCTCAGTGAAGGGTTTAAAGACATTTTGAATTTAAAATATACTTAAAAGGTCATTTTCAGCAGTAATTATGTTATAATGGTGGGGCTCTTAGCGAAGGCAGAGCCCCACAGTAATGTTAGGCCAAATGGGAGGTGGTGAGCGCCTTGGTCTGCTGGAGCCTCAGGACTGGGTGCGGTGGGGCAGGGCTGGGGGGAGTGGAGGGGATGCAGCGCATTCTCCCTTGAGAGCCGGTGTCAGGGTCACCATTGGGTCTCCAGAAACAGGGAACTACACAGTTAAATTTGGCCCTGGTGCAGAGGTTTCTCTAAGACCCCTCCTAGAGCCCTGCATCTGGGCTTTGGGAGTTCACAAGGACCCTCCCGTGGAGCAGAGACTGGCCTCTGGCCTGCCTTCCTACCGCCCACCCCTCCCACAGGCACACCCCCTCCTGCTTCCAGACACTCACTCTGGGGCTTCCTGGCAGCAGGACCCCCAACCCATCCCAGAGAGCCAGCTGGGAGGCTCTGGAGAAGGCTCCCCTGGCCCACAGCCCACCCTGCCAGGCCTGGACCCTCTGCTTCCTCAGCTGTGGGCTGAACTTGCAAGGAGCCTGTCTCTCTGCACTTCTTGACCGTGACTGTGGTCTACATTTTAGGGAACAGATTGAGGACATGACTACACTGGCTACTTACCTATTCACACCTCAATGATTTCTGATATCCCAGTGAACAAACCCACCCACCCCTTGGCCCACTTTTCTCCCTTTCAGGAAGTGCACCCGTGCTTTGCAGAAGCCTCACACACATAGTCACACAAGCTTTTTTGAAGTAAGCCACTATATGAGAACCTACTGTTAATCAATCCTGGGGTATTCTAGAAGGGCTGGCCTGGTCCCAGGGGGTTCCATGAAAAGGCGGCTGGAAGGCTGTGGGGAGAGATGACAGAGGCCAGAGGACAGCAGAGAAGAGGTGTGTCTGGGTGTGTAGAATGAGTCCGATGAAGGCGCTAAAAGTAACCTGGGAGGGCTTCGTGCAGGAGGGGTGTGGTGCCCGGGCGCCAACCACCAAAGAATGAGGAGCTAGGGGCTGCGAGTAAAGAAAGAAGCTGCGGCGCCGGCCTCTCCTAAGCTGCAGTCACTGTCAGCGCAACTGCGGAGAGGTGGGTTCAGTTACCCAGGCTCCTGTAGGGTCCCGCAAAGCAGCAGAGCCCCTGTGATCGGATGAGGGTTGCAGAACCAGGGCTTGGAAAAAGTGTTTTCTGCACCTCGCCCAGTCTTCAGCAGCCCAGTTCCTTTGGGTTTCCTTTGGGGAGGAGCAATCCGTACGCTGGGTTCCCCTCTTCCCCAAGGCCTTAAGGTGGATGGAACTGTGGTGGGCGCACGTGAATTGCTCAGAGGGATGGACACGGTTTGACTGCGCTGCCGAGACAAACGGCACCACCGGGCACAGGTGGTCCCCAGGGGCAGGGAATGGCGGGGGAGGGATATTGTGGCCGGAGATCAGAGCTCTGGAGGTGGCTGTAGGGTGGAGGGAGGCAGGAGGAAGGAAAGAGGCGAAATATAAAAATATCTGGGAGAAACGCAGCGCCAGGCCACAGTGTTATTAACTAAAGCATTTCATAAAACTCTAGCCATTAATAACAGGCTGCTGCCACGTTGGGGTAATTTATTCAAATTGTGGGTCCCGGACGGAGGAGCAGATGTTTCAGAGCTGCTGGTGTCACGGAACGAATTCCAAGGGAGGAGGGGGCGGCGCCACGTTCCTGGCGGGCGGGGAAGGGCCCTTCGCAGCTTAACAGGTCCCGCATTCCACAGGGAAGTGGGGACCTCACCACCGCGGCGGGCTGATGAAGGAGGGAGGAGGGGTCCGGTGGAGGACAGCTAATTTGGTTCAATAAGTGCTAGACCGAAAACCAGAGTGTGAGGATAGGCAGGCAGGTCCTGCTGCCTAGAATTTCACTGCTCCCCCCATATTGAGATGCCACCTCTTTACTCAAAGTCCCCCGTGGTTTTTCCAGACCCACAGCCTAGTGCTGGGAATCAGAAGGGCCTGGGTTTCTTCCCAGATGCACCCACTGCCACCAGCTGGTGACCCCAGCTAGTTAACTTCTGCGCCTCAGGTGCCTCATCTACACAACAGAGCAATGATGTCTAAGTCATGCAGCCGGGGAAGAAACACAAGGACCCCTGGACGGACCTGGCCCTTGCAGGGGGCCTTTAAGGTCAGTCGGTTTCCTGTGCTACACCTATGGCCCTCAGTCGCGGTTAACTCAGTGCTTTGCTTTTGCCCCAGCCCCAGACAGACTGCTTGCTCCCCTGAAGCCCAGAATCCTGGCGGTGTGCTGGTAAATTCTGGGTGTGGAGTGCTCTGTCAACACTTAGGATGCCTGTGGCTTTCTTCTCTCCTGGGGAAGGGTCCACAAAGGTCCCAGGGGTCTCCCCTTGGACTCTGTTAGCCCTCAGCACAGCCTCCTGGGTCTTGGCCAAATCTAGGTAGGGTCCTAGTGGAGGTCAGATTTCAGAGTCTGGCCACCATTTCCAGGACAGAAACCAGGGAAGTCAGTTGGCTCCTGGACTCCGGCCAAGACCTGGGGACTTGGAACCTCTGTAAATGAAAGCCCTCCTGCCTGATTTTGCCTTTTTGGCAAATCAAACATCTCCCTCATGAAGCCGTTTCTGGCTCTAATTTACTCCCCTCCTGGGATTTTCTAATGCTGGGGGGTGTCATGACACTCTCAGCTGATATCTTCATGCTGTGAGTCTGAATCCCCGCTGGGGTGTGTGTGTGTGTGCGTGCGTGCGCGCGTGCATGCACTCCTGAGTGCAGTGGGGTGGTGGACCAGACACTGCAGGGCTCAGCAAAGTCTGGGTGCTCTATCACCATTTCAAATATGCAAAAAGAGATTTTCTCCTCTTTTCTGTATTTCGTAG
Source organism: Anoura caudifer (assembly GCA_004027475.1). Lineage (NCBI taxonomy): Eukaryota > Metazoa > Chordata > Mammalia > Chiroptera > Phyllostomidae > Anoura > Anoura caudifer. The sequence goes on from PVKU01000597.1 coordinate 177,191, forward strand.
ATCTGGATGCCTGCTCATTGAATAGGTTTAAAGTGGGGCTCAGCTGAACCCAGGGATGCTCTGTTACACCCCCTTGGTTTCCCAGGCTCATGCTTGGGTCCCGTGCCCACTGCTGACCAAAGGCCTTCAGTGGCCCCTGACGGCATGTCATGGTGAGCTGTGGGTGGAGACAAGACTGATGCTCTGGAAATGTTCCAGCTGGAGGCAGACACGTCTCTTCCCACAGGCCCAGCCCTGATGGTGCCACCATAACATGATGAGTGGAGAATGAGGTGGCCCTCCTGTCCCTCATGCAGCCCTGACCTGAAATGACACCACTAGAGTGATATTCTGTTAGGGAAAGATTGTTTAAGCAAACTCCGCCCTCAGCAAGACAGGCTCAGGGCATTTATCAGATGCTGGAGGCCCAGGGACTAGGCAGAGGGGCCACCTTTGCCATCTCTGTGCTCTGGCCTAAGGACCGCCCTGGAGGTGACGCTGTGGGAGCCACCAATAACCCATGCCCCCGGAGAGGTTATGGGCTATGAGGGCAGAAGAGAGCTTGCTCTCCCAACTCCCACCCTGGCCCTTCCCCAAAGTATTCCCCGCCCACCCAGCTGGGAGGTCAGTGGCAGCTGCCTGCCCTATGCCTCCGCTCCTGGCCAACGGGACCTGCTCCGAGCTCAAGGTTCATTCCAAATGAAGGAGAAAGCGTAGCCCCACACTGGCGGGGCCATCAGCGCACTCCATGATGAATGGAGCCTGTGTCACTCAGTGAAAATGAATATTTCTTGGCGATAATGGCCAGATGGTAGCAACTCTCCGATCCAAATTAAAACATGCATGATAAATGCCAGGAAAACAGAGGAAGACAAAACCCCAACCTGGAGTGAATTCTCTCTATAAATCTTCCCCCTGTGCCCCCTCCCCCACCACCACTGCGGCCCTGCTAATAGCCATTAAATTATTAAGATGCGCTGCAAGGAGAATGCCAATGTCAGTGGCACCCTCCCAGCTGCCCACCGCCGCCCCCTGCCTGTGTGCCTGACTTTGGAGGGGTTGGGGAGACAAAAGAGGGGGCTGTTTGTAGGCTGGTGGAGAGCCGGGGCAGTGGAGAAGGTTCCCACTTAGAGACAGAAGTGGGAGGCTGGCCTTACGGTCCAGCACTGAGGGAGGGCCCAGGGCCCGGCCAGGGTCCGTGGAGGGCCGTATGCCTGCCCCGAAGAAGGGCATACTCTCTTGAGGAGATGAGAAACTGATAGCAACCGCCTAACTTTATGGCTCAGACAGAGAACAGGAAGGAGCTTCTGAGCTGGGAAGACCAGTGAGGAGCTGCTGGAGAAAGCATGCCAGCAGGGTGGACCCTAACGAGGGCTCTGACCACAGGGAGCTGGGCAGCTGGAAAGGGTCAGAGAGGACCATCCAAGGGTCCAAGGGTGGGCTGTGTCTGAAAGTGGCTGTGTACTTGGAGGTGTGAAGGCAGCAAGTATCGGGCAGAGCAGGGATGGTTTGGGGCTTTGTACTTCATGGTGACAATAGGGTTCTTGAGTTTATGGTTTAATTCCCATGGCCCCTGCCCATCCTCTCACAGCTGGAGGCTGCATAGGTCTCTCCTTGGTCTCCATGACACCCTGTCCCATCCTCCCTGTGGGTGGCCAGCCTTCGCAGGTCCAGCTTCCATCACACACCAACCTCTGCCATAGTCCCCAGGACTCCCCATCACCTTCCAGAAAACCACCAACTCTTTAGCCGGGCACTCTTTGGAACCCTCTCCTCAGGCCAGCTGGTCTCCTCATCTTCCCTGGAGAGGCTCTGTGCCGTGGGTCCTGCTTTCCTTGTCTCATCGGCTTCTCGGGCTGAATGCACTCCAACAGGCAGCCTCCTCTGGAAAGCCTTCCCTGTCTGCCCTGGCCTGCACAGCTCTCCCCGCTGCCAGCTGTCTCCACTGCTCAGGTGGTGCTCGAGGCCGTAACCTGACCTCCCTACCAGACTGGGAGCTTCTCTAGGCTGGAGGGTCAGCAAAGGTTTGAAGACGTCCTCCTGGAACCCCATGCATCTCTCTCTCATGGTCAGCTCTCTGCAGTTCCAAGTCCCTCCAACTGGCCAGCTATGTCTCAGCCTTAAGTCTCCTAAGACACCTGGGCTAGGTGCCTAGTGTTGGGATGTGGTGTCTATGATGTTGGGGCCATGGGTCTGTGCCTGATATGGTGCCGCCGCCCCCGGCCCCCCAAAAATGACTCCCAAAAGAAAAACAAAAACCCATGCTGGCTGGTCCCTGCTAACCTGTAGCCTTTGCAAAGCCTTCCTCCTTCCCAGGCTCAGACAGACAAGGCCCTGAGCACCCAGGATGGCTCTCCTCTGCTGGACAGACATGGACTTTTTCCACCTGCTCCTCCCAGCTGCCCCTACATGCTTAGGCGGACCGCAGTTAGGCACATCCTGGGTCCCCTGTCCACCCTCTTCCCCATTCTCAAAGGGCACGGGTGTAGGCCATGAGGAGCTGAGAGCCCATCCTGAAGTCTGATGAGAGGTGGCGATGCTGGGAGAGCTTTCTCTGTGCACCTGCATCCCAGCACAGACCCGCAGGGAGGAGGCAAGGCCTGGAGGTCTGCACAGAGGGGCTGCGGTGCAGGCTGACAACTGACTGTGTGGTCTTGGGCAAGTCTCCTCTTCTCTTGCTTCCCTCTCCATCCAGGGGGGTTGTCGCTCCATCAACATTGCAGGGCTGTCCCAGGGCTCGAGGCTCTCTTACTAGAGGCTCTGGGTGACTTCGTGGAAGGATTGAGGGCCTACGGTCTCTATACCTCTTCCTCCCGGAGCCCTAGCTTGGTTTTAGCAGTTGCTGCTGCAGCATCGCCTAGATCCCATGTGCACTGTGCTGGGCTGGGAGGGGCAAGGAGCAGGACTCCCTAACAGCAGGAAGGGCAGCAGGAAGGCTGGGCAGCAGCACGCAGAACCAGACTCGCGCAGGACTGGTGAACTTGGACTGAAGGGTGAGAAGAGATAAGATATCCCAGACTCAGATATTGTGTGTGCATAGGTGTGCATGCCCTGGGATTTGGGGAGCAAAGAGACCCAAGTGCCCCTAATCTGAGTCTTCCAGAAAGTGGACCCTCCTTGCCAGCCAAGTCCATTCTTCTACATTATTTAAAAAGCATTTAAGACGCCACACATTTGCCTTTCTTGTCTCTGTTTTCATGTCTTTGCCTGCAACACTTAGCCCAGATGCTACCTCTTGGTAAACCTGTCATTCCAATAATCACCTCCTCCAGGAAGCCTTCCTTGTCCCACCTAATGCACATGTTCAGTACAGCTCTGGCAGTATGATTTTCATTTGCACTTTGTTGGTCACACCTTGTTAGAGGTCCTCACCCCTGTCACCTCCTCTATTTGTCCATGGACTGCACCTGAAGAATAAAGTAACTGCAGCAGCTGTCAGCAGGGAGGGTTCCATCGTTCACCGACTGCATTCCACCTCCGCAGCTCCAAAGGGGGTGCCATCATCCCCCTGCAACAGGAGGTGGCAAGCATCACCGTGGAAAGGGCAGGATGCTTGTGGTTGGAGCACCTGGGGGTGACCTAGCGCTGTCCCTTTTAGCCTGCTCTGGCTCCCTCCCCCGTCTCCCTCCCCCACCTCGCTGAGTGTTCCTAGACACTGTTTCCAAATTGCTAGTCTTATGCCACTCCCTGCCCCAAAGCCTTAGAGGGCTTCCCTTTGCTTAAATGCATCAATTTAAAGCACCTTTTGGAAATTAGTGCTTCCATATTTTACCCCCACCCCAAAGTAGACCCTTTCTTCTGGCCTCTTGGGACCCTCCAAACTTGCCTTGGCTCAGGTTGCTTTCCCACCGGGGAAGCTTGACCCTTCCTCTCTCAAATTCTTTCCCCTCTGAAGGCCAAGCAGGTGTTACCTGTTCTGATCTCCCTGATTTGTGCTGTTTCTCCCAGCCTCCCCCCATGCTCCCTGCACAACCTCACAACTCCTGGGTTGTCATCAGGCTGTTCCAAGTGAGGTGAGCAGGGACCAGTGGGGCACTGGAGACATGGTGCCCTCGTCAGGCCTCACTGAGCACAGCGCCACGAATGCTGGCGCCCATGTTGCCCATCTCTCAAGGAAGCGGGGCTCCTCCTCCTGCATGCCCACAGTGCCTGCAATGGGACGCCACGGGAGCGGCGACGGGGTGGGAGCCAGAGGGCCATGGTCCCCTCTCTCTGTCATTCCTATTCCTGTCATCAGCTCCTTCAGCCTGGGCACACAGGAGGCAGCTCTTAAATATCATCCAGGAGCCCATTTGCAGTGATTAATATCCCATTTCCCCTGAAACAATCCTTTGCTAAATTAGCCGGGGCCAGAGGGAATTTGGCAAGGAGCGGAGGATCTCAACTTAACTTGCCGAATGGATTTTAAAAACCTCAAAAACAAAATGCAGATCAATCAACACCCCCTTCCCCCAGCTGAGAATGGAAAGTCCATTTAAACTCAGCAGGTTTGCAGTTAATTATAATTTCGCACCTATGGCAGGAGTTTTGAGCTATTTATAATGTGTCTGCCCCACGAGCGCCTCCACCGGGGCTCCCCAGGGTCCCTTCCCACCAGCCACCCCCTTCCTACCACGAAGACCTGTCTTCACACAGCTGTTGTTTCAGTTCAGTTGTGTAACCTACAGGAGCTTCATGGATTAAAAAAATTTTTTTAAACAGAGATTGGGAAAGAAAAGAGACACAGATGCTTTTAAGTTTTAAGTCAGAAAGAACATGGATTGTGGAGAATAAAGCCTGCGGGCCGGGGAGCCTGGCACCATGATCTCGGGAACCTAACGGATGCAAATGCCTAAACAAAAGCAGGAGGGATGGTGCTAAGAAATGCGGTAGGACTTCCAGCCCCTCTGATAAGTCAAGCCCTGGGTGAGCCACTGAGTAGTCTGGCGCTTCAGCCCCTCCCTAAGCTAGATCGCCTGCCTGGGGCCTAACCTGGCCTTCAGCTAGCCACCCCTACCCCCAGCTGCTCTCTGAGCACCTGCCGCGTCTGGGCTGTGCTGCCTTTTGTCTGACTAGGACTTCCCAAGCTGAGTGCTAGGTAATGGCTTTTCTTAAAGGTCAGTCCCAAACAAAGCAAGGATTCACGTACAAGGAAGATCTACCGCGACATTGGTTTTGGGGCTGGTGTTCAAGGGAAAACATTACAATCTGCAGCTTGAGAAATTCCAGTAGGAATAGGGGAGGACAGGCTGATAAACAGGGTTCCCAGCTCTGAAGAAGGAAGTGGAGAGAGGTTGTGGAGTTGCTTTCCTTCTTGATAGTTTTTAGGAATCGGAGGGGCTGGGTGAGAAGCAGATTCATGGTGAAGGGTGAGCATGATGGTGCCTGGGGCTGCCCCAGGCTGATGGGGTGCCACGTCCTGGCCAAGAGGGCAGTTAGCTATGACGCAGCCAAAGGTTGGCTATGACCTCTTGCCAGGGGGCCCTGGGCCCAGCTGCAGCTGTGGGAAGGGAGGATGGGGACGTCGCTGTCTGGATGAGTTGAGGATGCTGGGGGTCTGCAAGGTCTGATCGGAGGTGAAGTGGAGATGCACCCCAACACATACACATTCACACAGGTGCCCACAGTGGAGTATGCACGGTGCCCAGCTTCCAGGGACTTCTGTGGGGACACAGAAGGAGGGGCGGGTGACAGTGGGGTATTTCCTGCTCTGAGATGAAGACTCCTTCCCCTTTAGGCAGCTGCTTTGGGGCCTCAGTCACTGGACCCCTTCACAGCCCAGGGTCGCACCCTCTGCACTGGGTTGGGGTTAGCGCTACTCATTCTGGGGTCTCTCAGGGGAGGGACTAGGGTGAAGTGTGGTTAGGCTCCTGAAGTGGAACTTGGCTGGCGGGACAAATGAGTCTGTTCTTTGGGCCTGAGCCCTTGCCCACCCATACCCCACGGGCCAGGGGAACCTCACCCAGGGCGTCCTGCAGGGAGTGCACACTTGCCCTTCATGCCTTTCCTCACACCTTCCCCATCCTTCTCCCTGCACTGGTCTCGGTCAAAGTAAACCTTAATTCCTGCTGTCCAGTGTAATTTCAGGTTAACCTTCAATGCGCCGTGGTCTTCAGCTTTATGTTTTCGTGTACCCCTCCTACCGCGCTTAAGGCTTCCTAGCTGGGCCCTGAGGGCTTCCTGTTCACCCAGAAGCTTTTGTGAAGTGAGTCATTTGTTGCCTTTTAAGAGAGGAAAATTAAAAGTTCTGTATATTGAATTTTCATAAAGTGGGATTGGCCAGCACATCCATTTCGTCTAAATGCTCGCTCACTAAATTGCCTCCCGAGAGTATGGGACTAAAAAGCCAGAAAAGTCCAGAAGTGGGAGACCCAGCATCTGGGGCGAATAGTGTGACCATCGGGTTCCTGGGTCCCCAGGATGTGGCAGGAGCAGGGAGCTGCCCCCTGGGGCCCAAACCCATCAGCTGATCCCAGCAGCCCCTGGAAGGCCTCCCAGACAGCGCCTTGTCTGTGCCTGCAAATGAAACAATGCTCGGAGAAGAAATGAGGAACTTAATAGGATTTAAGAAGCCACAGGAACCAATGGGGCTACAGATGGTGGAGGGGCCGGGAGGACGGAATCCGCCACGGTTTTATGGTGAGGAACGTGGCCTCAGGAGGGCCTCAGAGCCACAGGCACAGGCACCGTGTCCAACCTCATTAGCTAGCCCAGCGGGACTCTGCTGCCACACTAGTGCTGGCCACTGTGAGGGGGGACAGGTGCCCTGAAGATGCCATTAAATGAACGGGGCAGGAAAAGGCTGCAGGGACGCTGCTTGGCTAAGTGACTGGGCCTGCACTTGCCTCAGGGATCTATGTGGAAAAGAATGACTCACACCTGCCCCCAGCCCTCCCGTGTCTTCCTGGCCCTGCCCAGGTCCTGCCAGAGACAGACAGGAGGGCGAGATCAGGGGCTGGTGGGGAGGAGTCCCAGGTCTGGAAATGGAAGGCAGCAGGGAATGGAAGCCCTAGGTAATTTTGAAGGACTTCAGGAGACATAAAAGAGATTCCTTCTCCTTCCAGAAGCTTCCCTGTCTGTCCCCAGAGAGTAGCTTACTGCAGCTACCTCTCCAGGGCCCCCTTCATGGCTGGAGCTCAGGGTTGCTCCCCTTGACCTCTCCTGGGCCTCCCCCAGGCCCGGCAACCAGCATGGGAGCAATGGGGGCTCAGCCCTCCTGCCTGCATCCAGCTGAGGCCCTTCTGCCATCACGGGCCTGCATCCAGCGGCTCCTGTTAATGCCGCCTCAGCTGTCCCCTCTGCCTCTCCTCCCTCTGCCTGACAGAAGTCTCCTCAGGAAAGTGCACCTGGATGGGCTGGGGAGGGAATTGAAGCCCCCCCCCCACCCACCCATCACTGAGAGGCCATGACCTCTCCCCCAGCTCAGGCCTCACACTTCCAGCCAAAGGCCCTGGAATGGCTGGGGGTTTGTGGATGCGCGCGCACCTCTGTGGTTTCCAGTTCTGGGTCCCTCGGAGGCTGAAGGCCATGGTGCAGACCCTGGAAGACTGTGTCTCTCCAGTGTCACACCTGCTCCTTCCAGTGGGGAGGCCCCTTGTCAATCCCGAATCCCCTCTTTCCCCAGACTCCTTCCTAAGCCATCTTGGTTTCTAACTTCAATTCCTAAGTCAGCCGTCTTGCTGGTTTTTTTTTTCCTATTGTTTCATGGTGATAAGGTAAATCCTGGTGGCCCCAGTCTGTGCCCCACCCCCAGCCACTGTGTCCCCAGGGAGCACATTTATCAGGAGTGTGTGTGAAGTTGGGAATGTGTCTGCGGGTACCTTTGTCAGTGTGGGTGTCGGCGTGTCCGTGAGGGTGATGGTGGTGGTGATAGTGATATGAAAGGTGTGTGATTGTAGACACAGTGGAGACTAGGCAAGGCTAACCCTCCTAGTTTGTAGCTGGTTACTGGAAGAGGAAGGGTGTGGCTCTCTAGGGGTCAGAGAGACAGCACACTCCTGCTTCTTCTGCTGCTGTGGGTCTGGCCGTGGTGGGGGTGGGGCGAGGTGGGATCAGCCTGAGTCTGCTGCCCCTGGCCCCGACCTCTGCCAGTCCTTCCCTCCTCAAGGTCCCCTACCTGTCTGCTGACCTTTTTGGGCCCTTTGAGGCAGGTGGCCACACTCCCCAGCCCCTGCCTTTTCCAGTTCAGCACAGGGGGACCCCAAATGCTCAGACTCTGACTCCCTGAAAGGAGCCCACACGACCCGGCTGTGGGAGCCTCACCTGGTCAGGGCCTTGTCCAGACACCAGGGAGGATAGCTAGGGGTTCTGGCCTGCAGGACAGCACCCGTGGGCACCCACCCCAGGTGAGACCGAGAGGCTGCAGGGCCCTTGCTGCCACGGAGAGCCAATCCAAATGATGACCATGAACCAGTTCTTGGGGCTGGTTCCTCTGCCCTCAGAGGCAAAGAACACCACAGTGCATGCCCTAGGGAGCATCCTTACCTCTGAGATGGCTGGGGCGGGGCATACTCTCAGTCCTGCACCTTCCACCCTTTCAATCCCCAGCCTGCCTCACTCCCCTGGTTAATGAACTGGATTGCTTATTTGGGAGTGACTCTGAGTTTAAATACAACTTGCTCCCACGAGCTCTGTGAAATTAACTGGGTCCTCCTTGCAGAGGGAGGCTCTTTCTCTTTCGATTTTCTTTCCCTGCCTAGCTGGAGCCTTGGCTCTTTGTGGTGGTCACAGGGGCCATCTCCTCTCTTCCTGCCCGAGGACATTACAGCTGGGATACCCTCTCTCTGTCTTGTCCCCGCCTCCACCCCCAATCAGGATCAGTGGCTCCTGTTTCTGATGGAGGCATGGCCAACCCCTGGCCTTCTGTAGAATGCCTTATTTTTACTAGCCCTCATTGTCTCCAGCCAAGTCTACACCTTTTGGTCCAATTCACACTTCCTCCAGGAAGCCCTCCTTGCCTGTTCCAGGCCAAAATGAGGTCTGTCTTCTCTGATCTCCTTGTCCAGCCTGGTCTTGCCTCCCTCATCTGGGACCCTGCTCTTCTACCTTCAGTTGCCTATAAAATAGGCCTAGAGGCATGCCAAATGCCTGTGGTATCTTCCCACTGTCCCCCGAGTCAGAGTGACTATCCCAGGAGTCAGAGATGCAGAATCCAGTGAGGGTGACTGACAGGCAAGGGTTTGCATTCTGGCTCTGCTGTCCTGTCACTGTGTGAGTTAGAACAAGTTGGGTAGCCTCTCTGTGCCTTGGTTTGCACCTTTAAGTGGGGCCAATAACTTGCACTTCCCAAAGTTGTTCTATGGACTGAACATTTCGTTTAAAACCTTAGCCCTCAGCAGGAGCTCTGTAAACAGCAGCTTTACTGGATAGCGACCCCCCATCACTGGACAAGGAGTGGAGGCTCAGAGGGTATACCAGGCAGAGACAGGACTGGAAGTCTGGACCAGCACAAGAACTGCTGTCCTGCAGTCTTTCTGGGGAGCCCCAGCCAAGCACCCAGACTGCCCCGCTCCCTTACATTCAGCGCATTATAGATCCCTCATCTCCGCGCCATCCTCTCTGGCAGTAAGGTTGGAGCCAAGCCCACCCCAGAGAAAAAAGAACTGAGCCCCCCATACCAGTCCAGATAGGACGGCAGCCTGTCAGCATCAGCTTGCAATTCATGAGAGACCGCAGCCCCGAGAGGCAAAGCGCTGCCCCCCTCTGTTCCCCGCAGAACTCCTGCCAACACACCCCCACGCCCATCTGTCCCGGACTCCTCCTGTGTGTCTGCAGGCTGATGTGGCCATGGGAGCTTCTAGAAGCATGAGATTTGGAACAAGAAGCTGGAATCCTGATGTGACATCAGTGGGCCGTGGCTTCCCTCGGTGGTGAGCAAGGCCAGGAGTCACCTTTGTCCTGCCCCCAGCCCGAGGTCCCAACCTGCACCCCAAATCCTAAGCAGAGCACACATCTCTTTGCGCTGCTCCTGAGTACTTAGGTATGGGCACTTAGAGTGTGCCTGGTGGACAGTCCTAAGGACACATGTGTCCCAAGTCCCCAGGGCCTTTGGGACATTGTGTAACCTCTGTAACAGGTTCTGGAGCTGGGATGAGGGGAGCCGGCATGGGGCAAAACCCCCCTCTCCCTCTGGGCCACTTCCTTTCCCCACCTCTTCCTTCCTCTTCCCAGCTGTGCCCCCAGTGCCCTTCCACCTTCCTCCCAACCCCCTTTCTTCCTGGCCTCTTACCTTCTCCCTCCTCCTGCCCCTTTTCCCTTCAATGTTCCCACAGCATTCCTCCTCCTCCCACTCCCACCCCTGCCTTCCAGACCCTTTTCCTGCTCCCATTCCTTTCCTCTCTTTTAACGCTCACCTCTTCCCCATCCCCTCCACCCAGATGAAGTATTTAATGGATATTAAATTATTTTAAACTGACTTTTGCTTTTTTAAAAACTAGCTTGGTGATAGTGCTGACTCAGGATCATTGCACTGTTTAATATTGAATATGCAATTAATAGATAGATGTTTAGGTTTGGCTCTGCTTCCCCCCTTTCTACCGCAGGAAGAATAAAAGAGCTGATTAATCGGGTTTGGGGCAAGTGTCAGTGGCAGGAGATGTATGGGAGAAAGGAGATGAGGTTAGCAACTTGGAGTCAGAGAGCTATTGCCTCGGAGGCAAGGGAAGGGAGAACGGGTTTGAGTTAGAGCTCAGCGTGGCCTCGTTGGGCAGCGGGGTTCCCGCCACCCTGCTCTGCTTCTGGAGAAAACTGGCTGGATTTTGAGCTGTCTGCTCTGCACACCGGGTGGGGGCTCTCCTGTGGCTGACTTCTCCTCCGGGTGTGGAATCTCCCCTCCTTCAAGGCCACTTCCTCCCAGGCCTCTGGCGGCCCCTGCCTAAGGGGGTGCCCGTCTGGGACAGCAGGTGGCACTTATTCTTCCTCCCAGGAATGGGGCTCTTGGCTTCGTCCTGATCCTACTACACGAACAGGTGTTGCAGGTGAGTCATTGCATGATGGGGTGACAGGGGCTGAGGCCCTACTGGGCCCGCCTCCCAGAGATGGTCTGCAGAAGCCCCCAGCTCTGCCCTGTGCCACCACCGAGGAGAAGCCCTGTGTGAGGCCCTGGCCGGACAGTGCTCCTCCCACTGACAGGGTGGGGGCGCCTGGCCCTGGGTGTTTGAGCAGCTCCGTGAATGGACAAAACCAAAACAACTCGACATCCAGGAAAGGGGCAGGAGCAGCAGCATGAACCAGGCGGGCTCTGCTGGTCAGGCCCTCCATGCCCAAACCATCTTGACCCCTGAACTGACCCATCTCCACTAGCAGGATGGGCAGCTCTCAGTGGGCCTGAGGGAGGCGCATCCGTGCCCTGGGACCTGGGCCCCTTTAGGAGCAAGAACAAGATACCAGCTGGGCCCTGGTGGGTGGGACTCGAGGCCTGGTTGAGCCTCTGTATGCGTTAGGGGTGGGCCCTCCTTGGTGGAGGGGACAGTCTCCTCAAGGAGAACGGGGCCCAGTGTTTAGTGTGAGGCTGTGTGCTCCTGCTCTGCCCCCTTTCAGGCATCTACCCCTGAATTAAGCTCCAGGACCTCGACCTCAGCCGTCCAACACCCCCGTGGGAGTCTGTCTCAGACGTGCTTGCTCTGGCCTGAGCCCTCTCATTTCCCACCTACCTCCCGACCCAGCACCCTTTCATGGGTCAAGTCCAGTTACAGTGGGGCTTTCCTTGGTGACACAGAAGTGGGAGGAGCGCCTTTTTGGTGTCCTAAAGGCAGCAGAAGAGTGCCCCAGGACATGCTAGTGGTTCCTCACTCACGGAAAGGACAACCCCACCATCCAGCAGACCCTAGTCACCCGCCCTCCCCTTCACTGTCTCCCTCTCACCAGTCACCCAGAGCTCCAAAACCCCATCCCAACTCTGAAGGGGGAGAACAGGAGGAGGCTGCAGGAGCCGCTGCATTGCTGCATTGCTGCACTGGGGAGCGGGAGGCAGGGAGGGGGAGGAGGGGGCAGAGACAAGTGGGCCCTCACGTGAAGGGGGCTGGCGCAGGCAGCTACTACCTCCACGGCTCTCGCTGTCCGCAGGCTTCACCTGGATCGGCCGGTTCATCTGCAACAGAGCACAGGGGGGCAGTGTTAGAGCAGGCATGGGGGTGGGAGGCAGACACACCCACACCCAAAGATGCACAGGTACATAGGCACACAGACCACACCGACTGATACATGCAAGCGGACACCCACGCAGCTGCAAACCTGAATGTCTCCTCTAAAGCACACCCATTTCCCCCTCACCTACGTGGTCTGCAGGGCTCTATTTTTGCAGAAGGGTTTCTCTGGATTGGGGCCATGTGGTGTCCCTGTCCCAGCTTTGAGCAGCCCTTATTGGCCTGTGATATCAGAATCTGAGGTGGCCCCGCAGCGCACCTCTGGCCGACATGGGTTCACAGCTGGCTTTGCCAAAACGAGCTGTTTGGTCTCTCACCGAAGACTGTCCCCTGCCTGGACCAGGGCATGGCAGCAAGTTTTACCCAACCCCCTGCCATCTCAAAGATGTGGGCTATGAGTCCTGGGTACCTGAGCTTCTGGGCCACCCAGCTCCTGGCTGATGCAGAGCTCAGGGCTGGGGCCCCTGCCTGCAGCTGGGGCTGCCCCCTTGGGGGTGTGTGAGGAGTTGGCATAGTTACTTGACTCATGTGGTGTCTGGATGGACACCAGGGCGCAGCCTGAGTCCCCACGGCTCCAGGCCACCTGCCTCTCTGGGATCCACCTCTGAGATCCATCTCTGGGATCCATCTTGGTGCCCTGTTCAGGCCACTAGGGGTCTCTGAACTCCAAGCATCCCAGCCTCGCAGCCTGTCTTGCATCCTTCCAGATGCTGGAGGCACCAGGGTGGGCTCTCCAGTCCTAAAGTCCCAAGATATTTCAAGCAATAAAAACAGTAGGAATCACACAAATGGAATTGCATTCTATGTGTCTGCCAGTGCTTTTACCTGCCACACAACCCCCCTTATCCCTTATCACATTTGCACATCTGCCTCAACAAAGTCCTGCATGGTAAACAGGGCAGGTACTAACACCCCCATTTTATAGATGCGGAAGCGGAGGCAGGACCACCCGTGGCAGGGTGAGCCTGGAAACCTGGGTTGCCAGGGCTATTTTGGGGATTCTGTCCTGCACTGGGTGACTTTTTGTTACCAATCCTCCTGGTGTCCAGAGGATGGGCTAGCCAGTCACAAGCTTCTTCAAGCCTTCTGGTCTCTGATTCGAAGTGAGTTTTGGCTGCGTCATGACAACTGGGTGGGGGAGTGCGGGTGCTGGTGAGTCAGCAAGGTGACAGCAAGGAAGGGCAGACTCACCGCCAGGAAGGACAGAGGCAGAAGGCAGGGCACAGAACAGAGGAAAAGGAGCCAGGTGGCCAGGGGGACAAGACAGGACGCTGGGGGCCAGTCCACCGAGAGGGGTCAGGGTCCCACTGTTGGCCCATTTTCCCTACTTGGCACGCCTTATGGAGCTGAGGGGAAGAGAGGTGCTCTGTATGTAAGCTCGGCCAGCAGAGAAAATTGTCGCATTAGGGAGAATCCTAATCACAGAGAGAAGGAAGAGGGACATGATGAAGTTCCTGACTTTGCTTACTGTGCCCCTGGCTCCCCCATAAACTACCTCCATTCCAGTTTCTGAGTGAAGGGTCCAGATGGCTGAGCAGTCATCTGGCTTGGGAGAAGGGCTCCAGGAGGGTGCCAGGGTGCTCCTGGTCTCCTGTCCAGTGCTTCTGGGGACTCAGCACCCAAGCCTTTCCTAGACTGCCCCTCCCTCCTAAATCACCCCTTTCTCCTCATCTCCCCCAGATCTGCCATCTTTTCCTATGGAAAAGCTGACCTGGACCTAGGTCTGGCCATCATCTTCCCTTGGGCATAGTTCCGCAGCTCTCTAGTACACTATATGTAATTAGTACACTTCCCCAAGGTAGGGAGTGTTATCTCTCTGGTGCCAATGACAAGCCAGAGCTACAAGAAGTGGCAGGTCAGGGATTCAGCTGGGAAGGGTAGGCACGGTGCTAACAATGCGATGGTGGCCCAGCCTGCCCGTATTTTATCTTATTTGACCCCAGTTACTCTGGGAGGAAGTCAGTGAGGACAGTGTCCATCTAGCAAGGGGAGTTTGGGGCCAGGTTCCTTGGGCTATCAAATCCAATACAACCTCTTCAGCCAGGCCCCTCATTTCTGGCCTTGACCCCTTCTTGTCTCCCTCCATTCCTTACACCCCAGCACCTTCCTCCCCCAAGTCCACGATTTGCAAGTTTCTCTCCCACACCCCCACTAGCCTCCTCCTCTTGACCTTGAAGGTCTCCTGATACTCCACACAAAAGGTTCCTGAAAAATTCTCTTTTCCATACAGACGGTACTGTCAAGCCTGGGAACTGAGTGGCAAGAAGAGGAACCCAGGTCCCTCATAGGGCACACAACACTGCTACACCTACAGGAGGGACACGGATAGCTGCTACACAGGTTACATTGTTGGATTATTGTAACTTCCCCTAAGAGCATGCAACTAGATTGTTCTTAACTTTAAGCAAGGAAATGGAGTTTCAAGAGGTTAAGAAACTAGCCTGAGGTTACACAAATGGTAAATGGTGATAGCAAAATGAACCAGAACTCTTGACACCTGACTACATGTCCAGGAGATTCTGGGAACCAGACTCGATAGGGTTGGGAATGGTCCAGGAGAGGTCAAAGCAGAAGAGGGGAGAGCAGGGGGCCAGATGGGGGATTCAGGCTTCCCCAGCAGGAAAAGGGGCAAGTATAGCAGGTAGACTTGTATGAACCAGAGCCAGCTGGGTGTCCCCAGGACGTCCCTTTCAGGTAAACACTGTATTTTGAGCCCACTCCATGGTGACTTTCCCTTCCCCAATTCTTGCTCCTCTGTCCAGTGTCCCCTTGGCCGCTGTAACACCCTTCGAGGAGGGACTGGGGCTGGGGGCTGGGGGCTGGCTGCAGTACAGGAATAGCTGATTCTCTTTCTGAGGTGTCATCAGTGTCCCCGTGTCCCCCATGGCTTTCAGCCAGCATCATGCCTCCAGGTGCCTGAGTGGGGTTTGGTGATTCAGGATGACCTTCCATGGGCCAGGCCTCAGGGGACAGATCACTAACTCTTGTCTACCGTGTTTCTGGTTATGGGGGGTGGAAAGCCAGTGGTCCTGGCCCAGGATTTGGGGCCCTCCTGCTCCCAACCACAGCAGAAGGTGGGTGGCACCTGTCCTCCCAGGCCCTTTCTGTTCCGGTTCTGGCGCCCCGCCCCAGCCCATCCCTGCCACTTTTTGCATCAACACATATCCATGCATTAAACAAGACATTCCATTAATTTCTTCATCATCATAACTTAAGCTGGGACATACCCTTTAAATATTCATTCAGCTATGAAAACTGGGCATTAAAATTTTAATAATGTCAAGCTCATTTGAACCAGGCTCCTTGGGGACGATTACGATACAATTAGAATAAATACGATGATTGAGCTGGTCCAGTGGCTTCACCTGGCCATGCAGCGTGGCTCCCCAAGGAAGGTGAGGCCTGTGGCCAGTGGGCAGACAGACTGACAGACAGGCCAGCCTGGCTCTTAGATTGGATTCCCCACTCCCACACTCTCTCCCTTTCCTCTGTTCCTAGCCAGCCGCGTCTGCCCCCCACAGGTGTCTGCAGGTTGCTGTGAGCCAGGGTGCAGGAGTGTGCTGCCCCCATCTGGGGAGATGGTCCCGATTCACCGGCGCTTCCTGTTACTCCTTTCCCGGTCCTCCTGGTACCACCTGGGCTGTGCTCCTGGGCTTGCTCTTCTGTGAGAGCCCTTTCCCTGTCTGTGTCTCCCCTCTCCCTGCTTCTGTCTCTGTGGCTCCCAGAGGCCGGAATGGGCACCCCACCAGAGCAGGGCCAGCCTACAGAGGGGGCTCGCTGGCCCCTGAGAACCCAGATGTGCTCTGTCACCAAATCAGGAAGGGACTGCCCTCACCTGGCTCCTATTCTGCTGCTACCACCTTCCTGAGGGCTGGGCAGGGAGTGGAGAGGGCTGAGCCCTGCTCTGTCCCTCTGCCTGACCCCTGCCTAAGCCAACGCTGGGGAGAGCTCCTGGGTGCCCGCTCACGAACTCAATTGCTTCACTTCGGGCAGCCCTCCCCGCCCGCAGGGCCACTCGGGGTCCTCCTCTACCTGTCTTCTCAGGCACCTGAGCCCTTGGCTTTGCACCAGGCCCCGTGGCACCTATCCAGAGCTGTCTCAGAAGTAAAACAACCTGGAAAGTTCCATGTCACTCCTCACTGCCCATCCAAACCCAGCTCTTCCTCAATTTCCTCAATGAGACTCTTCTGATTATCTCTCTTTCTGCATCTCTCTCTCTCATGTGTGTGTGGGCACGCAAACACATGTGCATGCTTATAGAGCACTTGTGTGACATCACAGACGCGTTTAAAAAACCCCTGTAGGCTGGAGATTGAAGGAGATAAGGGAGGAAATTATGCAATGCCTGCTGCATGGTAGGCTCTCAACAAGCATCAGTCTCCACATTGTTGTCTAATCTGTGTCCCAGAAATGCCCTGGGGAGATCTGGACGGAGGACGGGAAATGCTGGGTCAGGGGACAGCCAGAGTGCTCTCCAGCCAGCAGCGGAGCCCCCAGATGTAATTCCAGGGTGGTGTCCAAACCTCAACGCCAACAGTCCTTTCTGGCTCCTTTTGGGATGTGTGAGTGCCTGGTGATACCTAGCTCCCTCCTCACCAGAAGGACTTGCACATTCTCAAGTCACGAAGTTGTGTGGTGATGCAGATTTTTCTCCAGTCCAAACCTGCAGCCTTCAGTGGAGGCAGCTCTCATCTTTGTGCCCGCTCACCCACGCCTGTATGTGCTTGTGAGGAGCCTGGCTTCTAGTCCTCATCCATCCCCACTGCCGGTTTTCATCACCCCGACCTAAGGAACTCCCGTCTTAGGTTGTCTGCTCCCCACCCCAGCACGTAGGATGGTCGTGGAAATGTGAAGGGGCAGAGAAATGTGGGGGCTCACTGGGGTGTCTGAACCCCAGTTCCAGCAGCATTGCTGCTGTGGGAAGAGAGACATAATTTGCAAGCCTTTTTGTTGAGAAAGCAAGGAAAAAAGCACCATTAAATCACTAAGATATAAAGCTTTTCCTTTCTTCCACAATCTCTCTCTTGACGTGTCATGGTATTTTTATTTGCTGTTTGATGTCGTTTAAAGTAAAGAAAAATATAAATTTCAAATTATTAGCATGGATTCTACCATTCATCTTTATTTTGCGTGATGCCAGTTTTAAATGCAAATATCAGAACATTTAAGTCCTATGCAGAGTCATCAAAATTGCACAATTTGTTTTTCATGGCATGTACCTGGAGGGTGCCTTGAGCTGGCCAGAGGAGACAAAGGTTGGCCAGACCCAGGAAGGTTAAGGAGGAAGAGAGGATCCCCTCTGCATGGAGACCCCTCACAGGTACCCAGAGCCCCACCCTGCAACATCAGGGGGCACGTTGGGGCTGAGGACTGCTGGGTTCCCCCTGCCACCACCCACAGACTGACATGTTACATCTCAGCTGAGGAGGAAGCCCAACTTCACCTCTGCTCATGGCAGCCCCACAGTGAGCAGGAAGCTCTCAAGGATGTTGTACATGCTGTGCTAGGAACTCTCTAGGCCCTGGGGCAAGAGGATGACCCCACTAAGACAGGATCTGTGTTAGCCAGCCAGGCACACCCCAGTGCTGCAGGCTGTGCCACGGTTGAGCAGACCCAGCCCTCCTGAAGCTGCACCCATGCCACTGCCAGCTGGCCTCAAGGGCAGAGTGATTGCAGGTGGGACCCAGGGTGTGCACGGATTGGGCAAGTGGTGAGTGGTGGGACTGTGCATGGGCAGAGGCCCCAGGACCCCTGCAAGTGCTCCTCTGTCCTATGACCTCACTTACAAAACACAGGTTCAAAGACAAAATTTTATAAATTTCGAGATGGAGACTGCAGAGCACTGAACCCTGAGCATGAGATGCCTCTGAGCATGCGGCCCTGTGTGACGCACAGGTTGCAAGCCCATGAAGCTGCCCTGAATATGTCTTCCTGGGCCCCCATCACCCTGGATGTTTCTCCCCACCCACCAACTTCAGGCATCAGGTGTGTTCAGCATTGCTCAGGACTCTGTACATGCTCCTGCTACGGAAAGATTGCTACTCAAGACATCTTTTAATGATGTACTTAGGACAATTTTGGGAAAATAGACTGGGAGTTTCCAGCCTGTAGAGGAAAAAGCTGGTGGTGAGGACACAACCTCCAACCTGGACTCACTAGAGAACTCACCACTGAGACTTCAGGAGGGGCGGCTCTCCAGGGGCTCTGCTCTCTGCCTGGACTTTGCACTTAGCAAATTGTAATTAACAGATTAATTAATAGAGAAATTATTTGTTCAAAGCCCCAGGAGAGCAGATTCTGACTCCTGTGCCCTGTTGGAATCCCAGTGCTGTCCACAGTAGGCTCTCTAACTGTGGAAGGAGTGGATGAACCCTTGCCCCAGGCCCCTAATGAGAAGGGACCGCAGGGGAACGGCAGAAGCAGTGCACATTATTTGTAGCTTGTTGTAAATATATTGATATTTTAATTACCTCCTTAATAAACCACATATGGTTCATTCCATAGAGAAGGGCTAGAAATTCAAGGAGGCCAGCCTGTTGCCATCATAAAGTTCTGACTCAAGGACACGCCCTGTGGTAATTGCAGAGTGACAGCTGCCTTCGCTGGAGCCCTCTGACCATGGTCCACCCTGGCTGGGACAGCTGGTGGCACCCCCTCCCAGGGTGTGAGGGGCAAATCCCAAGGCTGCCTGTGGGTGCAGTGGCTTTGGCTCCCTTGTCTGCCTGGCAACCTCTCAAGCTGCCTTAGCTCTCTGCTTCCCCAGGGGTCTTGCAATTTAAATTAGGTGTCCTATCAACTTCCCATTCTTTGCTTCATTGTGTTGCCACCACCTGGGACAATAGGGTTCGTATGGTCCCACATTTGTGGATTTATTTGTTTAATGCTTGCCTCCTTTTTATGAGGAACAGCCCAGCCCATTTTGTTCCCTGGGACACCCAGACCTGATGTGACGCCCAGCATACAGCAGGTGTTCAATAAATGCCCACTGACCAAATGGATGACTGAGTCCTCTGTCATGCACCTTCCCCGCATTGCTCAGCTCCTGCCTCAGCCACTTGCCTGTGGCTGAAGTGCCCAGAGGCCAGAAGCAGCCGGGCAGACAGCCCTGTTTACGGCCAAAAGAACGAAGCCCTTTAATCCTCCCTCCTCCAGCAAAGTGGCGTTGTTGTACCTTTGGATTAGGAAGGGTTTATTGAAGCAGCGATCATCGCTTAAGAGAGGAGACAGCCTGTGAGCACAGATCAGACAGAAGAACCCAAGGTTCCTGTTAAAATATGCAAGCCCACAGCCCATCGAAATGCAAACCCTCCAGATAAGATTTTTAAATAAACCTGGTTCTGCTCCCACTGCCCTCTTTGCGGAAGCCATCTGATGCTCTCGGGTCGGACAGGTGCCAGCGTGTAGGCCCTGTCCGCTCTTCACCCCTCTCCTCACTCAGAGCACCCCGCTGCCCCTGGCTGGGGTTGGCTGCCAGCCAAGGCACTCCCTTGGTCCCTCGGCAAAATACTTGAGATGGCTTCCAAGTCATCCACGGCATCATCTGCCCCCCTCCCCATGCTGGCCGCAAGGCCCTCTCCCTTCTCCATCTTACCTTCATCTTCGCCTCCTCTCACATCTGTCTAAAGAGTACAGCCCTAGTCTGTGTGTCTCCCTCCAGCAAGCCTTCTGTGACTGGGTCCTCCTAGTCACACAAGTCACTCTGCGAGTTGTCATCACCCCTGCACCCATTTTGGCCTACTGCTGTCAAAGTGGCCCCCAGAAGAGGGAGGGAGTGGGGCTGAGAGGCAGCACAGGCCCCAGGCTGCCTCAACCACATGGTGGTGGCCCTGGCCTGGGCCTGGTGGCTCTGAGTCAGGGCACGAGAGTGAGGACCTGCATGGGCTGCAGCCATGTGTCTGCATGGGGGCTATGAAGTGTGGGACTGTGGCAAGCGACAGTTATCGAGTCCTCCCCAAGCTCTAGACTTTGCACTGACCATGTGATATGGCTTTATGTCCCTTTGGTCTCTCAGAAGCCAAATTAGCTAGGTGAGCAAACTCATGCATGGGTAGAATGTGGCGGCAGGGGTGGGGGTGGGGTGGGTGGGGGAAGGGCACATTCAGGGGCAGGAGGCCTGGGTGAATTGAGAGAAGGGCCAGCAGCGTGCCAAAGAGTGTGAGGAAAGTCCCCGAGTGTGAGTGAGCAGGCAGATCAGCTGGAGGCAGGGCACCTCAGTGTGGCCTCAGTAGGGTCTGAGCTTGTGCTGTGTACCCTGGCACCCCCAGTCAGTTCTTGGGAGGGACAGCATTCTATGAGGGCACACTTAGAAAGAGCAAGGGTTCAGAGACATGCACAGTGACACCAGGTCAGAGGTGCCTGAGAAATGCTAGGTGAGCGTTTAAATCAGGGATGTCTAGCATTATCTCGGTTCCCAGTCCCCTCCTCATCTGAGGGAAGACGGAAGAAGTCCAAGGCTTGTGCACAGGATGTGCTCAGTGGGTCGAAGTAAAATGTCCCCAGTTCAGCTCTCATTCTTGATTCTACTGACCCCAGGCCCCAGCCCAAGCCTGGTCTTGTGTGCCCTTCACTTGGAAGGGGGTCTAGAGGAGAGGGTGGCCAAATCCCAGCATATTAAATGGCTAGGGCTGAGAGGACACCCTCTCGAGGTGCGTGTAGCCTGAGCTGACAGTCACCCAAGGCTCAGTGGGGCGTCGAGCTCTGTGTGTGTGGTGAGGAGGCAGGTGGGTCACGGAGCCTCATCCTGGCAGCCTGCCAGCCTCCATGGTGTAACCCCCACCAACAGGCCCCTGGCAGTTGCTATGCAACAGGCTGTTCTGCTCTGCAGTGTCCAGCAACAGCGAAGGCTGGACGGAGCCTATTGGTGGGGCTGTCTGGGGCTGCCCCTCCCCTTCTCCCTGCTTTTCTCTCTCTTATTCTTCTCCAGTCTCCACCCTGTCCTTGCTTTCTGCAGTCGAAGTTTACAAAATAAGTTCTCCCTCACCCACAGGGCAAGGGTGGGTTGGCACAAACAAAGGAGGTGCACCCCACCCAGGGGTGCCAGTCAAAGGTCTCTTCTGCTGGTTTCCAGAGGGAGGGACTCCCGTTCAGCATTTTGGTTTCCCTTGTCCCTCCCTCCCTGCCTTCCTCCCCATTGCAGTGGGGTTGGGGTTGGGGTTGGGGGTCATCTGCATGGGTAGATGCTTCCTGAGACTGTGGCAGGTGAGGTTGATGGGACGACACAATCAGAAGTCTCTGAGGCAGTGCAGTTTGGCTCATTCACCTCTACCTCCCAGGCAGGGTTCCCTTGGGTCCACACGGCCAAGGGCAGCTTGTCTCTTTGTCTTCTTGGCCCCTGTCTGTCTCACCGGCTACCACCAACACATCAGGGCTGCCCTGGCCAGGGTGGGAAGACCCTTGTGGCCCTAATTACGATCTGGTTCCACGGAAACCAAGATTTTTAGCTGGCACTGCCAGCCTGAGTTGCTGACCCTCTTCAGGGTAGGTGGTATGTGATATATATATATATATATATATATATATATATATATATATATATATATATTTAAAAACAGCAGTGGATAGATAATTCTGGGTGAAACAAGCCCAGATTTAGTTGGGAGGCCTGGATTTCAGTCCTGGCTCTGCCATACACTTGCTTGTATGAGTTGGGGCAGTTCCTTGACCCCTTAGAGTCACCCCTTCCTGGGTGTGTGGGGAGTTGAATGTGATAGGTCAGGCAATGCCCTTCGCACGGTGCCCAGCCCTGGTCAGTAAGTGTTCAATAAATGAGCGACAGCTGTGCTCTCCTCCTCTGCCCTCACCTCCTCTCCCCCACTCCTCTTCTGTTCTCTTAGCATTTCCATCGTTTTTGAGAAAATACCTAACACCTGATCTTTTTCCTTCCCACCCTCTGTCACTGGGACTCTCTTTTGGACTCTACTGAACTGAAAGGACTGGACAGCCTCTGGGGTAGAGCGGAGACCTAGAGGTGGGGGCTGGGGGCGGCCATGCTCTACGGAGGCAAGCACGCCTTGAGCTCAGGGACTTGTGGCTCCCCCATGTCCCCGAAGCCGCTCCTCCATCGGTGCCAGCTCTGCCCTCTCTGCCTGGCCCACCAGTACTGGAGGAGCCTATTGCTTTGATGGGGCACAAAGTTCATTCATTTATTCATCCATTCAGCTATCCAATGCTTCTTGAACACCTTCCTGGGCCAGGCCCTGTTCTCTGGCACAAGGATGGCACAGCAAACCTGAATGGCTGGCCTTTCCCTCTGGGAGCTCCCCACCCAGTCTGCGGACAAGCCTTGCCGATGTGTTCAAGCCTACCGCTTCCTGGGCCCCGGTCGTGCACTGAGTCTGCTGCCCTTGGTACAGCAGAATAACAGATTCCCCAAAGCCCAGCCACACAGGCCTGCACTTGTCGGGGACCAGCCACCCACTCCCATGCAAGTCCCTTCCTTAGCTCTAGAGGGTGGCTCTGCAGGAGCTCACATATTTCAGGGTGGGGGTGGGCGCCCCTTCCTGCATGGGGTGTCCTATATCCACATTGATCAGCTCCAGTATTTCTAGCCAGAACCCATCTCCCCTCATTGTCCCTCATCTGCCAGAGCCCCACAGGGCAAGTCAAGCCCATCCTCCAAAGCTGCCCTCAGCTATGCAGACTTAAGAGTCAATCTCCCCCATGAAAGCAAGCCTACAACCCTCCCTTCACGACAGGTTTCTGGCCCTTCCCCTGAGAACACACACCTGACTAGGTCCTGACTATGGGCATCATGGGTTGGGAGGGCTTCCTAATGGGTCTAACTTTGCTCAGCCCACAGTGGGACCACTGCCTTCCCAGTTTAGACTCAGAACCTCTTAACAAGCTGAGCGGGTGGGAACGGGAAGAGGAGCGGGCACCCTGGCCCTGAGGTTGGACGGAGACCCTGGCCTTTGTTGCCCACAGCCCACTGTTCCTTCTGTTTCTCCTTGTGTCCCTTCAGCTTGTCCCTGAGTCAGATTCTCTGAACCCTCCCCCAGAGCTCCACCAGGCTGCCCTGGGACTACAGACCCTGTTGCCGTGATCAGGAGGGGCCCGCCTTCCTCCGCCCCACCCTCCCACAGCCCAGGACCCTTCTTCCCAGTCTCACTGGGGCTCAGTACCAGGCCTGGCGGGAGTCCCCAGGCACGTTAAAGGAAAAAACAAAGCCCGTACCAAGTAAATGACAAATCTAGAGGAAATTGCTCTTAATCCTCACACCGTAGCTGGATGATGCTGGCCAAACGCAAATCTGAGTCATCCTAGAAATGGCCTCGACATTTGCTTTTTGGAATTTGTTTTGTCTCTGGGCTTTAGATTTAATCATTCCCTCTCTCTCCCCCTCCTTCTCTCTCCCCCACCCCTTTCTCCCTCTCCCTCTCTCTGCCCCTTGCTCTGCATTTTTTAATACGAGGCTGCACCGCCAGCTCGTCCAAGTCTGTTTTCCTGGCATTAATTAACACAGCTCTCCAGCCTCCAACAGGCTAAATGATGAATCAGGTTAAATTCCAGACAACAGCCGCACACCGCCATCAATTAGCCATCTCCTGGGCAGCTTCATTAATAAGCATCGATCATGGCCCTCCTCCTGGAACACGCCAGGGTCTCTGAGTCACACTGCCCACATGTGTGTCAGGCTTAGGTGTGAGTGTGATGCGTGTGTGTCAAGTGCAGGGCGTGGTGCGTGTGGGCTGGAGTGTTGGGGTGCACGGGCTGGCGCTCCGCACTGGGCGTCCTCCTTGTCCCCACTGTCTGCTTCTCTTCCGAGTCATCAATCCCTGTGCCCGGAACACCAGGCTCTCCCAGGGGCTGCTGACCTCTCCCTCACTCCCTGCAGGGACTTCACCCAGCTCCTTCTCTTCAGTTTGCACTCCCTGAAAGCAATTGCCAAAATTCACATCTCCACCTGTACCCTCTCTCCCTGCCACATTCTGGATCCTCTTCATCGCTTTCCCTTCACCATCCCACAGGTGTGAGTGACTGCCAGCCCCAAGCCTGGCTCTCTCTGTGGGTTACCTGGCTTTAGGAACGTCACTGCCTCTACGCAGTGGCCAGGCTTCCACCTGTCAGTACCTCTGTGCCCGCAGGTTGGAATCTAACCCCATTCCGGGCATTGCTGTCCTGTGCCTGGGCTGCCTCCTCATCCTGCCTGGTCCCACACTGGTTGACTGAAGCCAGAGGCTTCTGAACATTCCCTGCTAGGAGCCCCTCAGGGTCTCCTGCCCACATGCTGAAGAGGAGGTCCCGCTCAGCCTGGTGGCCACCGCCACCCCCCTGGCTGCATCCACTACAACCCCCTTGACCCCTGGAAGCCTTGTTCACTGGAGGGCTCGGGGCAGATCGCGCCCCCTAGCCTGGGGCAGATGGCTACGTTTCTCCATCTTTCCTTCCCTCTGTCCTGTGCAATTCAGGCACTGCTGCCCCTCCCATGCGCTGGCCTGGAATAACGCCTCGGTGGGGCCCAGTGCACCAGAGCGTTGTAGAAAAGCCGCTTTAAAGGGGGTGGCTGGAGTCACCCTCGGACTCTCTCGGGCCGCCAGAGGGCCCTGGCTCCACGCACAAAGGGGATGGACGTGGCCTTTGAGGCGGCCACCAGCGGATCATCTCCTTAAACGTTAATTAGGAATCTGAAGCGGACGTCGTGGTGCCGCCGGTGACGGCGGATGCGGCATCTCTCCAGACCATTAAACACTAATTAGGTTTGGAAAGTCTATCCAGCTCCTCAGGTCTCATCAGGGCAGGCGCTGGCCCCCTGGTGCCCTTCGAAATGCCAGAGCTGTCACCCCCCGCCCCCAGCCGACCCGCCAGACCGCCCAGTGACCCCGAAGCTTCCAAGGAGCCCGGCTACATTTCTCCCACCTCGTGCCTCTCCCTCGCTCCTGGCTGCGCAATGCTCCTTGCCCTTCCGCTGGGGCGGGCGGGCCGTCGCTGGCCCGGGCGTCGGATGTCCTCCTCTTCCCCGCACACCTTTCCTCCCCTGAGCACCATCGCCTCTGTCTCCATGTCCTCCTTAGTGGCTCAGAGGTGCTGATTAAGGGTACCTGCAGGGGCCCCGGGCTGCTGGAGGGAAGCTGACTGCGGATGTGGTGCTGGCCCCGGCCTCACTATCTCCCTGGGACCAGTGTCCACGGAGGCTAGGAGCGAGGAGGATGTGGCGGAGAGACTGGGGAGGCCCATGTCCCCTCCTCGGGATTCTCCCCGCTTTCAAGGTGAATTAGTGCTCCTTGCTGAGATGTCCAGGCCTCAGAGCTTCCCCTGGGGCCGAACTCTGTTTAATCCCCTCTCCATCAGCCTCTGTTTCCCCAGAGACTGCTCTCCTGCTAGGCTACCTTTACCAGGGTCTGATTTCTCTCCCTGCCGGTGACTTCACCGAGGCATCCACTCACCCCTTCACCCATGCCGGCGCACCTCCGTTGGATGGAAACCCGCCTGGCTCTGAGAGGAGACGATGAGAAAACGCCCCTGAAAGGAGGCTCCCTCGGTTACTGCGGCTTTACCCCCAGGTGGGCAGGAGCTGGGGGGCAGGACTTTGGAAGTCGTTTTCCATCACCATTTCCCCATCTTGAGTACAAATGGCTTGCCATGGGGTGAAGGGATTGTCCGCTCAGCGGGAAAAGAATGCTTGTGTCCAAATCTACAAGGAAGAGAGGCTGCTCCGCCCGTTTCTGGGTCTCTCAGGCCACGGTGCAGAATTCTTGCCTCGTTCATCTAGAAAAATTTGTACTGTAGACATAAGTTTATCTCCAGTACACCTGGCAATGCCTGTCTGTATTGTGCTCTGACTCCCTGCCCTATGTTAGTGACAAACACGTCTGAGAAACCATCCCCAGTGTGACCACCACCACCGTCACTATCTCTGTCACCCACCATCGTTACCGCCACTGCCACTGTCGTTGTCACCATCACCACCACCACCACATTCCACAAGCTGAATGAGGTGTGACTTAGCTCAAAGGGAACTGGCCAATGGTAGAATTCTGGAGGCTGGGACAGGCAAGGGGGATGTTTTGGGTGTTGTGGATCCTTCCTGGGGGCCCCTCGTACCACATGACTGGGGCAGCCCCCTATAGCCTTTCTACATCTGCAGCAAATCATGTGGCACCATGGGAACAGAACAGCTGGCCCTGCTGTGACTAGCTGTGTGACCTTAACTTAGTCACTTAACCTCTCTGTGCTACAGTTTAATGGACTTGAAAGTGCAGGAAAGAATTGTCTACCTTCACAGGTAGTGTGGCAAGTCCTGTGGTCAGAAGTGCCCAAGACCCTGCTTGATTTAGGTGAACTTGCTTCCTTTCGTCTTCCTCTTCAGATAATGCTCTGCACCCTGACCCCCTCACAGAAGCCTAGGAAAGGAGATGGCGGTGTCCTAATCATTTGGGTCCCTCCACCCACCCTGGCTCCAGCTGCCAGGGTCCCCCAAATCCTCTGACAGGCAGGACTGAAGTGGGCCTGTGGGCACTGAAGGCGCAGCCCAATTTTACAAGCACAGAGTATGATGATTGCATTGATTTCCATCATAAATCATATTTCCTATCTTCTGCCTCGTTCTCCCACGTGCCCCAAGTTAAGCCTTGGTATTTTCTTTAGCTGCTGCCACTGTCAAGCCTGGAGATGATATTAGGATAATGATGATAAATTTTACCCTGCCGCCAAGCCACTCCCTCAGCGTGGGGAGGGGAGTGCTTGTCCCCCAGCTGAATCCTGTTACCGGAGAGTGAGGACTTCTGCTAGGCCGGGGGCGGATGCTCACCTAGGCCATGTGGGTCCTTGTGCCTGGGCCTGTGGACACATGTGTGCCCAAGCATGGAGCCACGTGAGTGCCAAGGCTTGGAGGGCTTCTTCCTGGGGGGCATTTTGTGTGACCACACAGTTATGCTCCTGCCAGGGAAAGAACACAGGGCAGGAAGGAGCAGGGGGGAGGCTGAGGGAGAAGGGCTGCATCAAGCATCCCAAGGTGCCATGTCTCCAGGCCTGACATTGCCAGGGACCTGTGTGTCCCATTGTTCCCCACACAATACATCCCACCTTAGCCCTCAGGCTGGCCCTGGGGTTGCATGGTGGGTGTCAGCACACCTGTTCTTACCAACCCAAGGCTCAGACCCCGGAAATGCTGCATTCTTTCGGGGGGGCGGAGCTGGTTTGTGGCTCTCTGAGCTCTTGGGCATATGCCTCTGCCAGCTGGTGACAAAGATACTGGGTCCCCGGTGCAACATCAGAGCATTTCTTGTGAGGCTTTGGGCTGTGCCCCATAGGGTGGGGAGTCCCGGGTGGGGAGTCCCAGGTGGGGAGCCTGTGGCTTCTCGGGGTTGGGAGCTAGTCTCCGCGGGGCAGAGAATGTGGCAGGTCGTGTGACTGATCATTCATTTATTCACTTATTCATTCATTCAGCAAGTATTCCTGAGCCCAGTGCCCTGTCCTGTCCCCCAGTCCCACAAGCCTGAGGGTGGACCCCAGGGGCCTTCTCATCTCTTACACCGGGGACCACCAGACTCAGAGCCCTGAGCAGGTCTGTCAAGTTTTCTCAAATGGGCGTGATAAACATGCCTTGTTCTTGAAGAATGTGTTCATGCTGATGGAGATGACAGTGATAGTGAATCACAGATTGAATGCCTCCCGTGGTGGGGTGCTCACTCCACCCATGAGTCAGATGTCTCCATTAGACACGCTCTCACTGATATCAAGCTGCAGGCTGAGCCACTTGCAGCTTCCACCCCTTTGCACCCTTTTATTCACATCAGAAATGCCCAATTTCTCTTCCTTTGGACAATTGGTTAAAGTAGGGATGGTGGTGAGCACCACCCCGGTGGGTGGCGACTCCCTGGATGGGGTCTCGGTGGGATGAGGCAGGCTAGGAAGCTAGGTTTCAGAGATTTGACTGTAACCTGCAGGAAGCGGATCCATGGGTGTGAATAACCATGGCTGCGTGTCCTGTAGGGGGTCCTGGCTGGAGCACAGCCTGGCCTCTCTCTGGAAGATTGCCAGCCCTGGAGATCCTAGAGGACAGAAGGGGAAGCAGGCGCCCACTCATGCATCTGGCTCCGGATTCCAACTGCTGCTGACAGGAGGGGAAGTCTGGGCCACAGCCCACGCAGGGATGCCGTGTTTCAGTGGAAATATGCAGGGAAATCAGACAGAGGATAAGAAACGCATCTGGACCCCCCTTTCAGGGGGTGTGTCTGGAAGCCACCTTACATGAGGGCAGGAGCAAGGGCAGGGGCCCTATCTCCAAAGGGCTGGAAAGCAGTGCTTGGCGGCTGTAAGGGTTTGCACCTAGCTCTGGGGTCAGGACGAAGGCCGGGGTCACCTTGCCACGTGGGGACTGCCACCTGTCCTGTGAGGGCACTGCAGCAGAATGCGGGGCTGCCATCATCCTGCATGCTCAGTCAGGCCAACGACCACTTAGCCTCTTTCTGACTCTAGGATTGTAGGATGATGAAAGCAAGGGCTTCTAGGAGCCAAGAAGTCTTAGGTTTCCAACATAGCTCTGCCACTTCCCAGCTGTGTGACCTTAAATAGGTGACTCGACTTTGCTGAGTCTCAGTTTCCTCATCCATAGAAAGGAAAATGATAGTTCTTACAAGTAAGGGTTGATACTATGAGTATTAAGCAAGATATTCACATGAAGCTGCTAACAATGCTTGCCTCATAGCCATCACTTGTCCCTCTAATGAATTTCTGAAGCACTAGATTCAACCCTCCTCCTCCAGGAAGTCTGCCCTGATTAATTCCACCCCTCTCTTACTGATCTGGGCCTCTCTGCTAGGATTCACACACTCTCCTTGTTTGTGGTCTACCGTAAATGGCTGCCTGCAGTCCTCACTGTCTGTGGGGCTCTGTGTGTGTGTGCGTGTGTTCCAGTATTGAAGGATAAAGGGACATTTGGAGCTCATCCTAGGTGTCACCTCCAGCCTCTTTCCTCCTCCAGTCCCCTCTACCTAGCTTTCTAGAGCCATCCCTGATTATTCTGTCCTGGAAGGGGTGTGGCCATTTTGCATCCATATAGGAATTGAGACTGGGGAAAAATAACAGTGTGCACACATAAACACAGACACAGAGGCACATGGCAGCCTCTCTGCCTCCTCCCTCGTCCTCCTGCTTCCTGCCAGCCATCCCTGGGGCCCCTCAAAGACAACAACCTTCTCTGAGCAGCTTCAGCTTGAGGAGCACAAGGGCTGGCTGGCCCCAGGGGCAGCCTTCACCTCTCACAGAATAACTGACCCCATGTTCTGTTTCCTGTTGTGGCAACCTTGGTGGGGAAGGGCGCTTCCCTGACATCTAGAGTGGGGGGGGGGGCTCTGGGAGGCAGTGAAGAACAGGACTGAGGAGTGGGTGTCCACGTTGCTCCATGCTCTGCAGCCACACTCTGCCCCTCTCCCGGGACTGGAAATGTCACCTGTGGGCCTCTGTTCTTCAGGCAGCCCTTGCTGTCCCTGTGGAGCAGAGTCCAGGGCACAGGGAAGGGAGGTGAGGGTCCCTGCAGCCAGCTCCCGGTTGTGGCCCTGGGTGAGTTAACCTCTCTGAATCTCAGACCCTTCATCTGGGAGATAATGGAGGGGAGTAAGAGCTGGTGTTGGAGCTCGTGTACGTGAAGATGTGTTGTGAGCCTCATGAGACAAAGCAGCGCAGGGGAGTGTGTTTAATTTCACCACTCCTATTAGTGCGAGGAAGCCCCTTGGGTTGCAGCATGTGATGGATTATGTGATGGGCCCCCAGTGTACTGTCCTCAGTGTGGTCCCTGGTGTGTGTGTGCGTGTGTGAGCATGCACACCAGCGGGGGCTGCCTGCAGAACCATCTCAGTTCTCGCTTCGACGGAGAAGGTCTTAAAACCGCATCAGCTTGAAACAGTGCAGTATGACCATGAGAGAGGATGAGAGGAGTGTGGAAACAGAGCAAGACTGAGTGGGGAGACACAGGAGGTGCTCACTGTGGTGGTGTTTGTGCTGGGCTTTCAAGAGTGTTTTCTACCCTTGCTTCCCACACATTTTATTTGGTGAGAGGAGGTAAAAAGTAGTGTGAATGGGAATGACTAGATCTGGGTCCACGTGTGTCTGCTGCAGTTTTCTTGTGAGGCTCTGTATGCATTTGGGTTGGGGTTGTCGTGTCAGGACTGGCCAGCAATGATTCTGTGTGTGTGCGCGTTCAAAGACCAGGGATGTCACTTCTCAGTGTGACATCCCAAAAGCTCGTAGAAGCCTGAAACCTCAGAGGCGCAGTGCTCAAAACAACCACCAGATGGCGCCCAGGTGCAGTCTAAGGGTTGAAAGCTGAGGGTTGTCCCACTAGGCAGGCTTTGTGTTCAGCCTGTCCCAGCCCATGGGGGTGGGGAGCGTGTGTGTGTGTGTGAGAGAGAGAGAGAGAGAGAGAGAGAGAGAGAGAGAGAGAGAGAGAGAGAGAGAGAGAGAGAGAGAGAGAGAGAAACCACCTGGGCACTGCCCACACTCCATCTCCTGCAAACTGCAAACCCTGGTGCTCCCAGAATATGTGTGCAAACAAGCTGGTGGGTGCGTGTGTGCTGAAGCAGACCCCACCTGGCCTCCCCACTCACCAGGCCCTCACTTTTCACTCCTGACAGGCTGCCCCTCACGGTGGCTTCTCCTCCCCCTTCCTTTACCCATGCTGTTCTCCTGACAGGAATGGTCTCCCTCCAACCCGACTCTTACCCATTCTCCCAAGACTTCTAAGAGCCCCCCTTCTCTAGAAAGCCCATTATATCTCCCCAACATCAACCCCTTAACCCCTGCTTCCCATTTCGTTCTTTCTCTGACTACTCACTGCTCAGGACTGTCTGTCAGGCCGCAATGTTTAGCAGCTGTCTGCTTGAGACTGTTCATTCCCCAATTTCCCCCAAGAGGCTGAACCCCACAAGGGCAAGGTGGCGCCCAGCCTGGGGCTGGCCACCCAGATAAGTGCCAGGTAAAAGCCGGGTCATCGAGGAGTACATTTCCCCATCTGCCTGTCTCAGAGTGTCCCAGGGAGCCAGTGCCAAGGGCAGGCTGTTGGACTACACCCTGAAGGCAGCCCCCAGGACAAGTGACCTTCTGGAGGCCCAGCAGGCTGTGGCTGAGCCCTGGGGGTGCTGAGGGGCAGAGGGAAAATGAGGTAATGCTGAGCTGAGTGGCTCCCCGGGGGTCTGTTTTTAAGACCCAAAGGTGGGCCATCTGCTTCCCAGTTAGGTGTGGAAAAGAGGCACTATTATTCCTTGGCTGCAGCAGGATGTACTACAGTTAGACTCTGGAAGAACTTGCTCTTGTGGAGACAAGGAGAGGGTCTGGAGGAAAGCATGAGAACTCTCTCCATAATCGCTGTGCACATTTGCACAGCTTTCTGTTTTCTCCACTATGTCTGCTCTGCATGCACTAACCCTGTGTCACACGCTGACAAACAGGCATGCAGCCGCTCCTGAGCCTGAAGACAGGAGCTGTCACCATCCCACTTGACTGACGAGGGACACGCAGCTGTGGGGGCAGGGGTTCACCCAGGCGACCCAGCCTGCGAGTGGCCTTGTGACCCCCTGGGTTTTACCCCCAGGGATGCAGACAGGAGTTCTCCCCCCACTTCGGATACTCTCTGAGAGGTGGGTGTGACCCTCCTATTCCATCAGTGCCCATGGCCCCAGATCCCACGTCACCCTCTGGGACCCTCTTCCTCTTTGTCCATAGTCTAGAGGTACATGCGTGCAGGATATAGGACATGGTGGGGGACTGGGGAGAATTGACACAAGGGGTGTGGAGGGAGGTCAATTGGTGTGAGCCCCCCTGGTGGCTCTGGAGGGGCTGACATCCAGGGCTGTGGCGCTCCTATAAGGACCAGTTTCATTAAAGCATCATTAGGCTGGACCAGACCTGCATTTCAGTGGAGGATGCCCCACTGCCCATTCTCCAAGGGGGAGCTGCAAGAAAGCAAGGAGGCTGCCTTTCTCAGATTTTAATCGTTCTGCAAAAGACCCTAAATGGGAGATAAAATGGGGGAGCAGGAGAGAGATGAACAGACAGCACAGAGAGAGCGAGAGGGAAAGGCACAGATGCCAGGGGTAGAGGAGAGGGTCACACCTGACAGCAGGTGTGACTCGGCAGCTGGTCACCCCCAGCCTGACTGTAACCTGGTGTGAGGGTGGGGATGTGGGGACTGTGGGCTCCCTGAGGAGGCTGCAGCAGACAGCACCTCGTAGAGGATCCACAGATGTTTAAATTAACTAAGTGTTTTGGTACAGAATGGGCTGGCGTTGTTTTGCTCTGGGGAGTGCTGGCCTGGGGAATACCTAGGAGGACTCCTTTGGGAGTGGCTGGGCTCCTGGGAAGCTGGAAGGAAAAATAAGCAGGGTGGGAACCCCCTGCAGGCACCTGCCTTTTGGGGCGGGACTCAGGCAGGCATCTTGCTGCTCCAGGCTGAAGGAAAAATGGACATGGCCCCCTGGGGACCCCTGGGACAGACATGCAGGCAGCCCACCGGGCAGATGAGGTTTCCGCAGCAGCTCCCCTGCCTCTCTGGCACTTGGGGACTTGCACTCACTCCCCTCTGCGCCTGGGTGGGCTCTGCCTCTCCCAGCATGTACCTGACCCCCGGGCCCCCAGGAGTTCTGTCCCAGTTCCTAGAGTGGCAGCTGGGCAGGTTACACACATTTAATTACTAGTAATTAAAAAACTGATTGCTCCAAATGGTGCCTTCCTGGGGAGAGGCATGCTGTGCCTGACCTCCAGGCCCACTGTGGAGGCCAGGCCCGGGGCATGGAGCAGGGGCGTCTCAGTCACCTCCTATGTGTGGTGGGGGACAGAACAGTGCCCATGTCCTCCAATTGGCCTGCCAGTGCCCAGTATCACACCCATGGACCATGACACTATTGGATGAGTCACAGCGTCCTTCTCCAGGTCCCCTTCTGAAAGCACTCCCCTTGGAAGGTGACATGCTCAGAACGTGATGAGTCAGAAGGAAGACCACAGTCAGGAGGCCCAGGAAGGATGGGTCTCTGGGGCCGCAGAGAGGAGGCAGGAGATGAACTCAGGGTGGGAAACGTGTGACAGAGTTGCACTGATTCCGTGATGAGCATCCTGGAACTGACTTGCTCCAGTCATCATGTGACCAAGGTTTAGTGAGCCCCTGCTGGGCACTCTGTGCTGATGGACCACCCAGTCCAGGACAGGAGGCAGACACTGTGCATATCAGCAACCCATGTGTGAATGAGGAGTGACTGTGAAAAGGCCGCAGGGGCAGGGACAGAGGGGCAGGAGGGACTGCCTAGTTTAGAAAGAGTGGTGGAGAAGGCATCCCTGAAGAGGATCCTGACGGTGAGGTGGGGAGAGCCCTCAGGGCTATGGGGGCTGCTTGTGCAAAGATCCTGGGGTGGGCATGAGGTGGGGTGGGGTGGAGGGGGCAGGAGTGAGGTGCTTCAGGAAGGCTAGGGTGGCCGTGGAGGGCAGGCGCAGGTGTGGGCTGGGCTGAGGATGTCAGCAGGCCCCTGGGATCCCAAGCAGTGAATTGATGGGCTTAAAGGAAGGAGCCCCTGCCCTGAGCTGTGGCTGACATGGTGGAGGGAAGGAGGAAAGAGGTGAAGGGGGTGAGAAGTGACCTGGAAATGAGGCCCACAGGACCTGCTGATGGCGGGGTTATGGCAGGTGAGAGTGCAGGAGGTGAGGTTGTGGGAGGTGGGGTGAAGCCTGAGGAAGCTGTCTGCAGGTGCAGTGAGAGGCTGTGGAGGCAACTCCAGGGAACCTACTAGGTATGGGGTGCTGCAGGGATATCTGTGGGCTCTGAGAACTGCTGGGAAGAAAATGGGAGCCTCAGAGCACTAAGGGGTGCACTTGGAGTCCCCAAAGTCTCCCATCACTCCCCATGGAGGGTGCTGGTAATAGCAGCCATGCACGGAAGGTTTACCCATGGCCTCACGTGGAATACTTGGACGCACTGCTATGGTTGTCAGTGAGGGAACTGCTATGCCAATTACTCATTTATTAAGGAGTTTGGGAGAACCTAACCCACCCACCACTGGTCTGCTTTTATCCTAGGGAGTCTCCAGGAAAGGCTCTCCCTGCCCTCCCCACCTGGGTGGGCCTCCTCTCCCCACCCCACCCCACCCCACCAAAACAGGGCAGCTGCACACCCTCTGCTCAAGGCTCCTCCCTGTCCCCACCCTACAACCCTCTCACCTGGGCACCAGTGGGAGAGTCAGGGCCAGCCCTGTGCCTACGGGGGCTCCCTGGCTCTGCCGGGAGGGGAGATTCAATAGGAGGTACAGGGAAACAGACTGGTCTGTCTGGACGATTTGGAGTACATGGTGCATGGGGTGTTACTCTGGTGTGGGGTGGGGGCTGGAAGAGTTTGACAGGGAGAGTTGGGCCCTCCTCAGCCTGCCCTCTGCGGCCTGGCCTGCAGGGGCCAGCGCAGGTGGAGGCCACCCTGAGAGCTCCCTTCTTCCGGCTGATTCAAATCCTCTTGGCTTAGGTCCGATCTCAGCTCAGGGGTGCCTGGGGGAGAGGCTGGAGGGCCTTCAGTGACTGGGGTGGGGGTGCCCGAGCTCAGCCTGGCAGCTTCTCCCCCAGCCTCCTGCCTGCCCCTGCGCACCCCACTCCATGCCCTGGGTCTCCAGTCTCCTCACATCTGCACTCCTTCTACCTTCTGCTGGGCTCTTCTCTCTGGATCCCCACCTCTTTCCTTCTCTGAACAGCTTTGCAGAAAGAGTGCAAAAATCCTTTGGCATTTGACCCCTCTTAGCCTCAGTTTCCTCGTTTGCTAAGCCAGGTCAAACATCTTGCACCTGGGTGAAGGGAGGCTCAGCTGCAATGCACACACAAGCCTCCTGAGAACCGTCCTGCGCAGGACCCCTTCCAGCTCGCCCTGGCTTCCTTCCATCCCTTCTGCATTTCCCCCCCCCCCCGCCCCCCAGCTCCTCCCTCCCACTAAGTATGTGCCCCCACCGCACTTGCTCCTGACACTGGATCCTGTGGTCCCCACAGCACAGCGGGGGCTTGGGGCACAGTGAGGGGCATGGCCCTCCCTAATCCTCCCCCATGCACTCCCCCCCTCCATGCTCTCCATCATCCCACAGGCCTTAGATCCACCTGTGGACCTCCTTTTTGCCATTTGCCTGGCTTTGTGGCTCAAGGGACAGATCCCAGGACTTTGAAAGTCTGGGCAAAATTCGTTTCTCTTTGCCTTGGTCTTTGTGGATCCTCTCAGCCAAGAAAACAACCCAGCATCACCCCTAGTCTCCCCACTCCTTCATTCCTTCCTCACTCCTCCTTCCTTTCTTTCTCTTCCTCAAGGAAACTTTACCATCACACACCTTGCGCTGGGAAGAGCAGAGGGTGGTCACTCCCCGGGCCCTGGGGTGGGGAGGTGAAGGATTAGAGAGACACTGTGGGGAGAGAGTTTCAGTGGGTGGGGCTCTGAGAAACTGGCCCCGGGTGGGTGGTGGGCGAGTGCCCAGCTGACCCATGCTGACCTCTTCAGCTGACCCATGCTGGCCTCTCCATGGTGGACCAAGCAAAGAAATCACAAGGTATGTCTGTGGCATGTGAAGAGAGCCCCGGGAGAAAACTGCCATGCCATTGTGGGGTGACAAGAAGCCAGAGGGAAATGCTGGCCATGATCAGAGGGTAACTCACTTCGTGGAACTCAAGTCAGAAAGTGCCAGGGTAGGGCGTCTGTTCTGGCCCACCTTTCCTGAGCCTAAATCAAGGACAGGGACTGCCCTGGCCCTCCTCTGGGGAGTCCGTGTAGGATCCAACAGGGGCAGACTGGAGGTGGTGGAGAAGCTGGAAGGCTTCCAGGTCAAGGTCAGGGGCCTGGGAAGCCTGTTGGTGTGGAGATACAGCTGCCTACCATGGTTTATGGAGGAGGGGGCAACCGGCAGAGGACGACAGGGCCTACATTAAAGCAGAAGCCGTTACGTGGGCTAAGGGAACAAAATACCTTTTCTTTTTTTAACCTGGAAGGTGGTGGGAAGATGTATGCATTTACTCCACACATGTGGACCAGCCACTGTGCAAACACCAAAGTTGCACTTGGAAGAAGACAGGCCCTGCCTGTGAACGAGCAGTGCAGGGGAGTTGAGGCCGTGCTCTCAGCTTGAGCCAGGCCCTCGGTGCCACAAGGCAGCAAGGGGCCTGCTTGAGGGCGGCTGGTGCAGCTGGTCCCTAAAGGGCAGACAAGAGTTGCCAGGAGCATGGGCTGAGAAGGGTATGTGGACAGAAGGACAGAGTGCAAAGGCTCAGAGATGGGAAACCGTATGAGTGGCATGGAGGGTGGGGGACTGCTCGATGGGTAGGGGTCAGAGGTGCCACCACTGTTCTCCTCATGGGAGTGGGGAGAGAGGAGGTGGACACCTAAAAGATGTCAAATGCCCTGTTCTGAGCTTGTAGGTTTCTCTCACCCAAGGCCCTAGGGTTCTGGGATCCCCAGCCCAGGGTTCATGGTGTGTGTGACCCAAGTCCTGAGGGTCACCAGGGGAGGGAAGATGAGTCAGGATGCCCTCCCAGCATGGCTGTAGGCCTGGAGCTCTGCCCAGGCCTGGTCTTTGGGGCCTCCTTACCACCTTCTCCAGGGAGCCCCAGGTCCAGAGGATGTCTCCAAACTGTGTTTAAGGTGACCCCAGTCTGCCGTCGGTCACATCTGTACCCATTTTCCCCCTTCTTCTTTTAAAGTTTTATTTTTGGCCAGGTAATTAGCATAGCTCTTCCCATTAATATTACATTTAAAAAAAGAAAAGGTGATGGTGGGGACGGGGTTGGAAGGGAGGGGCTGCATGTGCCAGTAATTGTCTTGACAGCCGGGGATCCTGGTACAATGACAGTCTACTTTAAGTGGCCCAATTAGCATAAGAAACGGCTCGCCAAAAGTTCTGAAGGCATCGTGTTGATTAATGCAATTTATCTTGCAAACCAGCGGCAGACAGCTGAATCGCTG
Organism: Anoura caudifer; assembly: GCA_004027475.1. NCBI lineage: Eukaryota > Metazoa > Chordata > Mammalia > Chiroptera > Phyllostomidae > Anoura > Anoura caudifer. Next base: position 214,187 of record PVKU01000597.1, read on the forward strand.
CTAATGATTATTATATACATTTATACACATTATGTACATGCGGCCTCCTCTCCGAGAACCGCACCTCTCCCCTCTCTGCCTGCCTGTGCCCCTGCCCGGGAGAGCCCGCAAGCTCCACCCACCCCAAACCTCCTGCCCAGGTTTCTAAAGAAAACCTGTGTCCTCTGCTCCAAGTTTCCTCCACTCCCTTGTTTGCCAAAATGGGCTGCCTTTGATATGAAGGGGCTGATTTTCCCTGAGATTGAGTTGATGTCTAGAAAAGAAATCATTTCAAGAGTAAAGTTCACTGCCCAGGTGAAGCTCTGGGAGGCTCCAGGAGTGGCCAGCAGGTGAGGTCCAGACAGCGAAGACTGGACACATGACAAGGTTCTAGGTGCTTGGCTAACGGCCACCATTTAAACAAGCGGTGTGTGCAGTGTGAGGCTGGCAGCATCCCATTCCTTCTGTTTCAAACATCAAGCTGTGAACTCTTATCCTGGGTTCAACACCAGGGTCCTGGCAGCTGCAAGGGCAGGGACCCAGGCGCTGTGGGCAAGACCAGGGCAAGAACACCAAGCAAGTCACCAGGCAGCTACCAGTTCTGGGTGTTCATCTTGTGCTAGGACCATCCTCAGAGCTTACACACAACCACCCTACCTGTCCTCCATGTCACCTCTTCCCCATTCTATGGAGAATAACTATACCTGGTCCGAAACCTGGGCAACTTGGGCCAAGTGCTGGTGCCCCTTTGTTGCCATTCTCAGCAACCAAATTCAGGTGCGAGCCTGGAAGTTGGATCAGAGGCAGGAGATTACTGGCTCAGATGATGCAAGCTTCCACTTGGAGGTGGGTGGGGAGGGTCAGGTAGGAAAGGAGCAGAGGGGTGCTGGATTTAGAGGAGAAGAGGCACCGGGGAATGCAGGGAAAGAGAGAAAATGAGGCACAGAGGTGGAGTGACGGAACCATGCCATTGGTGTGGCACTGTGCCAGGGACTGGGGTTACAAGGGTGTGTCAGAGAGGACTCTTTCTTGAGAGACTGAGGGGCCAGTGGTCAACTAGATCACACACATGAGGTCTGTCTGGGAAAAGTCCAGCCATTGTTAATATAACGAGAATGGTTTGCGCTATATCAATGCGCTATATCAATGCAAGGAGAGTGGACTGGAATGTGCATGTGTGAACAATGATGACTTCACTGTACTTAGTCAGTCAGTGGGGGCCATAGCTGCTGGTGAGTGAGCAGGTGTGCTGTGTGGCTGTCGCATTCAAAATGACTGAGCTAGCACAGCAACGAATCTGCATCAAATTTTGCGTTAAGCTTGAACATTCCTCAGCGGAAGCTATTCGGATGATTCAGAAGGCTGCAGCTACGGGCAACTGGTGATTGGCAGCTTCATCATGACAATGTGCCTGCTCATGCATCACATCTCATGCAGTTTGGTGAAATATCAAATCATCCAGGTGACTCGGCCCCCCTACCACCCCAATTTGGCACCCTGAAACTTCTGGCTTTTCCCAAAACTACAATCACCTTTGAAAAGGAAGAGATTTCAGATCATCAGTGAGATTCAGGAAAATATGTTGGGGTAGCTGAAGGAGATTGGGAGAACTGTGTGAGGTCCCGAGGTGCCTACTTTGAAGGGGACTGAGGTATCATTGTCCTGTGTACAAAGTTTCTTGTATCTTCTTCAATAAGTGTCTCTGTTTTTCATATTACATGGCTGGATACCTTCTGGACAGACCTTGTATAGTCCTATAGGTGGAGTAAAACTCCTGGAGTGGGGGAGGGGGGCAGGTTGAGAAATCCCAGGGCACAGCAGTGCGGCAACAAGTTTGCCTCTAGGGGTTGGGTCTGAGGTGATGGTGTAGACTATGAGGAGAGCCAGCTGGACATTCCTGCACAGCAGGCTGGCAGTGATGGGGCAGGGGAAGGACCACTGGGGCTCAGTTCCGCATGCAGGAGGGACCAGGAGCCTTTCAAGGGGACTCTGTGGCAGTGATGCCATTGACAGCCATAAGGAAGTCGGTGGGGATGGTGAACTAGGGGGGACCATTGGAATGGTGAGAACTGCACCTTAGGACGAAGGTTTGGAATTTTATTCTTAGGACTTAGACTCTTAGGGGAGGAATGGAACTTTGTTGAGCACTTACTATGTTCTAGGAAGCGCACCAGGAGCTCCTTTTCTCTCCCAACAGCTGTCAGAGGAAGTACTGTCATCCCCACCTGTACTTTAAAGGAAGTACTTTACAGATGGTCGAAATGAGGGTAGGTGAATGACCCCCAAGGTCATGCAGAGTAATGGAGAACAGGCCTAGCCTCACCCTGATGCTGCCTGGCCTCCGAGTTCACCATCAGAGGAAATGGGGAACCACAGATTGAGAGTAGATGCAGAGGATCTAGATATTTCCATCCTAATTGGGGTGCCTGGAAGAACTTCAGGACACCTCCATTAGGATGCTTCTGTGAGCCCACAGGTAACTACATACACATGGAAACTTGGAGACTCTGGTCCCTGCAGGCAGGTAAAAGTGAACCTGTTCTCTCAGCAAACCCCTGGTCCACTACCGGTGAGGTTCTGAAGCTGGAGAACTCAGGAACAAAGGGGTCCTGTTTTTGGCTTCTGTTTCCCTGGCTCCTAACCCTGCAGCCCCTGAGAGGTTTATAGGGGTGGGTCCTTTATGGGGATGAGCCCAGGGCCAGGGACCCCAGGAGGGAAACGGCCTGCTTGGGGCTTGCCTCTGCCCCCCTCTCTCCAGTCCTTTCGTCCTCCGAAGAGCCCCTTATAAAGGCTCTAACTGCCAGACCTGCTGGTTGGCTGGTCAGCTGGTCAGCTGGTCGGCTTGCAGCCTCTCCCTCCACCAGCGCAGGCGCCCAGCCCAGGGCCTCCGGAAGTGCTGTGACGGGTGTGCTGAGATGCCCTTATTTTCCGATCAGGTGGCTTCGGAGACACCCCCACCTGCCCACTTTCCATCACAGAGCACTGCCCCATAGACAAAACCTCCTGGGGGCCATCCAAGCTACTCCATCGAGGTTTTGCTATTTAATACGAAAATAGAGTATGGTACTCACCTACTTTAAAATGAAAAACAGGGAAAATAAGACTTGATTTAATATGTATAACAAATAGTAAAATATTCTTCTGTTCTGTACTGTGGTCATTAAAAGGAGGATGACCAAAAAGTATTGAGGCAGCAAAGGGAAAGAGAATGGGGTCCGGCGTGGGGAGCAGGGGCCAGAGGCCTCTGAGTGAGAGAAGGTCAGGGAAGGAGGTACCAGGAAGGACAGAGAAAGGAGAGATAGCAACAGAGCCCAGCCTCGGGCACATGGACGAGCTCAGTGTGTGAACACGCGGATGGGCCCTGCACACCAGCAACGGCTGCGTATTTTATGCCTGTTCTCACCAAATCCTCTCAGTCATCCTGCATGATATTATTATAGAAGAAAAACACGGAAGGCAGTGAGCTTTGGCAACTTGACCAGGTCCCCAGCTAAGCCACCATACTGACCTTGGTCTCACTGACCTCGACCCAGCAGAGGTCTTGGCTCATGTCAGGTACTCGGTGCAGGCCCTGCACCTCTGAGCTGGATCCCTGGGTCTCTGAGCTTGGCCTTGCCACACAGCTCACTCCAGGGACCACGGCAGCCTCCCCACAGGCCTTCCTGCCGCTACTCTTCCCCTCTCACTGGCCTGCATGTGCTCCTCTGCAGGGCTGGGCGTTCTCTCACCCATTCTACCTGCCTGTGTTCCAGCCACTTGTCTCTCTCCATCACATTGTGCACTTTTGTGGTCTGCTGTCTTTGAGTCTGAAATGCCCATGAGGTGTGTGCAAGGCCCAGTGGGAGCATCCAGGGAGGGTCTGGAGGTGTCTGCGAGGCTTTGCAAAGGAGCTGAGGTCTGTGCTTGGAGGTTGCAGGCAGATGAAGGTCTATGGGCAGCCGAGGTGGAAGAAACAGCAAGTGCAAAGGTGGGGAGGGCAAGGGAGTATGTGCAACAGGCAGGAGCAGAATAGGAGAGCAGAGAGGGGCTGGGGTGAGCCCTGTCACCCCAAATGATCCTGTCTTGTTTATGCTCTTCTTGGTTAGCCCAGTATGCTTTACACTTGGCTGTGAATGCTGGTTGAACATGGTTTGGTGGTGCCATGCAGGTGTGTGGTTTGTAGGCTACACAGGCCCTTCCTCAAGTTGCTGCCTGATGATCTTGCAGGCTGAGGTGAGTCAGCTCACAGCTTCTGTGTGGACCATAGGTTCTGGGAGGGCACAGTGTGACTGACCTGTTCTGTGTGGCCTGACCCGTAGTAGGAGCTCAATAAGAGCCTGCTGAATGAATAAAGGGAGGGTGGCCCTCAAGGAAAAAGCAAAAGTCTGGCCAGGCCAGGTACCCTGAAGATGTGGTCCATGTGGGAGGGTCTCAGGAGTGCTTGGGAGGGTTAGCGAGCAGCCATCTCTGCTTGGACCTGAGCAGCCCAGGGCTGTCTGGACCCCAGTGCTGTGCTTGCCCAAGGCCCCTGCCCAATCTCTAGGCACCGCCACCCATGCTCTTTGCCTCTGACCCAGAGATGGAGCCTCCAGGTACTCCAGGATAGCACCACATCATCGCTGCTGGGCCAGGGACCTCACCCCAACTCTGGCACCCACCAGCTGCATAGTAGTTGGCCTGTGCTGAGCAGAGTCTATGACCAAGGCATTCTGCGGAGCCCTTCCAGTGGAGAAACTGCAGAGAAACTGCTGAGCTGTGTGGCTTTACGTCAACGCTGTGAGCAGGCACTTACTGGGTGCCAGGCCTTGCTCTAAACACTTCAGGTAACAAGCAGGGTGGGACTACTGATAACTTCCCCACTGGACAGACAGGGAAACTGAGGTCCAGACAGGTGCAATTACTTGCCCAAAGAGTACAGCTAGTGCAGCTAGAGGCAGACAGCCCTGTTGGAGCTCCATGCTCTTAGTGACCTCAGTGTCCTTCCAGAGAGGGAAGGTTCCCTGCTGGCTTGTCCTCTGGGTTCTGGACGGGCATCTGCAGGTCTGTGGGTAAATTCCAGGGGAGCACCAGAGGATGGACTGGGGCCTGCCTGGGCTTTACAGCCAGTTGGGCCTGAGGCTGAATCTTAACCCCAATCACAGAACTAGCTGTGTGACTGTGAGAACACTACCTACCCTAGCTAGGTCTCCATGAGGTCTCCTCAGGATGGGAGTGGTGGGGGGTGAGGCTCCATAAAGGCATGTGCTATAAAATAGGGCCTAGCCCAGGCTTGGCCCATCGCCGCTGCTCCCTAAATTCTAGTTATTATTATCGGCCTCCCACTGGACCACCAGCCTTGAGCAATTCGACTTGAGAAGGCAGTGCATCCAGGACAGCGAGTTGTGGCTTGTACAGGCACATTTGCATCTCCACAACGGCGCTGATCTTCAGAAGTGTTGCCCTCCTGCCCTAGGTCTGTCTCAGCAAGCACATCTACCTAAAGGGTAGAGTTCAACCAGGCTTGACATTGCTCAGTGGGCTTTCTAGTTGTGGTCGGAGGACCATAACCCCTCAAACCCCTCATTCCATTGCAGCTGCCCCAACTGGCCCAGGCTGTCTGCAAGCTGGCAAGCCCAAGGGAAACGCAGGGTTTGAGTGAAGTTATTTAGACTCTTGTGTTAATGACTTCAGAGGACAGCACTCCTCCTGAATATGCAAATCAAACCATGGGGACTTGTGAAAGAAGCTTGCTTAGCTTACTTACAATCACACCCCTACTTGCCTCTGAGGAGGTGCAGGAAAGATGCCTGGGCCCCACCCGCAGGCCCAAGGGAGTGTGGTATGTGGGTGAAGAAGGCTTGCCCTGTGGCTCCCCACAGCTCCAAGCTTGATTCTAGCCTTTTTCCTCCTGAGGGGTCACTCCCTCTCATCAAGGACATTTTAAGTGGCTTTTAAAGCCTTTGCTCAAGTCTCAATGCAAAGACTCCCCTTGGAGATGCCCAGCTGGGGCGCTACCTGGCCCATTAGAACTGCTCTAGCAGCAGCCCTGGGGGGGGGGCAGCGGGGGTTAGTGCAGGGGGAGGGTGAAGGGTACTGGGGAAGAAAAGCAGAGGGGGGCTCAGGGGGGTCTTTAGAAGGTGGTCTGCGTGAACTCTGAGGTCCTGAGGCATGAAGGCCAGGCCAGGCCGTGTGCTTTGGGAGCAGGAAGCCAGAAGATCAGGCAAGCCCCTGGACTAGTCATCCAAGAAAGAACTGCGTGTCATGTGTGCACCTGACGGGCACCGTTCCTCAGTCTTGGTGAGATGAGCAAGGAGCTCAAGGCAGAGCTGGGCCAGGCGGCCCCTGAGGAAGGAAGGAGTCCTGGCCATAACCCTTCGGTCCTCATCACCACTTTGAACCCTAGGTACCAGAAAGACTTTTAATTGGGCGTCTGCTGAGCAGGCTCCTCCTCCCAGATACTGCTCTAGCTCCAGCTCAGACCATGTTTGTTCCAGCTCCACTGCTGCTCCTCCTCCTCACACCAAATGGCATTTAAATGTTAATCAAGTCAGGGTTGCCTAGCTGTGCTCTCCAGCTCCCCAGCGGCTACTGAAGGTCAAGGCCAGGCCTGAGAACAGTCCCACCTGATCTGGGATTGCGATTCTTCAGATCCCATTCACCCAGTGCCTGCAGCCAGCCGGGCTCTGGTCTCACAGGAAGAGGCACTGTGAGGATGGGTGGGGATCCGATGGATGGGGGTCCGGGACTCAAGGCTGAGGTGTGGGCAGTGAGCACAGGGCACACTGCCGAAGCAGGGAGGACCGCAGGGCTGCCTCAGCCTGGAGTGGATTTGCCCTGGACCTATCTGAGTGTCCCATAGGTCAGAACTTTTGGGCCCTCCCTCTCCTTGCAGCCCTCCCTGAGTTCTCTGAATTGCCCCTCCTTGTCCTGTTCCTCCTGCAGCCCTTCCCCTCCATCTCCTCCATATCACCTGCTTGTTCTCCATTCACCTGCCTTCCTGAGCCCTCCTCCTGTTTCATTCTGACAAATCTCTGTGCATTTAAACATACCAGCTTGGGGTTCAGGTGTGGTTTGGGCAGCTTCCCCGTCTGGATGATAAAGATGATATTTGCACATGGGCCCCTGGGGAGATTACAGGAGAAGATGCTCAGGAGACAGCCTGGCACAGAGTAGGCCCTCTCTAGGTCCTCTGTTCTTCCTCCATGTTCTCCTTGATTATCTCTGAAACCATCACTCCTCTCCATGTCTGCACAGAGAGGAACCCCACCTCTCAGCAGCTGCCTGAAGGGCTCCTCATGCAGAGCTGCACAGGTCCCCCTGGGCATTTGTGAGGGGGTCCTGGACTTGTGCTTGGGTAGGTTTGTTAGGAGGGGATGGAAGGCTGGGTGAGGTTACAAGATGCTGAGCATGCTTTTGTGACTACAAAAAAACCCAAACAAACAGCCATTAGTAGCCTTGCAAAAGGAAGAGAACTTCCCACCCAGGCAATATTTTCATGTACAGAAATTTATCACCTACCAGAACATAGACAAGAAATAGGAGAGGAGGAAACATTTTTCCAGGTACCCAAATCAACATAAAGAAAATAAGTACAAACATTTTTCATATCATAGATCTCAGGCTCTCTCTTACAGCGTTATAACTCTTACTTTAGGGAGAATCGTACCAGTATTGATATTCTGGGTTCCAAGTACACAAGAACTTGGGAAGGACATTACGAGGGGTGGCAAGTGTTCCTGGAGCTCTAGTAGATGCAGAAAATGCCAGCTGTCAGACGCTTTACAGGACGGATCTTGGAAAAGACCATAAGGTTTTAGTGCTAACTGGGTGTGAGTTACCAGTGATCTGAGTTATCTGTGGTCATTCAAAGTAAATTCCTTCCCAGCTTTTCTGATAACTGAGGTGTTAGGCCCTAGGGCTGTCCCTGGGAACAGCCCCTGGAGGTTGCCCAGCCCCTTTGTACACTTGGACCCCTCCCACCCCTGTACATTTCTGGGCTTCCACTCAGGACCCTGCTTCATGCCCTCAGTCTCCCCATTCAATGATCCCGCCACAGGCTGCCTCTCTGGCTGTGGCAAAGACTGTCAGGGTGGGGACTGCATGTGCCATCTGTCTCCAGGAGCACACTGCTTCTAAAACCCCTCTTGTTGAGGAGAGTGAAAAGGGGGTTGGGGGTGCGGCCTCTTGGCCCAGTGCAGGTTTCTTTGTTCTATGCAATTCTACATGTTGATTCTTCTAAATAGGCATTTTTCCAGCGGATTTGCTTTGAGAAGAATTGCAGAGCTTCCCCTCACACTCGACTCCTGGGGAGCCTGGTCACTGGGCACCTGCCTCCCTGTGGCCAGTCTCCCTCTCCTTCTGGCTTCCTGTCTCCCCTCTTTGGCCCTTCCCTATAGCCAGCATTTCCACAAACACACTGTTCTTGTTTTTTGCTGTTTCCCAACTGCGGTCCTTTTCTTGGGGTGGGAGAAATGACAAGTGTCTTCTCACTTTTCTCTGGCAGCCACCCTGGGAAATGGCCCCCTCCCCAACCTGGGCTCCAGGACCCACGCTGGAGGGTGAGATGCCCAGGCCACAGCTGGGGTGGACAGCAGGGTCCTGCCTGAGACAGTAGTTGAGGGATAGAGCTTTGGGATGGAGCTACGGCCCTGATCCAGAAGCTGTGGGCTGTGACTACAAGCCCACACGGCATTGCTCTCGGGGTTGCTGTCGCCCTTGGGCAGCCCTCAGCAGCACGCACTGCACCCCAGCCCCAGGTGTCTGTGCGTCTGCAGGGAGGAGTTGCTAAAACCCCGATGCAGTCTCATTTCTGGTTGGGTCTAAGTAACTTGGAATAAGGAAGAGGAACAAATGGAGCGCTCATGGCAGAACAAGTCTCAAATGCCCTCATAAGGTAGTCCCAACTGAACTACAGGTGACTCTATGTCTTTCAACCCCCGGGTCCAGGAAGACCAGATGAAACAGGAGGCGGGGCCTCTGCCCCAGTAGACTGGGGTGAGGCAGGGGGAGGAGACTGTAGCAGTGACAGAAAGCAGAGGACAGTCAGACAACAGGTGCCTGAGGAGATGGGAGAAGAGGAAGGCCAGTGAGGATGGAGTAGGCGCTCAGTCTTCCAGGTCCTAAAGGAGGGAGAGTGCTGGGGAAATGGCAGCGACAGGGGAGGCTTCTGAAGGCATGATCTGCGGGGTAGGGTGGGAGAGAAGAGAGAACGATCACCCTAGAGTGGGCATGGGCCTGGGCAAAAGGGACCTAAGAGAGGGGAAGAGCCAGGACACCAAGGGCCTCAGAGGCTCAACCCTCAAAGCAATAGGCAGCCACTGCAGGATGTTGAGCAGGGGCGCAGCCCAAGGAGGGTGGGAGGGGGTGGTTCGATTACCCTTAAGCTGGGCGGTAGAGGGTGGCTGACCGCTTCCTGACCCACCCTCTCCCATCCTCACCTCCAGGGCAGGAACCGTCACTAGAAGGGGGCAGCATATCCCCTGCCCCTATGAGTGAGATGGAGCCAAGGGCTCAGGAGGGAGGACGAGAGAGGAGTTCCCTCACAGCCCCTGAAGAGCAGTAGGATGAATTTAAAACTAAGTCAGCAGCTGGACACATCACGCCTGAAGAATGACACTTGACGTACACAATAGTTCAATTCTCCCTCTGTGTCTAGGTAACCAACTCGATGATCAGGACCTAGGGCCCCTTCTTGACAGTGATTTATAGGAGCACGATGTGGACATTCTGGTCAGAATTTAGAGGAAAACAGGCTCAGCCTGAAGAACTTTCTAACCCTTAAAACTGCCTGACCCAGGAGGAGAACATCTTGAAAAGGCCGTGTGCTCCCTGTCCCTGGAGATGCTTGAGAAGGAGAGGCCTTGGGGTGGGGGCGGGGGGTGGGGAGCATTATCTGTCACTGTGTTTTCTAGCTATTGGCCCTGTTGAGAAGGACGGTCTCTGTTTTCCCCAAACCAGAACTTGAGGTTCCCGATAGAATACGGCTTGGGCAGGAACACCATGGAGAGGACCCAGAGAAGTGCTTTTAGCAGAGAGCACCAGCCTGGCCAATCTTTATTGTCACCGTGGTTATTAAGAACATCCACAAGGGTACCCAAGTCACACCCAGACGTCAGCTCAGCTGGGTCTCAAGCCCTCTGCTCCTGCCATCCACCTGTTAGCTCAACCCTACACACAAGGGTTGCAGAGTAGGTCTCTATCTCTTTGTGCAAACCAAGAACAAGGCTCAGAGGTGGGTAGCTCACGTGGGAGTGAAGGGGACTGCAGTGGGCATGACCCTGAGTCTGTCTTCCCCACACTCCTGTCCAGGCCCCTTGCTTGGTCCCCTCCTGGCTCAGTGGGACTTGAAGCTCAGTTGCCGTGGAGACAGAGCCAGTGGAAGGATGCGTGGATATTCCCAGAGGAAGACCAGGAGGCTGGGTTTGGAGAGGGAAATAGTGTCCTTGAGGTCTCTGAACCCTTGCCCTGCCCACCTCTCCTGCCCTGATCTTCCTGCTATGGCAGACCCTCTCTGTCTGAGATAAACTGGTGCCTGACTCCCACCCCACCATCTCCCATTCCCCATGGAGCTTTTCTGGGTATCTCCTTACTGGTTTCCCATGTAAGAGGTATCTACTGAAAACCCAGTGAAAATACTAAGTGCTGCAGGATTCAGGAATATGGAGTGCTGGGGTCCTGGCCTGTCAGAAGCTTTCGCCTGGATTTTAAGACACGATCTGGGGGAGGAGGCCTGGGAGACCTGGGAGGCCGTCCACTGGCAGAGCGGGTGTCGCAGGGTGGAGGTGCTGGGATGTTTGCACAAGGAAGTGAGGGAGATAGGGCTCGGGTAGTAGTGATAGTAGGTTCCCTGGAGCAGGTGTGACCTGAGGGTTGAAGAGGATGAAACAGGTAGAGAGGAAGGAAGCAGATGGAAATGATAGGGGAGGAGGGTCTGACTGGAGACAAATGTGGGAAGGAGAGAGGTAGCTGGGAAAGCTGCGGACAGCCCCTGTCAGCCCCTGAGCTTGAGTCTTCCAGCCCAGGGGCTGCAGAGGGCCCCTGAGCTGGGGTGGGGGTGGGTGGAGGGAAAGAAAGGATGCATTGGCAATGTCTTCCTTGTCCTGCATGAGACACTTGGTTCAAAAGGGACAGGGGAGCCATATCCGATTCTTTTCGGAGGAGCTCTGGCGTTGGGTGCCCACCAGGTACATGGCCCGGGACTGTTTCCATCTTCCCTGCACTAGGAACAGGGAAGCAGGAGAAGGAAAAATGGAAATTGAATCAGGGAGAATGTTTTTTTTTTTTTTTTCCTTGAGAGAGAGAAAAAGAAGGAGAGCACAAGTGACATTTGAAGCCATAATACCTTAAAGTCAATATCATTACCTCTGATATTTACTGTCAGCTCCGAGGCGCCAGCGAAGTGGGAAAGTTCATCCATCTCTCCCTACGCCAACCGTGGCACTGCCAAGAGCCTCCCCCCTCCCTCCCCTTTGTGCAATTTCAGTTAATTGTTTGGCTGTGTTAACACCCCACCACCCCACCCAGCCGGGCTTCCAGCAGGGTCAGGGGAGGGTGGGCTTGATGAGGAGGCAGCAGATGGGGTGGGCTGGGAGCCCAGGGACACAGGCTGGGGATTCCCAGAGCCAGGCTCCAGCCCCATCTTAACACAGCCCGCGGGTCGTTTGCGTCTCAGAGGTTCCGTCTGTGACCTGGGTGTGGAGACACCAGACATGCCCCACGACACAGACATCATTCACTGATTCATCAACCCGTCAGGTGAGAACTGAACCTTCTCCTGCCCCCAGCCCCCTGCCAGCCTCCTCCCCTTCTCCCTGCTGGTTCCTGTCTCCTGACCTTGCACCCTTATACTCATGTCTGCAGAAACTTCTCTTTCAGCCCTGGCCACCCACCTGGCCCTGGCATCTTGATCCTTCTCCCAACAGTAGGACAGTAGGGGGGCCTGGCTCCCTGGGGGTGGGAGGGGAGGGCGCTGTCTCCCCACTTGGGTGACCTGTCCTCCCTCTGCCCATCCTGACCACTGCCGTCTCTGACCGGCTCTCTTCCCAGGGGCCTGGTTTGATTTCAAATCCAATTTTCTGCCACAAAACTTCCTTTTTCTCTGTGTTGGCAGTCAGCATCTGTCACTGTCAGCCAGCAAAGCCACTTTTCCAGCCTGACCCCAGGGTTTGGGGCCACCTTGGTGTGGAGGGAGCAGGTAGCTGTGCCCTTCCACCCCCACCCAAGCATGCGAGCTCAGGCCTGCACATCTGCTATGTCCTTGTGGGGCAGCCACACACACACAGTTTGGTTGCCCGTGCACACCTGTGGAGTCTGGGCCTTGTGCTGTGCAGGTGGGCATGTACCATCTGTGTGCAAGCGTGAGCAGGTGCCTGAGGACCTGGGTGAACACCTGGGCACCCATGTATGGGTGGACGTGCCTGTTCCTGCTGTACACGAGCCTGTACACATGAGCCCGTGAGTGCTGCAAACCCCAGCTGCGTCTGCCTTCTGGGAGCTGTGTGCTTGTCTGGGTAGCACTAAGGTGGATTCCAGAATGGAAAGGAGAGGAAGGAGTTGGCTGGGGTGAGGTTCACTTATCGATGCTTCCACAGAAAGATGCCAGCCTCCTATACCCCAGTCCCTCCCAGCTGCTGAGCCTTCCCCTGGTCTGCAACCTCTACCATTGGGCCACCAGCACCTGAAAGAAACACGTAAACACGCAACTCTCTCCAAGAACACCGCCCTGCATGAGGGGGCAGTGGGGAGCTGCGCTGGGTCCCAGGGTTTGACGGGACCCAAACCCTCACCCCGCCATTGCCCAATGGCTATGCCTACTCCCAGATGCCTCCTTGCCCCGGTTTACCACAGTTCCAGTATCTCCTGGAGGGCTGGCTCTCTGGGCCTTGCAAAGAGCCTACAAGTGTCTCTGGGGACTGTGGGGGAGGGGTGTAGGGGAGGTTCCCCCTCCTCACAGTGTGCATGTACTGAGTCGGCCAAAAAGTCTGTCATGTTTTTTCCATAAAATAAAAGACACATTTTTCATTTTCACCAATAACTTTATTGATTTGGATATTTTGAGTATGTCCGCTATCTCCCACTATTAGCTTCTAGTGGGTAGAGGCCAGGGGTGCTGCTAAACATCTTTCAGTGCATAAGACAGCCCCACAGCAAAGAATCATTTGGTCAAAATGTCAATAGTACCAAGAAACTCCACAAAACCACTTTTGACACGTTCAGTCAGTCACAGCACCTTCTCCATACACTGCACAGATTGTTTTTTTGTGTGTGTTTCAGTTGTATTTTTACCTTTCTTGAAATAATAAAGCATAAAATATTGAAAATGTGTATTTTTTCCATCTTCAATATTAAAATGGTGGCACAAAAATTCACACAAATGAAGTTTTTTTTTAAAAGTGCATGCTGATATGACAGCTGTCACCAAGCAATCTAACAAAATTGTTTCAAATGAAGTTAAAGACAACTAAGCACTATTGGAGCCACCGTATGGAAAACAATAATGTAACGGACTTTTTGGCCAACCCTGTATTCACCCTGGGTGTTCTGAGTCTCCAGGCAGCGTCCCGACCACTCCCTCTCCTTGCTGTACTCCAGGCAGTTCTTTAAACGCTCTGGAATTACTTACCCTTTGCCCTCTAGTCTCACTGTTGCTGCCTTAGTTCCACTCCTTGTTGCCCCATGCCTCTGCCTGATTCTACTGCTCAATAGCTCCAAGACAAGCTATGGCTCCCCAGTGCCAAAGGATTACCTCTAAATACTCTAGTCTGGCCTTCGTGGTCCTCTGCGATCTGGTCCCAGTGCTCTCGCAGGCTCACTGCGACCTCTAGCCCTACTCACACCTCTGCTCCAGCCAGACCAGGCCATGGACTTACACTCTCTGGGGGCCAGCCACCACAGCATATTTGGAGAGACACTGCCCAGGGATGCACCGGTGCACCGTGTCCCTTGCATGAGGCCCTTGCCTGTCTCCACTGTGCCCTGGGACCCTGGGCTGTGCAGGCTGCAGGAAGATTCCTATAAGTGAGCTTAAGCAAGGTGTTTGCTCTCTCTCCTCAGAGCCTCACCTGATGCCTGGGCTTATCTCAGTCAAGTGTTCCCCCAAAGCAGAGGCACCTACTGCCTGAAACCAGAGGGGCAAGGACAAAGAAAACGAGCAAACAAGAGACACCCTCAACCCCAACTCCCATAGCCTCCAAGCTGAGGGTCCACAGTGGAGCCCAACCCCCATCTAATAGGCTCCTGTGGAAGCACAGAGCCCTTCATCCCTCCTCCGGGGGAGAAGGAAAGGGGAACCAGCCACCCCGCTTTGCTGAGCCCAAGGCGAAAGCAGAAGAGGAGGGCTGCCTCTTGTCGGGGTGGGGCCATCTTCCCAGGGTTATATTACGAATGGTTTGTCCTCCTGCTCAGGAGCAGGGGCGGGGCACCACATTCCCACCAGCACCCCCTATCTTGGCCTGGGACATTATCGGAACCCCTGCACTTAGAACATGCATGGCATGGTGGGGGTACCCTGGGGGTGCTCCACACCCCACAGGAGTCACGGGACATGGAAGCACTTGTAAAGGGACTTCAAGGCCATCCAGCCTCTCCATGACCTGACCATGAATTCCCCATTAAATGACCCCAGTTCATCTACACACAGTAACTTAAAGCCACCACAGTTCCCGCCCAGCCTTTGTATAGCAGTGAGAGCATGCGCTCAGCATTTACCTGAAACCTGACTTCTGGTACTTTTCCTTCGTGGCCCTAACTTCCTTCTTTGGAGCCACAGGAAACAAGCCCGTTCCTTGGGGCCACCCTTGAATGAGCATTGTCCCAGTTGGACCTCCCTCCCTTAAACCATGTCATGTGTCACACATGTAAAAAGCCTTCCACATTCTATCGCACACATCGGCGGACGCTTACTGTTGACCAGCCTCCCTCTGGGTCCCAGAACAGGTTCAGCGCACAGAGCCGAGGGGCCAGTACTCCCTCTTTCTAGATAAGGCACATGTCTCCATTCTGTGTAAGGCGCAGTTAGGTGCCAGGGCCGCTGTCTTAAACTGGAGACTCCAATTGAGCTGTCAACAGCTGCTTCAAGCCACATCTCTGCTCTGCGCACCTGCAGCTAGAATGTCCACCCCAAGTGAAAGGCCCCCAATTTCTCCCTTTTGAACTTCATCTTGTCAGAGTCAACATATTGCTTTTACCTGCTGAGATATTTTTGCATCCTTATTCTGTCACCTGATAGACGCACTGCTCCTCTCAGTTTTAAGCCACCTTAGAATTCGGTCAGTCCGACGGACATATCGCAGCCAAGTCTTGATAACAATGCAGATTAGGGCAGGGCCAAGGTCAGAGGCAGGCTTCTTGATCCCGGGGACACCTCCCTGGGTTGATGCTCTCCTAATTGCCGTAACACCTTAGGAACAGGTCTGCAACCGATTACGGACCTGGTTGTTCTGTCATCCAGGCCTTTCTTTCTCCAGTGTCTATAAGATCCTTGTGAAAACTTGTTGAGGGTCAGCCAACTCAGATCCACCGTCATCAAGGGAAACCAACGGTCTGGCCTCGCATCTCGGGGCGTCCTGGGTGGCCCCGAGGAACGCCACTTCTCCCTCTAAGCGCCCACATGCCATGTACTCTATCTAGGTGGCAATGACTGAGATATTGAACTGATTCAGGGCCCCAGGAAGAACTAGATGCTGGACCAGAGTTATCAGGACTGGCCTGGGGAGGGCAGAGTTCAGACACTCACAGACATGTTTTATTGTTTGTTTGTTTTTCTTTCTTTCTTTTTCAGTGTGCAGGGGGAGTGTGGTAAAAACAGTGTAGATAATAGAACCTTGGAAAAGAAGTGTTCTCTTCTCTCTGTGGGCTGGTCGCTGTTCAGCAAGCCACAGGTGTGGCCTGTTAACGGATGGGGTGAGGGATGCCCCAGGGAACACTGGAGCCCTGGCTGCCAGATGGTTTCCGCCTTGGAGACGGGATCCACCCACAGACACCCTTTAAATCCCCTTCACCTGCTCACTCTTCGAAGGTCTGTTCGTGGGCACTGTTGCTTCTACATCTTAAAACAAGTGAGGAAGATTCATAGGGGAAGGGGGGTTCCCATTTTACAAGGATGCCAAAGTGACCCAGAGAGACCACGGCCCGATGGGATCAAACCTGGTAAGTGGTGGCAGAGCCACGTGGAGGGGGGCAGCTGAACTCTGTGCGCCCCACCCACCCACCCACCGACCACAGACCCTGCCCCCTGACACTGAAGAGCTACGTGCACAGGACAGTCTCTGACTCCTTGAGGAACTGCGTCAGAACACAGAACCCTGAAATAGTGATGGTGATGAATAGCATTCCTGGTGATCAGCAAATCTGTGTATTTACTCACTGGATTTTCACCACCATCCTGTGAGAGCACCACTGAGTCACCACTTCACAGATGAGGAAACTGAGGCACGGTCGCGTGCCCAAGACCACCCAGCCTCAGCACTGTCCCAACACCTCCCTGCCCAGGGTGAAAGACTGGTTCAGCCTCCAAGGGCAGAGCCGTCTCTGTGAGGAGGTGGTAATGTCAGAGCGGGTAGGAGGTGGGGAGTGGAGAGGAGCTGAGCAGGCCTGCCAGGTGGCACCCTGCCAGCAGGTGCAGAGGGGGTGCAGGTGTCCTGGGCATGCGTGCTCCTGCGGGTCTGCCGTGGATGTGGGAGGCCCAGGTGGGCAGGTCCCTCCCAGCCCCGCAGCCTCAGGCGAGCTGCCTGTGGGATCCCAGACGGGTAGATGATCTATAGTTGCAGATGGGGCGAAAGGCCTGCTTTAATTGAACAATAATATTGGGGAGCAAAGAGCCACCATATATCAGCTCCCACCAAATGAAAAATTCGAGGCAAGAACGTGGGAAGTGAGCAATGAACCAGGAGTGTGCATTTTACCCAAGTCTACCGCAATTTACAGGCTAGAGAGACAGCTGTTCCCACCGCTGAGCCACTGAGCTCCCCGCACAGCTCGGCCAAGGAGCTCCCTGCAGGCCCGCCTCACGTCTCCCACGCCCTCAGCCAGCCCCTCACAGGCTCAACAAGACTAATTTTCTTCTTTCCTTATTTAAATTTTTGTTTTAAGTTCCCTAATGGCAGGGTTTTATTTTATTTTTTCAATCTAAAAATTGTGGTGAAATACACATAACATAAAACTTACCATCTGAAGCATTTTTACGTGTCTAGTTCAGTGAACTAACCTTGAAAGCAGGTGGCTGGGCTGTGAACCCTCTGCCCAGCCAGCCAGGGGCCTATGCTGCCCCGCACAGGTGGCAGGGGCATGGCCCTGGCTATCTGTCTCACTATCACATATGTTGCACTTCGGCCTCCAGCCCCTACCTCCCATGGCTGTAGGTGGTACCCACATTCCCTGCCCTGCAGGAGGTTGACCCTTGCCCTCATGGCTCTCTGCCCTCTCTGGCCACCATGGAGCTCCCTGCCTGTTAGGGGCTGCTCAGGTCTGAAGTCTGACCAGGACAGGCCAGTCAGTGTACAGAAGTTGGGTCTCCCTGGCTCTTATCCCCCTGTGTCTACAGGGCAGCCATTCTCCTGCCAGCTGGTCCCAAGTCTTGGTGTAGGGATGATTGCTCTGATTCAATCCTGATGGACAAGGCTTAGAAAAGCCACCCTGTCCCTCTTGCCTGGTCTCCTCTCCTGCAGAAGCCAACCCTTCACTGGAGGAAGGCACAGAGTGAAGAATGCAGTCCTTGCTCAGCGCTGACCCCAAACCTGCCTCTGCTTCTTACTGGCTATGCAGCCCTGGGTCCCACCCTGTCTCTCCGAGCCCCAACCTCTCCTCTGTGGGGTGCAGATGGAGTGAGCTGTGGTGGCTGCTTGGAGCTGGTGGCACGGGGCCCAGCTCAGCAGATGACGATTGCATGTGGGTGTACCGTGTGTCTGTGGTGTGGGACTGTTCAGCCTTGGATGCGTGTTTTCAGGTTGAGTGTGCGCATGGGTGGCCATCACTCAGCCACTGGCTACAGCTGGTGGCCTGGGCAGGGGGAGGGGGGTGGCACAAGGACTGTGTGTGTGTTTGTGTGTGTGTGACCTCCAAAACCTCCTTGCCGCAGAGTATAAATATTTATACGGATACCTGCCATAAATCTGCCCGCCTGGCAAACAAATGGATTGCAAAGGTAACTTTGGTGGGGGGTTTGCAAAAGTGCTGGGCAATGCGGGTAAAGAACGAAGGAAAGGAGTGTTAACATGATGAAGCCCTTGGGTCCAGTCCTGGGGCAGCAACCAAACTCTGGGCCTTCAGGGCTGGTCCCCTCAGCAAGGAGGGAGGACATGCCCCGTGGAGCAACCCCTGCTCCCACCGCAGACTGCACTGTGAGGGACACCTGCGTGAGTTGGACGCACAGACGCCCCGTCGTGAGCTAGCCATCGCTGATCTCCAGCCCTGGACAAAGAGCTCGACTCCCAATCGCTTATGCACTCCTCCTCATCCCTGAGATGCAGAGAGGGAAGCGGCTTGCTAGGTGGTGGACTCAGGCGGCAAACCTGAATCCGAGTGAGGCCAGGCCCGGCTATGACCGGCACCCAGAGCTGCTGCTGGAGGCCAGGAAGGGACTAGAGGCCTGCGTCTTCGGATGGGGCCAGGGCTACTTCAAGCTTCCCTACTCTTTCACCCCAGCCATCCCAGCTATTGGCTTCTGGTGACCCTCCCAGGCTCCCAGGTCCTAGGCTGTGGCCCAGCAGAGTTTGCCCCATCCAGACCCTCCCCACAAGCTGGAGTCTTTAATTGGGTCCACAAGAACTTTATTACCTGATAGCTAGTTCCTTTGCTTTTCCTGTAACAAATTATCCTAACGACGTGACCCGGGACCAGATGTTAATTGCAATGGAAAGTAATCAATTTTCTTTACTGAGCCCAGACTCGGGGGCAGGTTATTCAGGAGCAGAGACGAGGTTCTTAATGAGGAGTGTACCTGAAGCGTCCAGAGCACCCCCATTTCTGCCTCTGCCTCCTCTTCCCCCCCAGTGCTCAGCTCTTCCTACAAGAACAGCCCAGCCCAGCCCAGCCCGTTCCTGGCCTGGCAGCCTCCCACTTCTCCAGGCCATGACCCTCTCGGGGCCACCTACCTCTCAGGAGCTCCTCTGGCTCTCTGACCCCCATGCCATCAGCTCAGCCCTCCTTCCTCTGCAATCTTCCCCAAGCCCCTTCCTGGCCTGGTTGTCCTTCCCTTGCCAGCTGTGCCCACCTCCTGCAGCCCAGTCTGGGCACCTTTGCAAACCCTGTACCCCTCCCTTCTCTTGCTGTGCCCTGCAACTCTGCCCTGCCCTGGTGTGCTCCCTGCTTTTGCATCCCTCTGGCCAGAACACAGTCTTCTTCTGGCCTTCAAGGCTTCCATGTGTCTTGTGCTAGGAGCTGGAGAATTACAGGAAGGCCATGAGGAAGACTCGGCTGTGATAGAGCCCCTCTCCACTCCTGTTTTGCATGACTTATCATCCCTGGGTACTGGGGGCTCTGGGTTGAAGACCAGGCATCTTGGGGCTTGGCTTTGCCTTGGTTGAAAATGGGCCAGGCCCCTGGGGCCCCTGCAAAGCAGGCACCAGTGGCCTGGCTCACCTCCCAGGATGCAGAGGAAGGACAGGCCCAGCCTCCCTTGGCAACTGTAACCCGGACTTCAGTGCATGGTGGTGGACGTGGAAATTTGAAAGCAGCAGACAGGGCCTGCCTACCTCATGGGCGCCCCTGCAGTTTTATACTGAGCATTTGCTCTCAGCAGGGTGGCAGTAGGGAGGGTCAGGGGGTGGGGAGGGTGGACAAAGGCTGTGCTGAGAAGCAGGAGGGCAGAGGGGTCCAGGCGGGAGGAGCAGGGCTGGGAGAGCAAGGGGTGCACAGCTGCTGGCCCCGGGGTGGGCATGGGCAGCATTCTGCCGATGGCCCATCAGCCGACTGAGTCTCCAGGAGCTACTCCCTGCCCCTGCCCAGGCCACCGAAGGCCCTGAGGTCTGCACCGCACAAAGGACCGTCTCAGTGGGCTCCAGCTAGGCTACACTGAGAACCACCAGGGAGCTTCAAGAAAAGGAAAAAAGAAAAAGCACCCACTCCAGCAGACTTCAGTGGGAATCTGTATGTGGGACCGTGGCATGGGGTGTTTTTTAGCTCCTCCGTGATTCTAACGTGCCAGCACTGGATGCAGGGTGGGGTGGGCAGGTGCCAGCTGAAGGGGCCCTTTCTGAAGGGATTAGAAATGGGGGGAGGCACCATGGAAATAGCTGAGAGAGAAAATGACACGAGCGTTCACAGTCGGGCTCCGGAACTGGGCTGTCAGAAGACAGGGGTGCTCGTAGGGAAATGGCTCAACAGCTCAGGGGCCACGGCAGAGGCAGACTCAGAGAGGGTGCCTGGTTGGGTTGGGGAGGTGGGCAGCACAGAAAGGGATACTAGGCAGTGTGCGCAGGACAGGGAGCAGAGAGGCAGGAAGGACAGAGGGGAGCTCAGAGGGCGGGGGGAGAGGAGGGGTGACAGACAGCCATGGACAGATGGAAACTCGGAGCCACGGAGGGCAACGCTAAGGCCATGAGTAGGATGGCAGAGGTCTGGGAGGGAGCAGCGCCCCTCCTCTGCGCACCCCAAGTATGACAGGCTGGGCTTGCTGGAGCCTTGCTCTGGGTGGGGGAAGACAGCCACAACCTGTACAGACCTCAAGAAACTAGAGAGGTCAGCTGTCACTCACCCTACGCCTGGTGGGGCAAAGCCGGCCCTGGAATTTCCCCCGTTTGCCCCGCTTTCCCCAGTACATGAGCCCTCCTCCTCCTGGCTTTGGGCAAAGACCCCTCAGAATGCTCACCCCTCCTCCAGGAGTGAAAGGGCCCTGCATTGTTGGCCATCCCTTGCTTGGATCTCAGAAGGTGGGGTCTGGCTTCAGCGGCTCTGCTGGGCTGGGGCAGCCAGACGGGAGGCGCAGGGAGTCCGGGGGGAGGGGTGGGCAGTAGGTACTGGCAGGCCAGAGGGGTGGCCAAGGACAAACTCCCCAGACTTTACAATTTCCCCGTGAGTCTACAATTCTATTAAATAGGATAATGGATTTTAAAATGCCCCGAAAAGCAGAGAGTGCTGTAAGCTGGGCGGCGTTATTGTTATTAACAACCGCATCCTTCTCAGAGCGTGTAGAGGAAATAAATCAGACAGTGCTCGCGAGGAGCCAGTCCCTTGGAAGCATTCGTTTCCATGAAATAAATGTGTATATATTATAAACCCCAAATTAAAGGGAAACAGCACTTGGAGGTTAGCCGTGTTTTTATTTTTTAGGGTCTTATGAAAACCCACAGATGTTGGCAAGATCTGTAAGGGTCCTGAAATCACAGTTGGGCATGCTCAGGTTTGATGACAATGCGGGTGCCCTGGACCCAGAGCCAACACGGTGGGGGGGCAACCTGAGGGGTCACGGATGGCCCCAGGCAGCCAGCACCTCCTATGCCCCTAATTTTATGGCATCAACTCGTCCTTTGCACTCTCAAGACTGACTTCTATCCTCCAAAAAGTCCCCTACTGTTCCCACCCTAACTAACCTACTGCTCCCCTTCCTGCTCCTTGGTCTTCCTGTCTCTGTGTTCAACCAGGCCACCCTGTTCTCCATCAGTTGGTGGCCTGTCCTAGCCATGAGACACGTCTCCTGCCAGACTTCAGTAGCTGGTGCCACTGAGGAAGTGTGGTGGAAGTCGGGGTGTAGTGATCATCCTGAAAGGGACCACGGATATTATTTTTCTCTCTCTTACCTCATTAAGCTTAGCTTCCAATTACCTGTTAATGATGCTGGCTGCCTTTTGTTGGCTGGAGTTTATGGCAGTGTCTTTAAATTTAATCACCTGCATAATGGCCAGCTCTGGCACAGCAAATAAGAGGCCGAGAGAGAGAGAGAGAGAGAGAGACAGAGAGAGAGAGAGAGAGAGAGAGAGAACAGTCCTTGGCTCCTAAATGAACTGGCGAGATCTGGGGTCATGGAGGTCAGAAAAGCCTTTCAATGTCCCTTCATCCTAGTGAAGTTCTAGAAAATTCTGAGAACTGTCTTCTAGGATCTCCAATTGGACTCCCTCTGCTTCTTTATTTATAACTGCACCAAGCGGGATGAAAGTCAGACTCAAGGAAGGACTTCCTGCCTATACTGGGACATGCACACAGCTGGAAAGGCTTCTCCCATGAGAGTGCATTCATGAGAGATCCCTTGGCCCCTGCGGGCCCTCCCCTACTCTTCCCCTTTGGTGCAAGGCTCATTGTATTGGAGAGAGGCAGAGGGGTGGATTCAATGTCAGACTCTCCAGGAGCCTTGCAAGGCAGGCTAAACTGCCATTCTGCTCTGAGGCCCTTCCCCCTGGACCCACCCTCCCTCTCAAAGAGCTGAGGAGCCCTGGGGCTCTGTGGATTCAGGACTAGGCCTCAAGTTCATGGTTTCCACATTAGTGTGGACTTGAGGTTCCTTTCAGCTTGGGTTGTTGTCTCCACCCTCCTGCCGGGTCCTGTATTTGTTTGAGCCCAAGGGTGACAAGATTGGTCCTCCCAAAACTGTTGTGATTTTGGACATGCAGAGACAAAAACCCCTGACCTTAACCCCTTCGCAGACCAGCTGCCCTCCTTCCCACAACCTGCCAACCACCGCATTCCCCACGTTCTCTGCCGCTGTCCCTCTGGGGAAAATTCTGTCTTCCCCAGTGCCCTGTGGGGCTGTGGTCTCTTCTCCCGGGCTTCAGGCTGAAGGTCTATGTACAACCCCCTCTCCCACTGTTCCCACCAAGCAAATCCCCACAATGTCCTTCCCAATCCCGCACCAATGTCTTCCTTGCTACTCTGGCCTCTGCTTCTCTTGCCATTCAGCTACAAGTAATTTATTCATTTTCCCTCCTCTCACCATCCATTCAGCCACCTGTCAATCCACCCATCTATCCATCCAGCGTTCAACCAGTCTATCTCCCCACCATCCATCCATCCATCCATCCATCCGATAACCACTATCGAGAACCTACTTGACTACACCCCCTGCACTGGTGTTGGGGGAAGGGCCAGTCTTGTTATTCAAGGAGCCATATTGGAGTAAAGAATGCAGGCAGTGTATCAAGCAATTGTATCACAAAATCTGGGAAGGCTTCTTGGGGAAGGTGAGCTCTAAAGAACAGTTGGATAAAGTCCTCACCCTCCGTCTGGGCTCAGCTCAGGCACCCTGGCTCTAGGCTGCAATACCCCAAAATGCTGGAGGCTGGATCATACTATATGTGGGCTCCAGAATGCAGGTGGGCTCCCTTAGGTGGGAGCCTTGCAGGTACCCCAGGGTAGGGGCTGACCCCTCTGTCACATGAGCACTCCCTTAGAATGGGAGGAGCAGGAGCACCTTGCTCTGCCATTTGAATGGGGTCTCCCCCATGGCAGGGGTGGCACCCTCTATCCCTCCCATCTCTTCCTACTGCTCAAGTGAGAGCTGAAGTTTGTAAACAGAACTCAGAGGGTGTCCTGTAGCTAATTTGCTGACCTCCAGCTGCCAGCTGGGTTAAGGCTCAGCTTCCTGTTGACCCCTGCCCTCCCTCCTGCTTGGCCCTCTTCTTGCATCTACAGAGAATTCATAGCAAGACCCTGTCCTGTCCCAGCCTGAGCCTGAGCTCGCTACTACTCATCAGCGCTGACTGAATATTTACTGATGGACCTATTGGGGCAAGGAGGGGAGAGGAGGGGCAGCTCAGAGACTTGTAAAGGAGGCCTCCCCTTGCTCCTTAGAGCAGGAGCCTCGGGCTTGGGAGGTGGCCCAAAGGTAATAACTAGCATTGAAGGACCACTCTTTTTTTTAAAGATTTTATTTATTTATTCTTAGACAGAGGGGATGGGAGGGAGAAAAAAAGGGAGAGAAACATCAATGTGAGGTTGCCTCTCATGCACCCCCAGCTGGGGACCTGGCCTGCAACCCAGGCATGTGCCCTGACTGGGAATTGAACTGGCGAGACTTTGGTTCACAGAACGGTACTTAATTCACTGAGCCACATCAGCCAGGGCTGAAGGACGACTCTTCACATGAATGCTTGTGGTCCTTAAAATGACCTGGTAAGGAAGTGAAAGCAAAAACAAAAACAGCCAATATTTACTTAGAGCTCATCATATGCCAACACTGACTGTTCTAGGTGTTTGGCATCTGTTGCAGGTTATCCTCACAATGACAAGATGGGGCTGGGGGGCCTCTTATCAGCCCATTTTACAGGTGGAAAAGCTGAGGATCAGAGAGGTGAGACAGCTCATAAAAGAGACAGAGCTGGTATGAGCAGTCGAGACTGTGTAATCTGACTTGTGAGAATGCTCTAAGCACTCTTCTGCTCCGTCTTTCTTGAAAGAAGTTTTTTGCAGAGAATGGGAAATGCAGATCCAGGGAGGTTTAGGCCACCCTCCCCGCAAGCTGGTCCATAACTCACCCAGGCTCCATCTCATGCATGGCACCCGCAGACTTGAGGTTCCTCTCCCTCCCTCTAGTTCCAGGTACGAGAGAAGTTGTGGCACCTGCTGGCCCCCTGCTTCCTGAAGTCCGTTCGTTCCTTCCAGTTGGCAAAGATCCAGTGAATTTACACACACACACACACACACACACACACACACACACACACAAACACACATACACATAATGACTTTTCCATCTGTAACACAACTCACTAGCAAGCAAGCTTCCTTACTCTTCCGAACACAAGGGAACCAGGAGGTAGGTCATAAAAGCCCCTAAGGTTTATTAATCCCTTCATTGATTCGACAAATGTAAAATATTTACAGTCCATGCATTAAAACTCTGTGCACTTTGCTCATAGAAAATCCGCTCTAGGGCTATTAACAGACACTGTAAACTCTAGGGCTGGTTTATAAACACTGTGGACCAGTACTCCCTGGTCCCTTCCTCAAAAGTGTGAGCCCCCGGATCCCGTCACTACTATTTCCTGTGCCAGGAACAGAGTCTGGCACACACATACTCCTGTGTGACCGAGTGAAGCTTAATAATTCCAGTTTATGACACCAAAGCTGATTGGCCACTGATTTCATCAAAAGTACTGAGACACAGAACAGAGCCGCCACCACTGGGAGTAGCAAGACCCTGGAGAACTCAGCAGCAGGGGGTGCCCATGGCCCACGCAGCTTCCCCTCTAGCATCCTTGATGCCCCCCACCCTGCAAATGACAGCTCAGGTCAGGGGGCAACTTCTGGTGATGTTTTTTACTCTGAATAAGAAAGCAGGGCATTGGAATGCATTTTAGAAAGATGTTCCCTCCAAGCAGTTGAAATGGAAGTTTAAAAGTTTTGATGCTTGAAGGAAGCAATCCTCAGCCAGCTGAAAACTCTATTATACATAATCCTTAATTTCCAGATGGTTCATGTATAATACAGAAGTCTGTAATACACAGCCCCAGCATTTTTTTCTCCCATGCCAAACGCCATGTGGCATCTGTAAACCCCGCCTTTCTTTTCCAAGCATGTCTGCCTCCTTTATCTGGTCTGATTCCCATGATAGTCCTGGGATGCAAGGGGCCAGGTATCAACCCTATTATTTTACAGAAGAGCAAATAAAGGCCCGCATTGATGCTAGCTCTTGTGTGAGTTATGGCTGACACCCGCACAGAGCCAGGGGTCCTGGCTCCCAGTCCAGTGCTCACGCTGCCTCCAAAGCCCCTCTCCTCACTGGCAAAGAAGCCTGGGACCCTCAGAGTCTCTGGAAAGAATGGATTCTCTCTCAGCCCACCATGCCTGTCCTGTTTGGGGATAGAGACACCCACCCTCCTCTGGCAGACTTTCCTGATACCCTGGCCACACTGGATGTACCCTGGCTGCCCTGCATCCCCCATTCTTGGTTCCAGGCTCGTCCTGCCCCCTCTTGTAGCCAACTGTAAGACTGGGTAGAGATGCTCGAGGTGGGGCCCAGGGCAGGGGTAGGTGACACTGAGATACGTAGGTAGATGGATAAACTGGCTGCCTGATAGATTGATGGGAGGAATATGTGCAGGTTGGGTGATGGGAAGGGGACAAATTTGGTTTCTCAAGTCTTATTATCTCGCTTATGGGAGTGGGGGAGGGGAGGCTCTCTGTCCTTCCTGAGCTGCTAAATGCTGTCACAAAAACATTTATTAATATGCAAATTCTAAGTGGCAATCTGGACCCAGTCGGGTTGTGCTAATTTGCACATTAATATCTGTCTTCAGGCAGGCCTCAGCTCTGGAGAGGGAGGGAGTAGGGCTGGGAATGCAGACTGGGGAGGGGGGAGCAGGTGGGGCAGGGTGGAGGGGGCCCTGCAAGGGGCCTGTGGCTCCTCCCAACAAAGGCAGGCAGGAGTTGAAGCCAGCCTGCAGTGAGGGACTGGAAAGCAATGAAGCTCAGCAGGTCCAGTCTGTGGTCCAGACACATGGGGACACTGGCCCCTGGTCCCCACTGGTGCGGGAGGTCCCCAGAGTCATACTGGGAGTCCTGCGAAGAAAGGGAGGCTGTGGAAGCCTTAGGCCAGACAGGGTGCTGGTGCTGACAGACAGAGCTAGTGAGGGTACTAAGGTAATGATGGGACATCAAGGGGCACTTTGGCTGGACAGAGTGGCTGCTGTTGCCCCTCCCCGCCACAGTAGTAGTAGCTTTGGGGTGGAGGAATGGCTAAGGAGCCCCTCCTCACTTACTTGCTCTGTCCCAGACCAGGCCTGTCCTCCACACCCAGAGAGGTGGTCTCCTCTCTCTGCCTGTCCCCCCAGCCACCAGCCCTGCTCAGTGGACTCAGACCACCCATTCTGCACTAACAAATGCAGAGCTATGCACCCCAGATTTGCTGGGTCAACCCCCATTCTAAACCCTCTCATCCTTTGTCCCCATTAATACAGTTACATTTGTCAGACCTGTGTCTGATTATTTGTTTAGAAGATATGATCACCTCTAACAGGTTCAGCAGTGGTGATAGTAGCTGTGATGGATGTCAAGAGAAGAACGAGCCTTACCTTAGCTGGTCCACACCCTCGAATAAGCAGACAGGCCATTAGCGATGAGAAGCAAGTACCCTCTCCCCTCAGCCCACAACAGCTTCCTGCTGGCTGGCTATGTGCTAATTAGATTCATTATTCAAACCCTGCCCTGAGTATCAAGCCCTCCCTGACATCCTATCCAGAATGCTTTTTTCTGTCAAACACTGTGCAATCCATCTGCAGATCTGAATGTTTCTCTGATTGTTTCATGTGTGAATCTTGTTTCCCTAGCTACATAGGGAGCTCTCTCCTCCATGGTACTTGGCAGGGAGAGATATGTGGCTTGATTTCAACAAATACTTATCAATTTTTGAAAATAATCTTATCAGCTAACACCTTTTGCTGTTATTTCCAGATATTAGGCTCATAGTGCTCAACTATGACATATATTGTTAATTCACAAATTTAGATTGAGGGATTCATTCATTAATCAAAATAAACTAAACTTGCAATTCTGAAGATGGCCACCAGGTGGTGATATGTGCCTTGGTACAATGTATATCCTTTTTGCTTTGCAGAGACCATGAATTAATGTATTTATTTTTCTTACCTTTATACTATTTTAATTTACATGCTCTTGTGTTCCAGGCATATCTTCCCCTGCTCCTAAAAGAGTGTCTGTTCTAAAAGAGTGAACTGATAGATGCACAGAGGATAACAGATAATATCACGTGATGTGTGTTGTAACGAACCAAGTGCTCTGAACGCTCAGAGAAAGAAGTAATTAGCTTAAAGAAGAGGAAACTGTCACGGAGGTGGGAAAAGAGGAAGGCAAGTAAGGAGGGAACAAGAGTTTGCCAGAATTGTGAGTGTCCATGGCGGGGGGGGGTTCTCCACAGAAAGAGAAGAGAAGGCACAGAGGTAACAGCAGGGGAGGGAGGAAAAGGGATGCTGCAGAGAATCTCCAGAACAGGAGGAGCACCTGGGCCAGATCACAATGGGCCTGAAACACCTTTGTTTCATTTCTCTTGGGCAGGAAGGATGGGGGGAGGGTGTAGAGAGAGACCTGCAGGAGTGTTTGGCGTCTGGGGCTGGGCTGAGAGGGGAGAGTGCTGGCCTTTGGAGGTGGGGAGCTGAGCTGGAGCGAGGCAGGGTCAGGGTGGCGGGGAGAGAGGGAGGATGGTGACGTAGAGGGGCCCGGGAGGGAGGCCTGGTTGATAAGAGAAGGGATGGGTGAGGCAGAATCCGCACCAATGATGAGCTGTCCTGATCAGGAGACAGTGCAGGTGATGAAGACATTAACCAAAAGAGGACACACGTGTTCCCACTAATTATCCTTAGGAAAAGTCAAAATAGAACTTTTGATTGAATTAAATTAACTTGAACATGGTGCTATTAAACAGGAGATTGGAAAGTCTTATAAAACAAGCCTATAAAGAAAACACCACATAAGTACAATTCAGTCCCCTTCTCAATAATCTTTAACTGTTATGGTCCTAAACAGTTTCTATTTTCCTAAATAGTTACCCCTCCAGGGTTTCACAGAAGAAACCCTTGACTACATGCTCACCTCCTTACTTTGCTCTCGCACCTCAGGCTGTGTACAGAGTTGGGTTCTGTGAATTCTCTTCACTTTGGAAAGGTTTTATTGCCTCCTATAAGTCTGCACTCTCTTGCAGTGACCTGAAGAAGAAACTAACAGCAGAAAAAAAAGGAAGAAAGAAAAATGCATCTCTCATCTAGGACTTTCTCAGCTCTAAGTGGTAGCCCCAGAGACAGGGTTCACGGGGCTGTGTCTGCAGCAACCGAGGCTCCCCGATTCCTGCTGGCCTCACTTTGGGATGTGCAGGTATTTCTTTGACCTTTGCCCAAGGCTCAGGTCCTAGCAGCTCAAGGAGAGAGATAACCCCAAGTTCCTCTGGTTCCTTGTGTGTTGTTTGTGCTTAAGGCTCTTCAGTAGAAACTTGGACACCAGCCCTCTTTTCCTGCCTGTGTATTGGTTTCCATTTTGCAGGAAGCTGGGGGGACTCAGAGGGTAACTTCCTCAGGGAAGCTGAACCCACACCTCTGCACCAGGCCCTGCTTCCCACCTGGCAGTGGGGCTCTCAGAACCTGCTTCTGGGCTGTGGCTGGCCTCTGCCCTGTGGTCCGAGCCATGGATGCCTGGAACCACAGCCAGCCAACTGCTGCCTTCACTTCCAAGTTGTGGCTTGTGTCCAATCCTGGAGGTCTAGGATGTGTAGCTTCCCTAGTGCCAGACTTAGGACTGAGCCAGGCCAGACTCCACGCCCAGGGGACCAGATTCATTTGGTCCTTCTGAACCTCTTTGGAAAGACCTAGAGACTGACTAGAAACCCAAAGACCCTGAACTGGATCCTTTTCTGGCCTCGAGAGGCTGGTGGAAGAGTCCAGGGCTCACCAAAGCTCCAGGTTCTTCTTGCACCTGGCAGCTCCCCTGTGGACTGAGGCCTATCTCAGCAATATCCTGAGTAGATTGTAAGTATGCCATGCTTTTCCATCCCCACCCTTTGCTCCTTCTGCCTCCAGTCTTCACAGATCTGTGCTGGCCCACATACCCCATCTCCCTAAAGTCAAGGTCTGGCAGTGGAGTCCTTCAAAGTGAAGGGCACCAGCACCCACAGCCCAGCAGAGCCAGGCTCTGGGCAGCCGACCTGGGGCTCCCCCATGGTGTCCACCCAGACCCTTGTCTTTCCCACCAGCTGGTGACACTCTGCCTCCCAAAATGGCCTTCACTGTCCTTGTCCCTGCTGTAATGCAACACCCCCTGGGAGGCACAGCAGTGTGAGTTAGAGAAGTCCTTTCCTTGGGAAGATTTTATTAAGGGGAAAGGGGAAAGGGACCACCTGATGTGGGAAAGGGGGCTTCTCTGAAGGAGCAGAAAGGTGAGCATGAGGCTCAAGGCCAACCTTGGTGCATTTATCAGCCTTGATCCTAAGGAGCTGGAGGCTGTGCACAAAGAGACAGGGCAGGAATACTGTCCCCCTCCCCGAAATGGTCACCTGTGGGCCTTGGACTGCTGCTCTGGCTTTTCCCTCTCCTTTCTTCCCTTCTCCTGCTCCTCCTCCTCTTTCCCCATCCCTTCCCCTCCACCTCAGCCTCCTCCCCTCTCCCTCCCTCCCCTCCTGTCCCCCTCCCATCTCGCCCTTCTCTCCCTCCCAGGCACCAGCACTGCCCCAGCTCAGACTTGACCCTGCACTGTTCTCTTTCCCACTTTCCTGTTGCATCGGCCCTCTCCTTGGTTACTAATGAGCTCAAGGTGGCAATACACACCCATTGAAGTCTGTTGCTGTAATTCATTAGCATAATGGGCCATACAGTGAGCAGTTATTGCCATAAAATGCTAGTGGGAGGGAGGAACAGCCAATCCCCCCTACGAGGGAGTGGGGGACCTTTCCAGGGCCTCCGCAGGACACCCAAGGGCCCCCTTCTCCAATCACCTCTCCAACTCCCTCCCCACCCTCTGCTTCTGCCTGAGCACCTTGGCTGGTACCATCCTGCCCCTCTCTCCTCAGGAGACCTTTCCCAGCACCCTGGAGGGTGACCAGGGTCTGTTCTGTCACAGGGCAGGGATTTCCTGCTGTGTGCAGGTGCTGTGGCTCCCTCCCAGGGGGCCTTCCTTAGCTTCCGGCGCAGCGGGGGTTGGGGGGTCAGTGGTGGTGTGCGCTGACCCACTCTCCCATGGCGCAGAGTCGGTACCTCATGAGCAGGCCTGGCAGCCTGTGTTGGTGAAACAGGGTGGTGCCTAGCCCCCCAAAGTTCGTGATGTCGGATTAAAGTGAGAAGAAATGAAGGGAGAGGGGTCAACAGGTTGAGAGTTGGGGACATACCTAAAACACTAGGCTGGAACCAGTAACAGCCCTACAGCTGACGCTGTCTGGCTCAGAAGTGACAGGGACACAAACAGGGTATGGCATGGGGGAGGAGGCTCCAAGTGTCTCTCAAGCAGCCCAGCCCTGCTCCCAGATCTGACGGGAGCCCCCATCTGCAGGGTGGCCAGTCCAGCTGCTGAGCATCACAGGCCACAGGAATGCAGGGCCCCTGAAATTTATGGCTAGACTTTATGACAATGGAAATATTTTTTTAATTGAGGTTTGCACCACCATTACACTGCTAATTTAATTATTCCCTATATTTCATCCATCACCATCTGATCCTCAGGAAGCAAATAGCTTGTCTTCTTGACAAGAAAGCACTGAATTGATTAAAAGTGCGAGGGAGGGGGAGTCGAGCTGATGTACTCACTACGGCAGGACCTCTGAGTGTCCAGGGGAGAGGGGAGCAGGAGAAAACGGAGAGCAAATGTCAACTAAGCATGATCGCCTCCCATGACCCTGGGAGCCTGAATGCCACAGCCACACCATTGCACCGCAATGTCGCACACTCATACGTGTTTGTAGACATAGCCTCAAGTATCCCAGCCAAACCTTCTGCCCCATTCAGCCCTAATCTGTCACGCAGGGCCATGCGCAGTGAATCTGCACTGGTCCCAAACACATGCAGCCACACCTCGCAGAGAGGCATCCCTGGCCGTCTCGCAGAAGACCGTGTCAGGAAATGGTCATGATCCGCGGGTCCTCCGGGTGGGCCCCTGCTGGGTCCTGAGGACCCAGGCTCACTTCTGTACAAGACTCAGGTCCCACCCAGGAGAGAGGAAACAGCAGCTCTCCCCCAGGCAGCCCCCTCCTGACCTGCTGGCCTCAGTGCATCCTCTGAGGGGCTGCTGCCCAGCTCCTCCTTGCATGCAGGGGGCATGTGTGGGAGCCCATGATGTGGGTTTTTGGAGGTGCCCCCACCTGTCACTCACACCATGTCTCGGCCCATATCTCCTACCCAGGCTTGGCTTGTTTTTCTAATGGTTTTGGGCAGGTAGGTCTTTTCACCTTGCCTACAGGGAAACTCTTTAAGGGCGGTCACTGTGCTTTCTCCTCTCTCTTCCTCTGCTGGGTACACAGGGCCTGATGGCCAATTAAAAGTGAGAAGGGGGCCTTTCTAAGTCAAGCCTTTTTGGTGGGCCGATCCCACTGCCACACGAGTGAGAGTACCTGGAGCTACTGGGGAGGACGGGCCTGGCAAAGTGCAGGCAGCAGGTTCAGCTGGGGGTGGGGGATGGAGCAGAAGTACCGAAGGAAAGACTGAAGGGAGGGAGGGAGGGGTGAAGGAAGGAAGGAAGAGCTAGAACAAGAGCCATGGAGGGAGGGAACTGGGCATGGGCTGAGGGAGAGGAGCTGGGTGGACGTGAGGGCTGGTGGAGGGGGTGGTGCCGCCGTGGTGGCACTGCCATCAGTCATCCTGAAAGCTCCAGGAGCCGGGTGCAGGCCCAGCGGACCCCTGACCCAGCCTGATCAATCCTAATGGAATGGAGCAGAGGGGCAGCCGCTGGAGGGAGCGGGCCACCCGTCCTCCCTGACGCCCGTCCTTGTAACATTGTCAGCTGTCACAGAAGCCTGGAATGAGGAGGCTGCCTGCCTCAGTCATGTCTGATCTAGTCTAGCGGGGCTGGGCTGCCCCTGGACAGAGGACAGGGGAAGGAGAAAGCAGCGGATGGATGGCTTGGGGAGGGGGCACTAAATCGTAGCCTGTATGTAGGTGGCCAGACGTAAAAGCAGAAGGAGCAGACAGAGAGAGAGGCTTGTGGGCAAAAGACACCTACGCTTTAATTCCCATTTGTTTCCCGAGCGGGGCAGAGGGCCAGAGACCCCCAAACCTTCCCTAGTCATCTAGGGCACAGGGACACACCCTCAGGCAAAGCTGCCCTCCTCACGGTGCAGCGCCCACACCCACAACCAAAGGATGCACCCTGGCGTCCCTCACCCAGCAGCTCTCTCCTCTCTGAAGCCCCACAGCAGCTGCTGCCTGTCCTGCTTGCTCTGAGCTCAGGGGGTACCTCCTGCCTCTAAGTTGCGCTCGACAAAGTCCCTTGTTCCCGAACATTCTTTGTGTTTGAGTCGCCCTGTCTTCCAGGCGGAGACGCCCAAAATGTTTCTGCCATCGCTGTGTTCTGCTTAGGAGTCTGTCTCCCCCACCCCATCACGGGTCCCTCAGTTCTCCCTCTCAGCACTACAACTCCTAGCTCAGTGAGCAGACCCTAGGTGATGCTTCATTGACACTGGCTTCGTCGGTTCTCTCCTGAGTCCCCCTCGGGTCCCTGCACAGGGCCAGCCACACAGAAGGGCTTGTGTACCAAGTCTCAGATGCCGAGGGTGCCAGGAGCAGAGAGCAGGGCACCCAGGGATGGGGCAGGAGAGAGGGGAGGAGGGGTAGAGAGGCAGAGCTGGGTTGGGCGGGGTGTGCTGAGCACAGACAGGAGGCAGGCAGTGAGGTGGGCACTGTCAGCTGCCGTGTCTGCCTGCCATCCCCACCCCGAGAGCCCAGATCCAGGGCACAATTGGTCCCAGGGTGGCTTTTTGTGTGTGGAGCTGAGAGCGCGGATGGTTAAATGATGCTGCCTGCAACTGGGTCACAGGAACCGAATTCAGACCCCAGGGGCTGTGGGCTCTCTGCTCCCCTTCAACCAGGATTACTTCTGTGATAAAGATCCAACTTCCTGTGTGCGCATCTGCTTATCTCTGGTGGGGAAGCAGAGAAAGAAAGGTGGTCTCCAAAGAACAGGCTGGAAGCTGAGTCCAATGCAAGTCCCTCACCTATGACAGGACCTCCATCCGTGTTGCCTGCCAGCCCACACCCCAGGGGACCCACACGAAAGTGCTCTAGGATGCCACTCTTGTTTTAGCTGCCAGGTTTGCACTTGACCATCTGTTTTTGCACAAGGGGCACCCCCTGAATACACCATTGAGATGCTTCCTATGTCTGTGTACAGCCTGCGAGTGATGTGGACCACAACGCAGCGAGGTCCCCCTGCTCCGCACACGTCATGTTAGATCAGATCGCTGACCGTGCTGACCGATAAGAGCCCAACTAAGTTGAGAAAAGAGAGGAGGAGAGACCATTGTGAGGCCAGGCTCTGCTTTTCTCAAAACAGTAGACTGTTTCCTGCGCTTGGAAAATTCCTTTGTGCTCACAGGCAGACTGGAGAAGTTACCCAGGGCAGGCGGGCAGCCATCGTTAGTGGGCCTTTTTCCAGAAATCCCTGGCCTCCAGAGCACTGGGCCTGAATGCACAAATGCCCATTCTACAATTCACAACAAACTCAGGTCGATTTTTGTCTGTTCCAGTGATGCGTGCACGCGCGTGCTTGCGCGCGCGTGCGCACACACACACACACACACACACTGTATTTTCTGCTGCCAGAGTGAGCTGGGTCTCTGTTCTCACACATCTGAGAGACCTTCTGAAGAATGAAAGAGCAAGGTTCAAAGAGGTGAGGAAGGTAATTAGGAGGTAATTAGGTTCAGATGAGGCTGTGAGGGTCTGGCCCCGTGATGGGCTTCCTGCCCTATAAGAGACACCGGAGAGCTCGCTTCTCGTTCTCCTCGACATCTGAGGACACAGGAAGAAGGGGGCTGTCTGCATCCCAGAAAGAGAGCCCTCACCAGGGAACCAACCCTACTAGCCACCTTGATCTTGAACTTACATCAGCCTCTGTAATTGTGAGAGATGAATTTCTGCTGTTTAAGCCACTCAGACTGTGGTTTTCGGTTATGGCAGCCTGGGCTGACTGGGAAAGGCACTACGTCTGCAGTGGACACTGAGGTTGGGGAAACGGAGCAGAGACTTGGCTCTGGTCTTCTTGGAAAGACCCTGGTGCCCTCCCACTCACTCCTGCCTGGGCAAGGGATGAGAGGTGTGCCGGGCCTCCAGCAGGGAGGGCCTACCCAGACCACAGACCTCTCCGATGAACACATCTGCGACTTGCTCAAAGCCACTCAGAACCATGGAAAGAAATCTCACATGGGGTAAATGTCACGAGTGGGACATTCTTTTCTAGAAGGGATTCACTAAAATCCCTTCTGAGAACCAGCTCTCTCCCTGCCTTCTGTGGTAATCTGACACAAAATGGCCTCTTGGGGCCCAGCGTACACCACCAGGAAGGGCTGTCCAAAGACACACAGAGAGTGTGCACCAGATCTCCAGGTACCAGCACCCTGGACACTCAGGCCCAGGTGAGTGTGGGCAGGACAGGACCGTGGCTGCTGGGAGTCCCAGGGAAACACTCCCCATGGACTTCCAGCTTTGACAGCAGGCTGAGGTCCCATACCCCCTCCCCCGAAACTCCTCAAAGGGACAAGCCCAGGAGAGGCATGTGCTGACTGATGTGGGGGTAGGGGATTCCACTCCCAGGGGGCTGGCACTTCAGGGCCCCAGCCCAGGTGCCTGGGTCTGTCCTGGTGATGGAAGTGTCCCTCCAGACAGTTCCTTCACCTCCTGATCAACAACCTGCACCCGAACCTTGGCAACCTCTGAGGTGAGGGCGCATTGGGGAGCTACAAATGCTAAGCACAAATGAAATTAAATGAGTAATATTTTTACCTGCCTTAAACAATTTTTAAAAAAGCAACGCTAACAATTGCAACTGCAAAGGCTAAGGGAAGAAAAAAATAAAGCAAAAACACCCCACCTCCTCAGAGCGCAGCGCCAGCGGCCGGCTCTGGGATTTGCATGACAAAAGCACTCAACAAACAACAACAAATTGCCAGCTTGTCAGGGCCGCGGGGCACGCGCGACAACTGGCGCGCTCCTCTCCTCGGGGTAGCTCTGGCTCCAGGGCCCTGCAGGAGGGGCCAGCGGCGGCAGATGCTGGGGACTGGCGGGCGGGGCAGAGCGGGGCGGGGCGGGGGGAGTGGGCGGGGCTGGCCTCTATACCAACCGAGCCGTGACAGCGGTCTGAGCTGGTTTGCCAACCTCTGCCACCCACTCGGGACCAGGCAAGAAGGGCAGGATGGAGGGCGCGTGCTGAATGGCCAGCAAGGAGAGGGATGAGGGGCGGAATTGGGCCGTTCTTACCCCCTGCGGCTCACACATCGCTGCCTTGTCTCTAGACCTGGCCTGGATCCTGGGGCACACTACAGGGTGACCGCGGGCTTCTGCCCCATGCAGGTCCTGGGACAGTCCGAACAACAGGCTGCCCTCAGCCCAGTGTCCCTGCCTGATGGGTCCCCTCCTGGCAATGCGTCCAGCCCAAAGGCTGGGCTGGGAGGGGAGAGCATGCAGGCATCTCCCTGCAGCATCTGGCTCCCCCCACGTGAGGCCGGGACAGATGGCTGGCCAGAGCTAAATTGATTCATAATGATTTGTGTCTTCCCCTGCCCGGCAACGGGTAACTTTTCATTAGAGACACAGATGTCTTAATAACTCTATGCCAGGGTCCTCCTATGGCAGCCACTCCACTCCACTGTAGATGGGGGTATGCAGAGGGGTGAAGCGGTGGGGGGACTGAAAAGCCCACCCCGTGCCAGCCCAGCAAAGTGTGCTTTCCCCAGACCCCGAAATGCCTTCTGCCCACCTCCCACGGTGGGACTCCTGACCTGCCCGTGTTCCAGCCACTGGGGCCACCTCCCAGCCTCCGAGCCCTGTGTGAGTGCCCCCAGCTTTACTTCCTCTCCCACGGCCCCTCCGGTGGCCCCTTGCTCCTTCTCA
Organism: Anoura caudifer; assembly: GCA_004027475.1. Classification (NCBI taxonomy): domain Eukaryota; kingdom Metazoa; phylum Chordata; class Mammalia; order Chiroptera; family Phyllostomidae; genus Anoura; species Anoura caudifer. Next base: position 250,579 of record PVKU01000597.1, read on the forward strand.
GCCTCCTTGCCATTCCCATGGTGTGACTCTAAGTGAGTCCTGTCACTATTGCCAGGGTCTCCACTCCTGCTCCCCAGTAATCCCCAAACTCTAGTCCCCAGTACCCTTCATGATGAGTATTCTCCATAATGGAAAACGGCCCTCCAGCACCATGGCTTCAGGGTCACGACATCTGCCTGGTCTCACCCACTATCTGTCTAAATATGCCCCCACTGGGTCACCTGCCAAAGGGAACGTCCACTCTTCCCAGCAGATCCTAAGCGCTGGGGGAAGTGGGCTCACTCCTTCCTGTGACCAGCCTCCAGCTGACTTTCTACTGCAGCATTTACAACTGTGGCCTTGGCTGGAGCAGGTCTGTCTCACACCTGCCTCAGTTTCCTCTCCCACACCTCCGTTCACTGGAGGATTCCCACTCCCACCGTGGGCTGGGCTGTGTGCGAAGGACCTGACACGTTCGGTCCTTTCACTTACATCTTGGGAGTCGGGGCCTGGGCTGATGTCTCTGCACCCTGCCGGGTCACTGGGCCCCACACTTTGCACATGCCAGGGGCTCCCTGCACATTTGTTGAGAAAGTGAGTGACAGTGTCTTGGTTTTCCCCACTAGCAATTCGTCATTCTGAAATTAGTAGCCCCTCTCTGGGCCACCCTTGTAAAACATCAAGCTCCCTGAGATGTCAGGTCAGGGAGCGGTGAATGCCAAGTTCCCCTCCTCCAAGTGTGACTATGCTACCTGGAGGTTTCCAGCCGGGGGAAAGACTGTTTCAGTGAGTAGGGGTGCTGAAGCCTACCCAAAGGACCTCTTGCTAGGCTGGGACCAGCTCTGCCTGCCAGATTAGAAGGACTCCAAATAGCTCACCCTAGTACCAGACCCTGTTCTGAAGCCCACATGTGGGGCTGGCGTTGGGCACTCTGCCTTCAGTGCTCCCACTGCCCATGGTGTCCAGTGTGGGCTCCCAGCCTGAAGTCCAAGGCCCCCAACACCAACCCACTTCCTGCTCTCCTGTTGCCCTGTTCCTTTTGTGGACCCAGCAATTTCCTCTCACTCTTCCTCAAACTCTTTGCTCATCACAATTCCACCTTCCGACACCTCTCCTGGTTCTTGTCTGTCTAGGTAAATCCAGCCCATGGTCCGGGGCCAGGCTCTGTCATATTCGTGAGGGTGAAACCTTTCTCTCCATCTGGCCCACAAGTGCAGAACATCTGACTTCTTACATTTCCCTGAGGACTCAGCAGAGGCACATTTGTGTGAACTTATGGCATGCTCCTCTGCTCACCCCACTCACCACCCCCCACCCCACGAACCCGCTGGACACCACCAGGACTCCTGGCCTCAGATGCCCTTGTGCAGCCCCCAGGGGTACAGCCCTCCAGCCCCGTGCCCATACAGTGAGTGCTACAAGCCTCCAAGAGCCGGTGGCTCCAAGGCTGGAGTCCAAATTATTGTCCTAGCTGTGCTGCCCTTTTCCCATCTGTAAATTTTGGCTATTGAGAATGTTCCTCAAGATGGTGGATGTGACTAGGCTTTGAAAAGGATTAGAAACAGACAAACACAAACAAATGAAAGACGGATGAGTCACATCTGAAGGCACTGAGCTTGGCACTGAGTGTCCTCTGCACCGAGCTCCAGCTTAGTAGGTGCTCAGCAAACAATGGCCAAGGGGATGCAGCAGCCCTGTCATGCTGGTGTCCCTGCAAGAGACAGCGTGGACGAGGCAGGGGGCTGCATAGATCTCAGTCACTTAGAGGCTGTGGCTGGGGTCAGTCTGGGACAAGGAATTTGGGTTCTTTTCCTTGCTTGTGGGGTGTGAACCTGTGACCTCAGCGTCGCTGACAGCACAGCCAAACCGCTAAGCGTTCTTCGCAGACAGCCCTCCTGGAGGAAGCCAAGAACCATCCTTTCCACCTCCCCGGGGCATCTCCCCGGCAGGCTTCCCTGCTCATGTCTTTTGTTTTTCTTAATTAAAGTAGCAAGAGCCAGGATTCCGTCTCAGAAGGTACAGCCTCGAGTCTGGATGTCTTCATTGTGGTTATGCCATCGGTGTGCCCGCCTTCGTTACAGCTGGACAGTGGGCCTCATGGGGCTCACCGGGGAAGAGAGTGAGGGGGACCTGACCCACTGAAACTCAGCCACGCGTGTCCCCACTGCCCTGTCACCGCCAGCTTCCCACCAACCCTCACCCCTCCCAAACCTTTCAAGGCCTGCAGGTATCCCCTCTGTGAAATGCAGCAGCTGTTCAGGGCTCAACGCCTGGCTGTGGCCCTAGATTTCCTAACCCCTGAAATCCCTGCATGCCCCGTCCCTTGCTCCTCCATTTAGAGAGCCTGGGTGCATCTGTGCACAGGGAGCCTTGGCCGTCCCTTCATCTGCTCAGGGAGATTTGCTGGGCTCTGTGGTCAGTTTAGTGCTGGGCTGGACACCTCCTGCCCTCCTGGAGCTTCCAGTCTAAATCGGAGAGGGGGAGGGCATTGGAGGCCTGAGGCAGGACAGCCTGAGGCAGGGTAGCTCTGGGAGGGCCTCCTGCCCTCTCCAGGCTTCAGGCTTCCATTTCCGCACATGCAGCTTGAAGGCATTGTTTGGGATCTGCACATGGTGCACTGAGGAGCCCTGGGGAGTGTGTGTGTGTGTGTGTGTGTGTGTGTGTGTGTTTGGCAGGGTCTGGACTCTGAGCCCCTTCTGACCACTTCCTCTTGAGCGGCATAGCTCATGCTGTCCAGAAACTGGGCCCAGTGTGGGCAGCCACTGCCTGGTCCAGGAACACATCCTGGTTTATGGCTCTCTCTGTATTTGTAAGTAATGACTGCCCAAGAACCCTGCGAGGCAGGCATTGCTGGCTTTTTATCAGGGAAGAAGTCCAGTTCCAGCGGAGCCCCGCTGGGACGGGACCACTGAGACTGGCATGGAGGTGTGTCTCTGAGCCCTGCCCCTCCTAGGAGTCCTGTGCCGGACCTGGGGGCTCCTTGGGTGTGCTTTGCTCTGACACAAGGTTGGCTCTGCCCTGTAAAGCAGGGCATCCTCCCACCCTCTGTCCTGATTATGCGCTGTGCCCTCTCTCCTGTCCCTCCCTGCTCAGGCCTGGGCCAGGTGGCAGGGCCGTAAAGGGGCCCTGGGTCCATCCAGAGTGTGAAGGGCAGGTGCTTCAGGGAGGAAGTGTGTATGCCGGGTGGGGGCAGGCACTGCCAGCCCCCGCTGCTGGGAGGCAGGGAGAGCTTTTATAGCCTATGAGGCCTGCTTCCCCTTCCCTTTCAATAACAGTCTGGCCAAATTTCTTCTTCCTGTAAAGTTCTGGAGTGTGAAGGCTAGGAGAGAGTGGGGGCTGGGAAATGTGTGCCAAAGAGGGGGGAACGACACTGAAAAAATCCTGTCCTGGGCAGACAGCTTGGTGCACTGTGGAGCAAGAGGAGAAGCGTTCTGTCTGGAATGATGACCTTTGCTGGGAAGGAGTCCTCCCTGCTGGGCCAGGGCCCCACACACGTGGCTGCTCCATGGCCTGTCTCTGGGCTGTGAGGGGTGGCGGGAAGCAGACCTGCTGCTGTCTGTCTTGGGGAAGAAGCTGGCCCAGGATGGGTGGGAGGAGGCTTCTTGCTGTGGCCCAGCACTGGGGCAGCTGGCTCCCCAAGAGGGCCTCCCGCTGAGGCAAGGTTGCACCAGCTCCCTCCATCTCCCCCTCCTCCCTGGCTCTCTGGGGTCTTCCACCTAAGGACACTAGTAGGTATAGGGGGCCAGGAATGAACGCCAGCCATTCATTCACGTGGAGTCCCTGGCCTTGGTCTCCAAGATGTGGGATTCCTGAGAGGGGTGGGCTTGGTGGGCAGAGTGCTGTGCTCACAGTTGCCTAAGCTTCAGCCATGAAGCCCTGAGAACCACCATCTTGGGAAAACTCCGTCTCCTGCCAGTTCCCTGTGCTCTTCAACCACGTCGCCTCAGGGGACTGAGAGGGTTAACAGAGACTGCGGGCGCGGGCTTGCAGACCGCTCAGCCTTCACATGTGTGTACTTTGTCACAGGTATGACTGTCCCACCTGTGTTAAGGCCTGCCCCCTCTTTCAAATCAGTATGTATGGGGCCCCATCTCTGCCAGATGACAGGGCACCAAGCTGATTAGTGCATAGGCAAACAGTTCATGGCTGTTGTTAATTAGAAATACTTGATCACCAATGGGATGCTATGTATTCGGGGCAGGTGGAGGCTTTTACTAACAACTGAGCGATGATCAGTCTAGAAGCCCCCAAAGAACAGAAACACATGGTGCCCAAGACCCACCAGTCATGGTCCACTTGCCTAGAGTTGACTTGTAACAAAGCCACACGTCTGTGGGGCTCTTGTGCTTCCCATGCCTTCCAAGGCACGTGGCCCTGCCCAGGATCAAAGGCAGGCAAAGTGCTGGGTCCAGGTGGCTGGTGAGAATAGTGTGGTCCTGACTCCTGAACACACCTGCTCAGCCACCAGTCACCTAACTAACTAACCTGCCCAACTAACTACCTGTGTGACCTTGGGCAAACCAGTTCAGCCTCTTGGCTTCAATTTCCCCAATCACATCCTCCCTGGGGCCCCAGAACTCCAGGCTCAGACATTCCCAATGCTTTGCTTCCTGCTTGTGCAGGGGAGTCTCATTGATTCAGTCTGGTTGGCGGCCAAGACATCAAAGGCAAAGTAAACACCAAGGTAAACCTGGAGAGATGGTTCATTTTGTACATCGGTGGGCTTGGCTACGGCACCCAGCTAGTCAATGAAATGCTAATCTAGATGTTGCTGTGACATTCTGAAGATGTGGTTAACTGACTTTAAGTAAAGGAGATAATTCCTGATTATGTGGGTGGGCCTCATCCAATCAGTTGAAGGGACTTACACGCAAATGGAGGTTTCCCTAAGGAAGAATAAATTCTGCCTCGAGACGGCAGCATCAGCGTCTGCTTGAGCGCTTCCAGTCTGCTGGCCTGCTCTACAGGTTTCAGACCTACACGTCCTCTCACAACCTCATGGCTCAGTTCCTCGAAATACATCTTTTAATGTGTATCAATGATATATATATCATGCATATATTTAATATCCATAAATATAGATGATATGTATTTTTATGTCTTAGATGTACATGTCTATGTACATCTGTGGTTCTGTGTCTCCAGAGAAGTCCGATACTCCTGGGCTTAAGAACGTTTCCAAAGAAACGTGTTTGTTGCTTTCACATCCTTTCAGCAAATACTACTTAGAAACAAATCATGCAGCCGACTTCAGTAAACGGAGACTCCTTTGCCATTAGGCACATCCATCGATCTTAAATATGTTCTCTTCTTCTGCGCTGAGCCACCCACCCAGCCCCAGACGCCCAGGTCAGGCTTGCTGTCTCAGTTTGCATCGTCCACTCAGATTCACAAAAGACAACTTGGATTCCTAGGTCTCAGACCCCAAATGGATGAGGTGCACTGGGCTATATATTTTTTAAAAAAATTTGACTGGTGTCTATTTTACTGTTCTGAGCAGATGATGTTCTTTGTTTATGAGAGAAATTAGGCCAAATTCAACTTTTCCACAGATGGAGAAGCCTGAATTATTTATCAGAGGCTCATGAATTTGGTTCTGGCAAATGGCAGGGCCGAGGGCGGCTGATTTGTGCTTCATTGTTGGAACAGCTTGATCCCAGCAGGTCCTGGGCCGTCCTGACGCAGTGCGGGGCCTGGCTGGGGTCCCGGGACTGGCTCAGGGCAGGAGGAGGTGGTGGGGACCCTTTCCCAGTTGCTTCTGCTGGGCTCCACTGGTTCCCAAGGTCGTGGGGAGGGGGCCCTGACTCGGACTTTGATTGGCTGCTGGGATGGCTGGGCTTACTGGGGCCATTGGGGACAGGTCTTCTCCACTCAGAAAAGAAACAGAAGAAAATGGGAAAGATGGTCATTGTCACTTGCTTTCTCCCACCAGGCCATTCTTTCCTTCCAAACTGAACTGCAAGGCCATCTGCTAAAGCTTCTGTGTGGTTCACTATGTCTGGCCCTGCACAGCCCAGCAAGCACCTACAACGTGAAAGCCTCGTCCAGGGCTCCTGCCAGGTACAGCAGCGTCATGGAGAACACAGTGGGCTCTGTGTTTGTCAGGGAGGACTCAGGGAAATGTCTTTCAGTGGGACCTGGGCCATTGCAGGTACTAACCTGAACTCATGCTGACTGACCACTGATCATGGGTCACGTGCTGTCCAGGCCTGAACTCAGCTGGCCCTCAGACAGCCCAGTTCAGGATGTGGTCCTGACCCCACATGACACAAAGCTGGGGGTTCCCTGGCACCAGCTGTGGCTTGGAAAGCCCCCAGCCTTGAAGGCACTTGTAGTTGATGGGGTGTTACTGATGGTGACAATCTAGCATCCTTATCACCCAACCTCACTCACGCAGGCTGCCTCTTACTTCCCTGAGGTGCAAGCTGTTACCCAGCCTGGGGAAGACGTGAGAACGTTGCCCTTCAAGAGCTGAGTTGGCCTCACTGGGGACCTGCAGTAACCACAGCTCTTTCTGCCTGTCCAGGGGTGTCATTCCCTGGGCATGCCCTGCTACCTCCCTGGGCTGTCTGGCCTTCAAACTGAACTCTGTTTGTGTTACTAGTTTCCTGGTGGCTGGGACAAATCACTGAACTGCTGGGCCTCATCTCCACCCAGTCCCCGGTTGTCTGGACTCCTTGTGTCTGGACTTTACTTTCTTTTCCATTTCCAGGACCACATGGAGGGGATCAGTCCATTTTCATGGGATAAATGATTTGGTGGGAATGAGTAAGGAGGCTGCAGAAGTGAGTTTTTAAGTGTCTGGTGTGAAACATTTTAATTTGCATTTAAGTTTAACTACCATCGTCTTTAATGTTGCCCACGTGGGAAAAGAGGCGTTTGGGTCCCAGGATGCTCATTCCTGTTTCCAAGCATTCCTTCTATTGTACTTGCCTGGGGTACATGCCCGGTGACCTACCTCCTTCAGGCCCTTGGAGCTGCCCCTCCCAACCCCTGCCCTGGCCGCCACAGCATCGCCTGCCCTTCTCTCCTGTGCTCTGAGGAGGGCCCCTTCCCACAGACAGGGTGTGGGTGTGGGGCAGGGTGGAGGGAGAAGGTCTTTGTCATTCATTATTTCAGCAAGGAGCCAGGGTCTGAGTGGTGAAAAGGTGAGGAAGAAAGACAATGAGTGAGAAAGTAAATCAAAGTTCAAGTCAAAGGGAACTTGTAAAATTCAAAACACTCTTCCTTGCTTCTAACAGAACTCCTTTATCATCCCTTCAACCCCCACCCTGACGCACATACACACATACTCAGATTTTTCCACTCTGGGGACTCCTGAGGCTGCTCCTCCTCTGGTAAGTGGTGGAAGGGCAGCCTGGTGCCCTTCCATCACCTACCAAGTTCAAGGTCTGTTTCAGGCCTAGCTCAAGACTCTCCTCGGTGGAGCTTTCCCCAGCTCCACCCCCATCGCAAACTTACTCTGGCCTCCCGCCTGCATCTATACACAGGACTGTGTAGGACTGGTTTTTTCCCTCACTGGGCTTGCTCACCATCTCCTGGGAGGCATTGGGGTACCCAGGAAAGAAGGAGGAGGGTAGAGAAAGATGCTTGGGCTGAGACAGCCAGAGTGAGGGGAGAGAGACAGGTAGGAGTAAGGGAGGCAGGAAAAGAAAGACGAAGGTAACGGAGGAGGAGGGAGGGGCGAGCCAGCCAGCAGTACTTATTGGACTAAATACAGTCCTGGGACAGCAAGTAATTCGGGTCTGAGTCAGCAAGTTTCACCCATAAATTCTTAAGCATCTGTCAGGCCACTGCTCCCCACCCCCCGCCGTTCAGAGCAGCCGCTTCAAAGGGAGCCTGAGTGAAAGCCTCATTTAGCAAATGAGGGGAAGGTTTAAAAATAACACCAGGAGTCACCCTCCATGAAGGCGAGGCCACCCCTTCTCCTGCTGCTCTACGCAACCCTCCCCCAGTCCAGCAAGGGCCATAAGCAACACTGGGGACAAATGGCTAGAGTGGAGAAATGGGGTAACAGTGTTTGCATGTGATAACGTGCGACACTGTGTGACCAAGGATGATCATGGTGAGGGAGGGCCATGTGCTGCTGGGACAGCCCGCACTTGCTGTGCAGGTGTGTGACAGTGCAGAGGACTGAGGCCTGGCCCCGCCTGTGTGTGTGTGCCGCCTTCTGGTTATGGGCCTGAGAGATGGAACTTGTGACAGGCAGCATGTGACCTCACAGATGGGGGTGGCGGGTAATATACTGTGTGTTCCGATCTGGCAGAGGGGAGGTATTGGGCAGAAGCATGAAAGGCAGGTGTCAGCACTTCCCTAAACGCCCATTCAAGTGATGTGTGCCGGGCCCTGTGTGTGAGGGAGACAGACTATGGCAGAGACAGAGCACGTGGACCTTCTGGGCTGGGGCTGCTCTCAAGAAGGAGGCCATCATCTCATCCTCTGAGATGTTCTCAGAGCAGACTGTCCTAGCTTTGGCCTCAGTTCTCACCTTCTGTCGTCAGAGGCCACTCCCCCACCGCAGCCTAGATGCCAATGGCTGGCCTTGCCCTGGCCTTGCCCCTGCTGTGAGGCCATCTGTCCAGGAGGCAGAACCCTCACCAGGCAGCCAGGGTGGTTCAGAGCCAACATCTTCCACCTGAAGTGGGATCTAGACCACCCTCCACTCCTTCCTTGTTCCCTCTCAGGGGCTGGCCAGGTGTCCGCGTGCCTCCTGTCAGTTACCCCCCGCAAAAGCCTATGACCAGGTGTAATCAGCTGTATTTCGTGGCTAAGACAGCTACAGCTGCAACTGTGGTACACCATGTGGGCCCACCTCACTTCTGCCCAGCTCGTGACCTGTCCACTAGGCACGGAGAAGCAGAGGGTCCCAGTCACATAGTGGGTGGGAGATGTCTCTGCTCTTGGGACCACACCCCACAGAGGAGGAATCCCCCTTTTCCCAAAGAACTCACCCCAGGGCTCCTTTGAGTAGGGTGCCTCTAGATTCATTTAAGTTTTTGTTTTCAGATTATTAACTCACTGACAAAGAGGCTGGATGGAGCCTGGGACGTGGGGATGGGGAAGTGCAACTGGAAAGCATGAGTCCGGCCCTGACCCAATGGGGCATGGTCACACCTGGCTGCCCAGAGGGGCCTCTTACATCTGGGTGGTACCTTTACTTCAATGTCATCTGGCCCTGCCACCCCATATGCTCCAGTTCTTGGTGAGTTGGGCTCGCAGAAGAATTGGAGGTTTCCTGAAAAGGCTCAGAGAACTAGGATGGCCAAGGCCAACGAGGAGACCTGGCACCTTAACAACACCTGCGAATGTTGTTACTAAAACAGGGTACTATTTTCCCTGTGAGTCTGACTTGGCGGCTGATATACCACCATTACCATTTAATTTGGGGGTTAAGCATTGCCCCTCTCTTGCACAGTGTTTTTTCTTGCCTCAGCATTTTTATTCATTCTGCTCCATCTAAAATGTGTTCTATTCGTCCCACCAAATGCACCCTCCTTGACCTCACCATCCATTTTCACCATTGAATATCTAGTCATTTCATAGTGTTGCCTACAAATCCCCCAGGATTCAGTCTCCCGGTGTGGGGGGAACTTACTCAGGCGGGGGCATGTTCTACAACATGGTCTCACACCCCTTGCTACTTCAGATCTCTGCACACAGGCAGGCTTGCTCAGCCTTAAGTCCAAATGCTAGGTGAGTTCCCGAATACCTCAAACCCCCATCCATCCCTGTCCTTCCCTTTCACACATCATTTCCATTGCTTTAGGCCAGGCCTGGGTTGTGTGGGGGTTGGGAGGGCTTTGGCCCTCCTCCAGCTGGGAACAGAAAAATCCATCATGCACCTAACATGTATTTTCAAATAACTTACACGCATAACACCCCCACGCTGCCATTTCTGCGTCTCAGATCTGATTATCTGCAGCTCTCTCTCTCTCTTTTTAATAAAAAATTGCTATAAATCTTTTTGTCACAGAAGATATAAGACGCAGGATTGCTGGAGAAACTGCCTGGCTGAGTTGTTTGGTAGGTGTTTTGGTGCCCTGCTCTGTTTTTATTTTTAAACTCCCTTACAGCTCAAGCTGAATTTCCAAGAAGATGAGAGTAAAGGAGAGCTGTCCCTGGTTGGCGTTAAATGAGGGAAAGAAGTCCCAGGTGTGACAGTGCTCATCCCATCTCTACCCCAAGGTATCCATCCCATGCATGCTTCCTACACACTCGAACCTGTGCTCGGTCAGTGGGACCAAGGGGAGGGAGGGGAGATGCCCTGGATAAGCCTACGAGATAGTGCGTTAAAAACACCCATTCTGGTTAGAATCCTTTGCCTTCCATCTATGTCCCCATTCTTCCAGCCTCGGCTGAGCATCACGTGCTATGGGCCTGTTGGGAATGTGAGGGAGAGAGGGATGGGCATTGGGGAGCCTGTCAGTGGGGCCACCAGGGATCTGCATGATAAACAATTCCCAAGTGGGCAACTTGGAAGGTGACTGTTTGCTGGGAAACTGCCCCAACACATCTGACCCACTTGTTACCTAGGCCACAAAGCACTGTGAAAGGAAACAATGTCCCCTCAGAAGCTCCACTGGAGGTCAGGGTGGAAGAAAAGGAAAAGCCACTGATGTATGTGGACTATGGCCCTTGGAGTGCAGGGCCCTCCAGGCCTCGCACTCAGTGGGTGCGCAGCAGGTGGACCTCTGGAACCACAGGCTGGGGAGGGGAGGTCTAAAGTGAGCCTTTGGAAGAGAGGTTAGGCAAGGTGTCATAGGAAGGGAGAGCGATGTGAGCTGGGGAGTGAGGTACACGTGTCTGGGGAGTGCTGAGAGACCAGTCTGAACAAAATGGGAACCTGGAGGAGTGGCTACTAGTCTGCGTTTCAGTCCATCCAGCCGTGAAGAGTGGAATGCCAGGCCTCACGCTGGTCCACCTCAGGGAAGGTATATGGTTTAGTGCAAAGAACCGGAATCTTAGGGTTGGAGAGATCTGCCACTCACTACTCTTTGGACCTGGGCCATTTCCCTTACATCTTTGTGCCTCATTTTCCTCACCTGAAAGATGGGGATGACGATGCTGTCTTTGCAGTTGCTATGGGGATCAGAGGCATGGGGTATATATATAAAGCTGGTTTCACAGCGGGGGCCTCTCAGCAGATGGTGGCCTGCTTCCCAATGTTACTCCAGAGAGAGCTCTGCAGGGTGTCTGCTCCAGTCCCGCCAGGCCCTCTTCACAACCAGGCAGGTTTTGCCAACACAGCATAAGGGAGCAAGACACAACGCTGCCCGGCCCTGCCACGCTCTCGTGGTCTCCAGGGCGGCTGCCAGAGGAGATGCATTTATTTGTATTTAATAAAATTCCATAGCGTGGCAGTTTATGAATTACAGTGTAATACAGAGAATGGATACCAGATAAATGTATATGTGCGTGTGTGTGCATGTGCGTATCTGTATATACACGCATGCACAAGTTTATTGGTATTTTGAGGCCCACTGTGTTATTAATCTGATTCAAAGCCTGCAGCCCAGTTTAATATATTAAGTGAAATGGCAAGTCTTTATCCATCTTCCCCTCCTACTGCTCCCTACCTTCTGTCTGCTCTCCAGGACAACACTATGCACATGCCATATTAGATTCCATTTTGGTCCTGTTCTGATAAGCAGGAGATTAAATAATGAATGAGATTCCCATTAGCTCAATTTTTTTTTTGGCATATTTCAGGCAACCTTTTCCCTTTTTAATTAAATCGGCTCTGTACCGCAGAATATTTTTACATTGATTTGGAAGAAAAGGATTTTTTTTAAAGACCTGGTTATACTGACACCCCTGTGTGTACCCAGACTTGCCCGGCACCAAGTGTCGGTGAGGGAAAGTGATTGGGGTGCAGCTGGAGGACAGAAAATGGAATTTGGTGAAGACCCTGACCTCCCTCGCCCCACCCCACTCCTTCTCTCTCCCGTTCCAGGGTCTCTGCTCTCAGACTAATGGGCTTGCAGAGACACGTGGCTCTTTTGTTTTTATTAGAAAGCAGGACTATTCATTGAAATGTTAGCTCAGGCAAGGTCAGAATCATGTGTAAGGTGCCCACGAGTTGAGAGGCTTCCCACGCTGAACTCAAGCAGCAGCTGCCTTTCTCTCAGGAAGACTGGAAACCGCACTTCACCCTTTCAAAGGGCAGCACGAGGGGCTCTGAGACCAAATCCCCTAAGAATCTCGATTCCGAACATGCCCTCTCCGCACAGGCTGCTTCTCTTCTGCCCTGATTCTAATGGACAACTCAAAAAAGGTGGTCTTTCCAGGGGGCTGCGTGTGAGAGGAAGGGCTCAGAGATTCCACATAGGTTTGGAAAATCTAGAGGCTTCTTCACACTTCACTTTGTGATTCCTCCCCTTTTGTAGACATGGAGGCAGAGTTTGGAAGACCTGATTCCAAACCCCTTTTCCCTGGGCCCTTCTTTGAATTTCTGGGGTCCTCTCTACCGAGTCTCAACGATGTCTGAGGCAGCGTGATAGGTAACATAGTGTGAACGCTCTCAGCTACGCTTCAGGCAGGCATCATCAGTGTTCCCGCTGAAGGAACCAGGGGGCTGCGGCTTGGCACACCTGAGTCACCCATCCACAGGCCACAGCTAACAAGTAGGAGTCTGGATTCAGGCCCCCAACAAATCTGGGGTGCACATACTCTTTCCCTGACACAGGCCTTGCTGGGGGCACCCCATAATCTGGTTCTTCCCAGTGCAAGGTCCCCATTGCTCCTTGCTCTGTGGTGCTTGGGGGTGTCTCTGTCCCATGCTCCGTTCCACACTCCCTCAACTCTGGGCTCGGCTGGGCTCAGAAGGAGCTTTGGTCTCTTCCGAGTGGATGAATGGATGCAGTGGATGAATGGAGGTGGTTGGGGCTGGTGGTGTGCAGCGCAGGGCAGGGTGAGGGGTATCTCTGGGAGCTGCAGTAGTCATGTCCTGGGCCTGCCTGGGCCCCTCTAGACAGCGGGGGAGAGGTCTCTCTGATTCCCCGTAGGCCCCCTGCACCCAGTGCCTGGTGCACATGGGTTGACCAACTGTAAGTGAAGGCTGAGGGGGGATGGGGTGGTGGCTGGCCTGTGGACTGTCCTCAGATACCCGAGGGGCAGCCATGCAGAAGGAACCGGAGCCTGACCTACATATCTCATGTCGGGGAATGTGGCTTTCCCCAGAGGTGTGATTTCCCACGTGAACAAACACTTTCCCACAGGCTTCCAGAGGTGACTGAACAAGCCCGGAATGGCGTTAGCACCTCATTCCCCCTGGCTGAGTGCCCCCAGGAGCTGGGGTGGTGGGTGTGCAGTGGGTGGTTTTGGGGAGGGTCCTCACCTAATGCGACACTTTGATTCACACTGAGGAGCACACTTGGTCCCGGAGACAACTTGCCAAGGGTTAGATTTGGGAGGAATCTTGGGGTTATCACAGTCCCCTCAGGGAAGGATCTGGGGCTGGAAGCTCCTGGTCCCTGCACAGGAGGCTACCTGTGTCGTGGGATAACCTTGCTATTAGGAAGCTCTTCATGCTGAGCCAAATCTGCCTGCTAATCTCTCCTGCACCCTGGCCCACTCTAGGATACCCCAATAATGGGCCTGGCAGACCCCAGCCCCGACCCTGCTGTTGAGGGTCAGCAAGTCTGGGATGGGGGCTGCATCCAGGGAGGGCCAGATGTGGAGGGCTACTTCAACCGACCCCGGGCAGCCAGGCCCTTCCAGCCTTCCCTACCCTGTGAAAAGTTCACAGCTGGTGACATAGAGGAGGGTAGCAGGGGACAGAAGGAGCAGGCACCTGAGTCCTACCCCAGGGGATGTGACGCAGTTTACATAATTTCTTCTTGCTTTTTGCTGCCCAGACCTAACACCTTCCATCCCTGGCTCCCTCTGGGCAACCAAGACAGAGTGTGCTTTAGAGAGCAACCCTTCACACCCCACGTGTCAGGGCCCTGAGTACCACTGGGCAGAGACAGTGGTGTGGGCCCAGCCTGAGAGTCGTTCCCTCTCTAAGGGTTTGGTTGGTTGTTAGTATTGGGGATGAGGAAGCCTGACGAGGGTGTTGGGGGCAGGGACGACCTCAGGGCCATTTTCAAGGGTCGATTGGACAAAGAGGCTGCCCCTGCCTGTGAAGATGTGTGTGGGGTCCTTGGGAGAGTGTGACAAGTGAAGGACAGAAGAAGGCGATAAGAGAAGTGAGTGGTGCCCCCCCCCCCCCCCGCTTCCCTGGCAGGCTGGACTTACACAATCCCTGGCTCCTGTTCCAGGTCCAATTAATCTACTCTCTCTCCTGTCTCCTTCCTTCTCCTGCTCCTGAAGACAAAGGAAGGAGAGTGTGCCCTTTTGGCTGATGCCTCCACTGAATTATTTGAGAGACGAGACTTTAAATTGATGTTTAAAGGGCCAGAGGCCCAGGCCTCGGTTCCTGGTCACAGGAAGTTCTGGGCCCACAGGTATGTGTAGGCAGCTCCTGCCCTCTGCCCATCCCCAGTGTGCTCATGGGCATATGTGGGCATCCCGCAGACATTTGTGCCATCACATCTCTGCACACAGGCCCATACACAGCTTGGACATGTGTGTACATGTTGGGGAGGGAGGGACGTGGCATGTGAAAGCTCCGTGTGTGCCTAGCAATTGCCTTTTGTGTGCCTGTGTGTTGGTGCAACTTTGCGATTAGGGTGTACATGAGTTCGCACACTCTCACATGCTCCCTGACATGCGCAGAGAGGAGAAACATGTGCAGGTGGCCAGACATGGGTATGTGCCCGTGAAGGCCCCAACCAGGGGAGTGGCCTCTTGGCTGGACAGAAGCTGGCCTGCAGGAGTTGCTGCTCCCTCGTTCCTGGACATCCAGAGGCAAAGCGAGGGGCTGCTTTACCAGAGGCAGAAACCCAAGTTGCCTGAATTTTAAGGAAAGTGTCTTGAAATTTATTCCAAGTTCAGAATCTAGAAGAGAGTGGGAGATATGTGCGAGTTTTTGCACACGTGTAACTGCACATGTGAGACAGTGAGTCTGGGGGATCCTGATGCATATTAGCCACTGGCTCCTGGCTGTGTGTGTGTTGAGAAGGAGGAGAATGGTGGTCCAGCTTCAGTCAAACCATCTCCAGGAGACAAGGCTATGGGGCAACTTGCCCGTGCAGGTTGCTGCTGCTCCTTTCTTCTCATGCTAACCCCTGTGGTAGGGGATGAGCTTTGGGAATTGATGGGCAGTTGAGACATGTAACATTCCTGAAATCCTACAGTGCCCACCAAGTCCAGCCAAAATGAAGGTCTCTGAAGCCCAGGAGAACAGCCAATACTGAGGCAGAGCTCTCCCCAGATTCAGAGATGAGCACCTTCTCGAGAAGCGTGGCCAGAGGGGCCGAGAGGAGGCTAGGGCTGCCTGAGGAGCTGGCACAGCTCCTCGTGTGTCTGGGTCGCCGCCCTCAGGATTAGTTCAGCACTAGTGACTGCCTCACTCCCAGCCAGGAGCAATGCCCATGACCTCCCCCCTGAACCACTGTTTCTCCACGTTCCAGTGGCCAGGAGCGATGTCAGGGCACCTCCTCCACGGAGCAAGTCCTGCCCACTCAGCACCCCTTTCTATTCTGTGTGTTAGTATTTTTAATTTACTCTCTCATTCCCATACTACTGATCAGTCATAGCACTGTGTGCCAGCCAGGTTCAGGGGCATGAGTTAAGGCAAAACCACATAAAACCTCAGGGTCTGCCCTGTGAACTCCAAGTCAACCCTGTACAAGTTCATTGGGCATTCATTGAGCACCTATTGCAGGTTAGGTGCTGAGGGTCCATTGCTGGATGATACCTTCCCGCAGAGAACTTATAGCCTGGTGGGGGCGATTGCTAACAATGTGGTTATAAACCTACATGTCTGGTGCTGTCTGGAAATACAGAGGGGATGATTGAAGCACCGGGAAGGTCTCCAGGCTGGAGTTCACTGAAACATATATCCTACCCCAATCAGAGTAGAAAATTCTGGGGTGGAGACAGGGAAAGCACTTTTCTTCTTGCCATCACCTCCGCAGCCCTTAGTTCAGGTCTGTTTGGGTTTTCATAGAAGAGGGAAACATGGATGTAAGAATGAATGGCTGCAGAGGTGGAAGGATGGATGGACACATGGATGTCACTCCTTCTATCACACTCTGATCTCCTACTTTGGAAGCATGGGTTGGCCAAATGAGTCAGGACTCAGTGGTGAGGGTTAGCAGTGACACTCAGTGCTGCCCACGGCTCGTCTCAGGCCATGGGGGATGGGCAAAGGAGGCTCCCCTCCCAGCCCCGGCTTTGCACACACAGTATTGGCTCGCTCCTCAATCATGCCTTTTCCAGCTAGCTGCTCCTGTCACAGCACATCTTGTTAGCCCTGGAGGCTCAATGAAATGGAAATTCATGTTTAAATTTAAAAACAACATATTGACCCTGGGAGCCAGTGATGTCTACATTTTTAATAACTTACTCAGAATGAAGGCTTGGATGAGCGGGTGTGTTTCTTCATGTCTGTGTGTCACATGTGTGTGTTTTATGGGGTACATTTCTGTGTTTGTTTATATGGGTATCTACAGCAGTTTTACCTGCGTCAGGGAGTATCTCCATGTGTGGGGGGGTGGAGCGTCAGCATTGGTTCCAGTGCGCTGTGTTTCTCTCTGTGGTTCCGGCTGTGTTGGGTGTGTTGGAAAGCTTTCATTTGAGCGGGATGTGTTCAGATAAAGGGACTGCAGACAGGCGGACATGACACGTGAAAAAAGACAATCCCTGCTCCTGCTCCTTTATGCCCCTCCACCGCTGTGACATCTGATCTGGGGGTCTCCCTCTTCTGCAGCCCCTTTTTTAAATTTTCAAATTGCTGTACTCGACAACTTTTATTTACATTTTTTAAATTTATAAACGTTTTTGTCCCACCATTATTTTTTAATTCCCATCCCCACACCCACTGCAGTCCCTCTGCTTTGGGCCCCCCACCCAGAGGACCTCATGAGAAAAGTGTGGGAACAATCCCGGTCAGCTGAGGCTCCTCGAAGAGGCCTTCACCCCATTCTCTGCCTTGGAGGAATCAGCATAACTCCTTGAGACAAGTGCTTCCTTCCCACTGAAGTCCCACAGCTTACCAGAACCTCATCCTCCTCTCTAAAGGGCCCCTCATCCTCCCTTCTGTACGTTGCCCTCTGATGTGAAGGAGGAACCATAGTCTGGTGGTCTGGAGGCCCAGGAGCTGACCCTGCATAACCAGCTATGTAGTCAAGCTAAATGCTTAAGCTCTCTGCACCCCAGGTCTCCTTGCAGGGTGAGGGTAAGGCCTCCAGAAGGCCCATCCTAAGGGCCCGTCAGCTGTCATGTTATGATTTCCATTCTCCACTCCAGTCTGATCACAGTAATCTTATTTCAAGCACACTCAGTGTCAGGTCATTGGCATTTCTTTTGCTTTCCAACCTGATGCAGCAGAGATAAACACCAAGACGAGGTACACAGCAGGGACTCAGCAAACACTGGCTCATGGGCTGAAAACAGCATGATACCAGTTGCAGGTTTCTTGTTTTTCTATGCATTCATCTATTCTTCCATCCATTCGTCTGTTCATCTGCACACTCTTGCATCTATCCACCTATTTCCTACCCACCCACCCACCATCTGTCCATCTATCAATCCATCTATATACCTATCTATCCACCCACCCTTGTGGCCATCCATCCATCCACTTATCAATGGATTCACTGTACAAATATCTCTTCTTTTCCTATTGTATTAAAAGATATAGAAAACACCTTCCATTTTTGAGATGTTTGTGGTGTCCTAGGAAGATGTGAAGTGAGGAGCCATGTAAAAAGGGGCCAGAGTACTCTGGGGAGGGCTTACAGGAAGAGAGACCAGGTTTGTCTGGTAGTATCAGGAATCGGGACAGGTTTCACGAGTGAGGTGTTAGCTGAGCCGAGTTCAGAAGGCGGGATGGGTCACACAGTGAAGGAGGAAGACCAGAAGGGGTCCTCCAGTGGTAGACACCTGGAAGGCATGTTTAGAGAAGGTGAACCACCTGACTTGTCTGGCATGCAGTAACTAAGTCAGGGGCAGTAGTGGAGAGAACTCAGCCCAACTACCTGTCAGTGGCCCAGAGCACTCTTTCCCACTGCCTTGCAGTTCTCGTGGCCTCCAGGACAAGAGCACGGAGGTGCTATCAGCTCCCACTCGGCAATGGGAGCCTTGGCACAGGATGGTTGGATGTGTGGCTCAGAGTCACACAGCAAGTGTGTGGCAAAGGAGGGCCTGTGACTCAAGGCTCTGAACTCCTTCACCTGGGAGTCCTCTTCCCAACGATAGGACAAAGGGCCCGTCCTGAAAGTTTTTAAAAAGTCTCATTTTTTTTTTACTTCAAGAGAAGTGGGAAGGGGTCCGCAAACACTTTGTTTCTATTACCTATTGAAATTTGACATAATGTCTGGCAGTTCCCCCTTAATATTCTGTTGTATATGGAGCCTGACGATTTCCACCATTGAATGTGACAGGTTGGGAAGATTAAAAAGAGGAGCTAAACTAGCAGCAGTTGGAGATGGGGAAAAGTAGCACATTTATGAATAATTTCAGCTGAATCCTCACAACACGACACTCCCTGGACAGAACACATTCATTATCTTATTCACCACGACTACTGCAATATTAGTGATTTGTTACCGAATCAATTATTAATTCATACAGGAGAACGAGACTCTGTCACTTAACTCTTCTCTGAACGTTGAGCCCAGAGTGGGCAGGGAGGGGGAAGAAGCCAGATTTAACCTCATCCCCCTGTTTTGTCTCTTCTAGAACGTGGGACGACAGGTAACGGTGGTGGCAAGTGGGTAAGGGGTTGGGTTAGGAGGAGTGTGTCATGCCCCTCAGAGCCCTGGCCTGAAAACACAGATTCCCAACACACCAGAGTAATGCACAGCCCAGCAATCTGTGGGGGCCAACCGAGGCCATCCATCCATCCATCCAATTTATTGCCTGCCATTTGAAGTGTCTGACTCGAATAATTTGCTCTCGCCTGTAATCCTCCCCCACCTCTGACAACCCATGCAAATCCTCTCAACTGTCAGAGCCCAGCTCAAAGGCTCCACCTCCAGGACCCATTCCTCCTGCGCTCCAGCTCCCATCCTGAAATTCCCCAGCCCTCAGCTTGAGGTGAGTCCGCAGTTGACTCTGAACGCAATTTTCACGTGAGTGCCTTGTCTCCTTAGCCTGAGATTCCTCAAAGTGTCTTGGGACCTGTTTCATATCACCTGCTCTGCTCTTTAAAAAGGTAGATGCTGGAGCCCCACTACAGACATACTGAATCAACTCTGGGGCTGGAGTCTTGGAACTAGCCTGTTAAAAAAGAACCCAGGGGTGCCTGGGGCACACTGCCAAGCCAGCCTGGGAGGCCCCTCTGTCTTCTAAGGCATCAAGTCCAGGGCTGAGGCCTCAAGGAGGTGTGGGGCCGTGGAACTCCAGCGTATTAACGGACTGCGGCCTTCCCCTCACTCTCCCTCCTCACTTTGCACACCCCCTGTTGCACATGTGCTGAGGAGGCAGAAACAGAGTTCTGAAATCAGGTGGGCTCAGAAGCAAGGCAGGTGGAAATGCTAGGGACAGCAGCATCTCCCTGGGGAACAGAGAGGCGAGGAGGAAGGGAGGAAAGAGAAGGAGAAGGTGGAGGATAGGAAAGGGGATGAGAAGGAATGGGAAGAGAAGAATGGGGGAAAGAGAGGTGAAAGGAAAGGAGAAAATAAGGAGGAAGGGAGTGAAAAAATAATGGAAGAAAGAAAGGAAGGCAGCAAACAGGGTTGGAAGGAAAGAAAGAAAA
Organism: Anoura caudifer; assembly: GCA_004027475.1. Lineage (NCBI taxonomy): Eukaryota > Metazoa > Chordata > Mammalia > Chiroptera > Phyllostomidae > Anoura > Anoura caudifer. The sequence continues at coordinate 270,365 of PVKU01000597.1, forward strand.
GTGGAAAGGAAGAGAAAGATAGAAGATAAAGAAGAAGCCTCTTCTTGTCACATGAGGCTGCCCTTAATCCCTGGAGGGTTAATGGAGCCCGCAGCATTCCCGCTTTCTCCAGGTCACTCTGGACTGAGAACCTGTGGACAAGGTTCCGGGGGAGGAGGCCGGGCCATCTGGAGGTTGGTTCTGGGAGTGAACAGCCCATCCACAGGGGTGGCTCATGACGAGTGGGGATGTGGGAGCAGGCTGCTGTCCCCAACTGCTCCCTTCTCCATGGCCACAGCTCCTTTACAGTCACGTGGCCCAGAGGCAAGGCACTAGATTTCCCCCTGGATCCCATGCTTCTTCCTGCCTATTTCTATGACTTGACCTATGGGCAATTCTCCTTTTCCTCAGGTTCAGGTCCCTCCCCACATCTTTCCAGGGCCCCGCCCAGCAAAGTGCAGCAAGCCAGTGGAGACCTGAGGGTGGGTCCCACAGTTGTCTTGTGAGGTGCTTCTTGAAATGTCTGACCAGTAGCTGGAACCCCTTCTCAGGAAAATGTTCTGCCCTGGAGCCACCAGGACAAAATGGAGAGAGGTAAAGCCAGTAGGACAGGGTTACAAAGCCATCTTCACAGTGACCAAAATGCCTGATCTGATCCTAATCTTGGCCACCCCCGGACAACCCCACCCAACATCCTGTAGCGTTGTCAGGCCCTCTGGGCCTCCCATTCTCCCTGCAGAGATACCTCAGAGCCATGACCCACAGGGGGCGGGGTCAGAAATGTCACCTGGTCGTATGAGTTGTGTGGCTGATAACATAGTCTGAATCGTGTTTGGGGGACAACTGAGCCCCAGGTTCCTGTACCTTTGAACTCCTCAGTTCAAAGGCTGGCACCTGTCCGCACCCTCGGTATGCTTGAATGCGTGGAATTTAACCACCAGTTAGGGACACCATGGAAATTCTCCTCTTTTCTTGGAGGCAAAATGGTCTGACTGAAGGACCCAGTTTTGTCCCCTCCTGACTTCTCCTTCTGTCCCCTCCCCACAGAGCAGGAATGCAGACCCGTAACCATGCACTTGGGGAAGGCGAGCAGTCCCAGTGCCCAGCTCTGCTGGCAGTAATTACTGCTGGATAAATAAACCAGGGGGGGAATGCTGTAGAAAAATCTAATTACTATGCCCTGTGGAGGTTTCAACCTTGCTCAAGTACGGGCAGGTCTGATTTACGGGGAGTCATAAACCCTGAGCGTTCAGCCCGTCCTGCCCTGACCGCACACTCTTGGTGGCTGGTTTTCTCTTCCCCAGGACCACCAGCACCCTCTGAGCCTCCAACTGTACTTCCGGCTTTTCCAGATTGGGCTCTCTGTGCACTCTCTGATGCAATCCCTTCGAGTCATAGAATTTTCAAAGTGAAAGAGACTTTAAAGACCATCAAACCCCACACTGGAAAGAGCAGTAAAGTTTGAGGTCTGCTCCACTCCTCCCATTGTGTGACCCTTTGCCTTGCTCACATTTTCTTCATCTCCAAAGCTTAATGTGGGATAGTACCATATGTTCTGCCTGTCTCATAGGTTGCTGTGAGGATAATTAAAAAATATTGCAAAACACTCTCAAACAGGAAGAAGATCATTGAACAGTCTTTTTAGAGGAGAATTAATGCCCAGAGAGATTCAGTAACTCGCCAAAGGCACACAGCCTCTCAGATCATTGAATGGGTGCCCACTCTTAGTGAGTATGTGGGTTTCCTGAGAGCCCAGCTTTCTGAGCAAAGGGTAGGTGCACTTGGCAATTCCTTCTGGAGGACTCAGCTGGCTTTTCATGCTAACCTCATGTCTGGCATAGAGCAGGTGCCCATAGAGCAGAGGGGCGGATGGAAGGGACCTGCTAGAGTCCTTTGACAGGGGTCTGGCAGTGAGCTCCTGGGATGCAGGGTCCCATTGTCCCCAAGGGTGGGCATTGCCCTATTCCTTTTATTTCCTCAGCTCCTAGTGCAGGGCCAGCACCCAGGAGGGGCTCAATCAATGTGATGGAACATATAGGCTAATTGCTAATCAATATTGGTTTTACTTTTCTGTGTTTGATTATGTGGGTTTACAAATGAATTGCACTTTTAAGTGACGAAACTGTATTTCTTTAAAATGATTCCAGAAGTATCTTCATGGTTGCAATGCAGGAAGGATGTACTGGGGAGGGGGGTCAGTCCAGCTGGAATGTTTTGTTTGAGAACCACAGGCACTCTATGAATCAGGACAAGAGGCAGGGCAGGAGGGGCCAGGGTTGAGGTCTGTGAGCCCAGAGAAACCTCCTACCCAGGGACCCTGCCTCAGGGCTCCTGGGAGCTGGAATGGATGCCAAGTCTGGGAAGGATTCACCAAATCCTGAAAGATAGCTAGAGCCCCCTATCGTACCCTTCCTGGGGTGGGGGAGGAGTCTGGGAGAGATAGCTTGGGGTCCTCACTGGTGAGACAGCCAAGGAGTTGTCTCAGGGTGTGGTCAGGGTAGGGAGGTGGCCACGTGTCTTGGAACACTTAGGTTCCACCCCTGCTGGTCAGGAAGTCAGCCTGGATCCCTCTCCCTGGCAGGGTGGATCTGGTGCAGGAAAGATAATAAAACCCTCAAGTACCAACAGTAGAGGACTCAGGGGGGAAAGAGGTCCACTGTATATGGGGAGGGTCCTTACAGGATTGTTTTAAGGATGAGGAGAACAACAGTCCTGCTGGGGTTTCCAACCCCAGGTATTCCTCCTCTCAAACCCCTCAGCCTCAGGCATGGCCAGTGAGTTTACAGAAAGGATCCTGGGAGGAATCAGCCCTGTGGCGGCACAGCGTCAGCAGGATGCCCGTCCTCTGTGAAAGACTCACAAACCGGCCGCTTCAGCAGCTGTATCTCATGCTCCTGTGAGCTGTCTGCTCTTCTGATCCAGAAACACATTGGCCCACCAGCTTCCTGCACCCAGATGGGAGGCTGGGGGTGGATGGGTGGGAGGGTGGACTGACGACATCCAAGCCCTGTCCTTGCCTGAAAGAGGCCAGCCATGAGTGAGGAGACACGGGCCCTCATTTGGGAGCTGCAGTGGCTAATTTGGGGTCAGAGCCTACTGCAGGCAGGAGTGTGAAAGACCGTGTGGCCTCATAGTTAGGGTGCAGACCCTGTTGCCAGATGGATGGGGTTGAAATCCTGGCTCCACCCCTCAGTAGCCCCATGACTCTGGGATGCTGCTTCACTTCTTGGCACCTCAGTTTCCTTATCTGGTAAAAGGGGTGACAGCACTTACTTCACAAGGCTGTTAGGAGGAGTGAATGGAAGCATGGGTGTGATGTGCTGAGAATATAAGTGCCGGGTGAAGGCTGGCTGTGATGGGAATCCTCAGGGAAGGCTTGTGTAGGAGGTGGGACTCGAACTGGATGATGAGAAAGGGAAGTGTATGGAACTGTGCGAGCAGAGTGTGGAGGTGGGACAATGGTGCAAACACAGCGGGTTCTATGCGTTTCCCTGCCCCCCCACCCCCCCACCCCAGTGCAGATGACGTGAAGATGCTCTGCCCAGCAGGACAGGGGTCGGGGGTTGTGCCAGGGTCCTCTAGCTTCTGGCAGAGAGCAGGGAACAAATGCTTGCTCCCTGGGCACGAGGGCTGGGGCCTGCTTGGTGGTGTAATTACTTAGCAAACAGGTAGAAGCTTTGTGAACCCCACAAAGTGAATTTTCTGAGCACAAACAGCCAGACAGGGGTATCCACCACGGACCATGGAAAGTGCTCTGTAGCGCTCCCAGTGGACGAGAAGCTCCCATCTTCCAGGGCTCTGCCTCCTGTTCTACCTCAACCATCTGGAAGACTATGAGGGACCCAAAGACCTTGCCTCTCCCCAGGAAGAGCCTGATGCCTTGCCTTATTGCCCTGTTCTGGTCCTACCTGGGCTTGAGTAAGGACGTGGTTTGAATCAAAGATACTCCACGTCTCCTTGACCAAGTTTCCCCCTTCCTCTAACTCTCTCTCTCTCTCTCTTTTCTTTCTCACCATTTAATCCGAGTGTAGGATCTACGGGATCTTTGGCCCTGACTCTCCCACCTCTGACCCTATCTCCTCCCTCCATTTCTCTCAGGCCCACCCACATTTTACCAAGAGTCTCCCAATCTCAGCCTGCAGTGGGGTGGCAGCAGGATCTGCCGACTCCCCTGTTAGTAGAGGAGGAAACTGAACTTGGGGATGGAACAGGAAGTGAAACCGACAAGGCTATAATCAGAACACAGGTCTCTGGCTCCCAGACCAAAGCTCTTCTCATGCAGCCTGCCTCCTTTACCCTGCTGGGCTCTGGCTGGCCAGCCTCTGGGACGACAGGGTCTCTCAGAAATACAGGGGCCCTCGTCACGGTCACCCTGGGCCCACACAAAGCTTTCTTCGCTAACCACGTCAGCTCTCCAGCATCTCTGCCTGTGATGAAGCAGGCAGCCCCTGGAGTCTGACCCTACCTCTCCAGCTCTGATTGATGGCTACCCCCTGCTCTCCATTGTGTCATGTGTGTGAGTCATGTCTCCCCGGCCAGACAGCGGCCTGGCTGCCTGCCGCCTCGTCCACGTGTTCCCTTCTCTAGAATCTCCACAGCCTGAGCGCACTGTGGGGACACAGTGGGACCTATGGACTGACACATGGCTTGGAGACTCGGGTGTGAGGGTGACGGAGGCTAACCTTTGCTCGGTCTGTAGAGAAAGGGGCTCATGGAGCAAATTCACCGTCAGGCCACCCCAGGACGGTCACGTGCAGCCTATGAAATGCGAGCGGTAAAGCGTGTGATGTGAACGTAAGCCTTCCTCAGTCAGTGCGGATTAGCATGGCCTGATTCTCTCCGGGAAGGCAATCCTCACACCTCCCTCCGGTCACCCACGCTGGTGTCTTTTTAGAAAGTGGCAGAGTGTGAGCAAACACGGAGAAAAGATATTCCTGGATCCTTGCCTTTAAGAACTCCCATTTTCAGAAGCCAGTCCTTCCTGTCTAACTCACATCCCTCTGCTCTAAGAGATGCCATTCAGTTGCTATGCTGTGGGTGACAAATTGTTACCCTGAGACAGGTGGGGAAACTGAGTCTACATGGCAAGTGATTTCCCCCAAGAGCAGACTGGGTTAGTGCCTGAGCAGAGGCCAGACTCCCAGCCCCACTGGGCACTTGCAGCATCCCCTTGCCCACCTGGGAGTGAAGCAGGGTGGGAGGGGTGGCTGCCTGACTCACTGCTGGGATGGCCTGGCAGGGCAGCCCTTGTGGCCCATTAGGAAAGAAAGCTGCCTTCTCCCTGCTCTGGCCAGGCGGGCAGTGAAACAGACACAATATTCACTAGGGAGGAAAAAGCAGCTCTTGGCTCCCAGCGGCCCCTGCCCTCCTACTCCTTGCAATTTTGATTCCAGACCTGGCCCTTATGAAGTACACCACTCAAAAGGAAAGTCATCCCTGCGAGCATCAGGAATAAGTGAGGGGCCCAGAGAGCAGACTGAAGCTGGGAGGAGGGAGCAGCTGCACCTGGAGAAGAGCGTGAGAGGGAATGTGTGTATGATGCGTGCGGGAGCGGGCAAGTGTGAGCATGAGTGTGATTGTGTGTGGGTGCACACATAATTGGGAGTGCTGAAGAGCCTCATGTCCAAGGGGCGCTGCTTTTGACAGTTACTCTGGTGATAATCATGGCCACAATGAAGCCTGCCATGTTTTGCCATGGAAACCATCCAGAGACCACCCCCATACCTGATTTTCTCAATGGACAAGTCTCCTAAGTCCTCCCTTGCATTAATTCTCCAGAGGAAATGACTCACAAATGCTCCTGCTCTTCTTAGCTTCTGTAGGGAGCCTGGCCCAAACCTCTCCTGGGCTCTTCACAGGTCACACAGTGCCATCCCTCTGTCTCCTTTTCCCAAGCCACTTTCTCTGCTGCTTGCTGGGGCTGGAAAAGGTATAGGAACAGCCATGCTCCCTAAACAGTGTGTGGGTCCTGCAGTTAGAAAGGATCTCCCCAACACACATAAGCCCATGAAACACCTCAATACAGTGCTGAGAGTTCCAGAAGGTGGGCTGGGGGCCAAGGAAGCAGACAGCCGTGGGCCCTGGCTTCAGCTCAGCCAGGTCCAACTGGGCTGGGGGCATCTTCCTTTGCAATAAATCGACTAAGGATTTGACTGGGAGTCCTAGGTCTTGTGAGGTGCTGACTCAGTGGGGACTGGCTTTCACAGGGAAGGGGGGCCCTGTTGGGCCAGAATGGGATGGGAAGGCTGCCTGGAGGAGGCAGAGCTGAAGGCAGGTTTGCAGTGGAGTAGGGGACATTGCTGGCAGAAGATCGGGCCTGACTGTGGTACCCGTGAACTTGCTCCTGGGAGAGAGCAGGATGACTGCCTCCTTATGCTCCTCGTGTCACTGGCACAAGCTTCCCTGGGCCAGCAGTCCCATCATCCTTCTCCAAGCCCTAGCCCCAGAGGCAAACCCAGGGATGGGAGGATGGATGGGGTAGTGGAGGTACCCAAAGTCTCAGCAGGAGCCGTGCCCTCGGGCTCCTGAGGTCACCACTCTCCCTCATCCCCAAGCCCTATGGAACAGGGGCAGAGGACTGCCTGCCCTTTCTGTGTGTTTCCACTAAAACTTGCAGGAGAATGGCTTTGGGAGGCTCCAGGGGTAGTGACCATGGCTCAGACACACGCAGATCTTTCACTAGGGTTTATCGTGCTAGCCCTCCTGGCCCCCAATAAGGTGTGGATCCTTGAACAGATGCCGGACTGGCCATAAACAATGTTTACCTCCCTGAACAATGGCTGAAGGGGTAGAAGGCATGTTGGCAGTTACAAACAGTGGCCCCTGGAGTCGATGCAGGACACAGCCCTTGCCCTGGAGGGAACGCGGTCCCAACTCTGGCTATGGGCCTGACCCCAACAGCAGAGGATGGCACCTCAGCTCCCAGCTGGACCTACCCCCAGGCACAGGTCCTGGCTATGAGCATGGGGACGCGGGCCCTCAGTCTCTCACCTGGCTGCCAGGCCACCTCTTCTTCCCACCCCTGGATTTGGCCCTATGGTTCTACTATGGGAGAGCTGTGATGTGTGCTAGCAGGTGACAGCCCCGAATGCCATTTTCCATGTCCCCAGAAGAGAGGGCGTGGACAGAGAACTGAGCAGGAGATAGAATATCAGGACACCCATCCTCTGCCTGCCACATACACTCAAGGTGATGCGGGGAAGTCAAGTTCCCTTTCTGGGCCTCAGTTTCCCCTTATGTAAAAGGAATGCGCTAGTCTGGATGCCTGCCTTTCTAGTATCCAACTCTAGTCCTCGGGTTTGGTGGTGAGTTGGGGAGCTGGGCAGGCCCAGTGGCTAGAGGGGATAGACTGTCTATTGACAGGGACTTATAGAGGGGCTCAGGGCCGCATGGGGCCTTACCGGTGACCACATGGCACTGAGTCATGGGAGAGCCCGTGGGGGAAGCAACATCAGCCCACAAAGCCACTAACAAACCTGCAGAAAATTGAGAGGGACGATTGCCTTTCTTGAGTGGGCCGAGTGAGGGTGGGCTTGGTGGTTTCCAGGGAGTCCGCCTCTTTCCTCCTTCAGAGAGGCCCCAGGACCTCTGGGCTAGGGCCACTGAGGAAGGAGGCTCCACGGTGCGGAGGGCTGGGGGTGGGGCACCCCTTTGGGGGGTCCTGTTTCCTTAGGAGTCTCATTAGAACACGTGGAAAACAATTTGCCAAGCCATGTCGCGTCGCTGCCCTGTGTGGTTTGCTGCACATGAAATTCATTATTTTAACAGGTCAATGCCTCTGACAGATACTCATTTGTGGGAGGTGAGCACGGCTGCTTCTTTAATCCCCATGGATTACTTGGCTCTCCCGAAAAGCAAAATGATACTAGCAGTTTGAAGAGACTTTAATCCCAATCACTCCAGACTGTTTACAAGGAGGGAAAAAAACCTGCTTGCATGGAGCGGAGGACCCGCCTCCCAGTCCTCTCCCAGTCTGACCCACTCTGCTCGCAGAGGCTCGGCCTTGGCAGGCACTGGCAGCAGGGGGGATGTGGGCACATGAGAAGGCTGGGACCCCCAACTCCCAGGTGAAGCCACAGTCCCACCAGCCCAGAGCACCTCCTGGCAGAGGTCTGGAGAAGATCCTTATTTTGGAAGCTGGTCTCACCCTCTCCACCCCAAGGTGGCTGTGCAGGATCATGGGCCAGAGTGGGAGATAAGGGTGCTGGGGTGGCATTCTGAACGCATGACCATTTTTTTAAAGGTCTCAGTAGCCTGAGGTGGGAATTAGCTCAGGGAACCGTGTTTGTGAGCGAGGGGCTTTGTTCCTGTCTTCAATGGCAGACACTTAACTGCCCAAAACCAGCTCCTGCCAGGGCTGCATGGGGATCTTGCTCTGTGGATGGCACAAGACCGTGATGGATCTGCCGATGTCCCCAGCTGGGTCCCTCTGTGGAGCTGAGAGCCTTACACAGTTGCCTTCCCTGCCGGAGAGAAGCCAACTAGGACCTGATGCGGGACGCCTCCAGGGTCAGGCTTCCACAGGCCTGGCTACTCCTTCTCCGCAGCCCCTCCTCTTGCCTGTGGCTTCCTTTCTGTGCCACATCTCTCCCTTAGTTGGCCTTCGAGAGCCTCCTTTCCTTCTCAAGGTCCTGGGTTACTAGCTCCAGCTGCCATTCTTGACAACTTCCTCAGCTCTGGGCATCTCCGCTCAGTGTGGTTGCTCCCCGGGGAACAGAAGGGAGAGCAAAGAGAGCCCCAGTTCTGCAGGGTTGTTGGTGTAACAACAACAGGGGCTGGTGCGGCTCCAAGGACCGCCCATGCGATGCCTTGCTTTTCTCCCGGTCTCCCAACTGAAGCCCAGACATGCTCTACTCAGCCTGACTTCCACTGGGAAAATGTCCAATGTGTGTGCACATGTGTGTGCGCACATGCACACACATGAGCACACATGCCCATGTGCATCTGCTGTACATGAGGCTTCACCTACCTGTGAGGATGTCCATCCATGTTCTGGGGGCAGTGGCTACCTGTCCAGTGCACAAGTAATTAATTGGTGGGTGATAAAGCAATTAGCCCCAGAGCTTTCGAAAAATAATGAATGAGGGTCCTGTAGATGTCAATATTTGAAAATACTAATTTAAGGCCTATTAGCTGAAACAAATTTTAATTAAACAGGGAATAATCAGGGTGATGAGAGGAAAATAAAAGCTTGGGCCAGTGGCTGCGTCCTCGTGAATGCAGAGTGAGGGGGAGGAGAGGGGTGGTGTGGATCTGGATCTCGGGCCTGGCCAGTCATCGCTTGGATGATGAGCCAACAAGTGTGGCCAGAGGATGGGTAAAGAAGGCGATGTCACCTGTACGGTGAGAGGAGAGACCTGGGGTTGTTCTCAAGCAGACTTCTGATGGTCAGGAAGGAGGTGCTGGGCACAGCAGCTGAGCAGAGGTTTTGAGGATACACTCTGGGACTATATCCCTCAGGGTGTGGCTGTGTACAAAGCGTCACTCCACCCTCGCTGGGACAGTGCCTGTGCATCCAAAGGAGCTTGGCCAACTGCATCCCAGTCGATGGGACACAAAGCCTTTGGAAGGACTCATTTCAGTTTTCCCAAATAGGACCATCTAATTCCCTAAAGTCTCGGCTTTGTACAAATTTAAATCTGCACCCCAGGGAAGACCTGCTGTCAGCAGAGGTTGTGTGGAACAAGGGGGTCAGACTTCATGGGTGGCGACCCTCTGAGTATCTGCTCGAAATGGTACCCCCCACCCTGCCACACGCTTTCTCAGGGGGAGCACACGCATTCACATTCCCAGTCTCCACTCTCTAATTCTCCTTCTCTTGGGGGAAGGACAGGACCATAGGTGTGGCCAGCCACAGAGGGAAGCCTGGGGACCAGGAAGGTGTGTGAGTGTGTATGTGTGCCTGTCTTATCTCCACTTGTGCCCATTTGCATGTTTGTGCATGTAGATCTGTGTGCACGTGTGCCTATGTGTACCTGTGTCTCTGACTATCTACATGCATGTTTGTGTGTGTCTGTGTGTGCAGTTGCGATATGTGTATGCTGGGGTCCTGGAATTTCCAAGCAGGCAGCGCTGCCCCACACGGGACTGCTCTCTTCCCAGGGATGGCGCTAGCAGGCAGAAGAAAGAACTTCAGCTCACACCACTGCCTCTTTGTTTGGTTATTTATTTATAAGCCACCACATTCCACAAATGATCGGAGGTGAAGATCTCGGTTAGCCTGGGGCTCCCCTCTGGCTGTGCGCGGAGGCTGTCCTCTAAGGTTCACGTCAGCAACCCAGAGCGACCTCATCTGCTCTTTGGACTGAACCCTGTTGAAGATATCACACTCGGGGCGCATCCTTTCCCCCTCTGTTACCTGAGCACCCACCTGCATGCAGTTCCTGCTTCCCCCTTAGGTTCTAGTATCCCCTCTCAGTCCCTCTGTCTCCCAACTCTAAAACCAAAAGTCCAGACCAGCTGGTTCCTCCCAAGACGGTGCCCTTCCCTAGGGTACCTCCTCCTTCAGCATCTCCCTCCCTGCCTCTTTATGCCCACTCCCCTTCTGGCCACTCCTCACAGGAAGTGGACTTTGGCTGCACCCTGCCCCTAGTCACCTGGCTTCAGCTTAAGCTGGCTTTGTGGGCAGAAACCACATGGCCTCCTGCCCAGTCCCCTGTTCCCCACTTTGCAACTGAGCACGGGCAGGGGACCCCATGCACTCAGTCAATGCTGCTGGAATTGAAAGTTGCATAATAACCTGGGGCCCCTTGGAAACTTTTCATTTCAACACGGAGACTGATTAAATAGCAACAAAAATAAATTATGTATACACAGGGTTGTAAAAGCACCCAGAGATGGGAGACTGGGGGTCTGTGCCTCATATAAATGCAAATACTGTAATAGCATTGCAGTGGGTCCCCACTGCCACTCCACACACACCTGGGGCGGGGAGGCTCAGAGCCAGGGAGGATGGGGGATGGTGTATATTATAGCAGACAACAAGCTCAAGCCCACGGGGGCTTTAAATAAGACCTAAGGCCAGACTCAAAACCCAAGCCAGTGCAGAAATTGACCCAGGACACTATGGTTTAGGCCTAGTGTGCAAACAAAAGGTAAGAGAAGCAGTTTGTGTATCAAGAGTCTGCTGGGCAGGGCGCAGCGGAAGAATCCCAGAAGTGGTATGATAGAGAAGCACTGAGCAGGGAGTGGGGGGTGGCTGGGACATTGCCTCCTGGTCTTGACCCCCTCCCAGTGGATAAGGGGGTGGTGTGTCAGGTCAGCTTTAGCAAAGGGCTTCCCAGGGCTGAGCCCAAGTGCCCACCCCCTCCAGATTGCCCAGCCCATGCTGCTCTGGTCTCTGCCCCACCCCTCAGGGGGGGTGTGCATTGCTTCCCCTCACCCCCTGGGGATCTTGGCAGGGCACTCACATCAGCAGCTCTCACTTGGTCTGCAGGTGGGGGCAGGAGCTTTTTATAGCTGCAGGTGTCTCTGGGTAGGGCTGCCTCCCCCCGTACACCCTCCATTGCCAGCCTCCTCCCTCAGCCTGGGTTCTGGGGAGCACATCCCTGTGCTTGACTGCTGGAGGCCTGTGCAGCTGCTTGTGGCTGGGGTCCTGGCAGGAGCAAAGAAAGGAAAGGACTCCAGACCCCATCTGCTTTGTCTGGGCATCCTGGGTGTGCCAGGAGTGGCATGGGCGATGGAGGCCCCTCCATGCTCTGCCTGGGACCGCTCCCTCCCAGGACTGTGCCTTACCTGTCACCTGCCCACCGTCTCGCTCACTCTCTGGCATAAAGTAGGCACAGGGTTAAAAGTGGCCAACTGATTGATAAAAGCTATTATGCCAAGGGCCAGTGCTTCTTTTCCTAGTGGGCTCTCAAGTCTTCCTTTTCTTCATTCTTGTTCTGTTATTATGCAGCCACCCTCTTGCCCTTAAGTTATGTGAAAGCTGGGGAAAATGGTCACCACGACAAGCTTAAAGTGCTAACTTCCCTGGCAGGTGAGCACAGCTCGCTATGCCTTTCAAAGTGCTGTCTTATTCATCCTCTCATCTCAAGCTCCTAACACATCTGCACGGCTGACCAGCAGGTACCATCATGCCCAATCTACAGATGGGGAAACTGCGGCCCCATGGGGCAACTGGTGCATGCTCATATAATTAGGCCTCCTGAGTCCTAGGCTTCTGTTCTGTGAAAAGCTGTAAAAGCATGAAATAGGTCTTCCACCTTGATCATTGAATTTTCCACTGATTGCAAGTAATGAGGGCATGAAGAATGCCTATTGGTTGGTTTGTCTGGGCCGGAGCCGGGAGGCTAGGAGGCTGGGACACTAGGCCCTTTGCCTTGGGTCCCACCCGGTCCTTTCGTTGGGTCCTCTCCTGCTGGTCCCCAACCTTCAGACCACAGTGGCTGAGGAGCAGCCAGCACTGCAGGACACTGGACCTCAGTGGACACCACCTTCTTGTCTGTGCATTTCATCTCAGACGGGGGATGCACAGGGTGGGGACCTGATGGTGTGGAGACACAGCCTCCAGAGTCCCCCTGACTGGCCCCATCCCAGGAAAGTCTCCACCCCCCTAGTTATCCCACTTAGGCCCAGAATGGGGAGTTGGGAGGTGGGGTGGGGAAAAGTGTATCTGTTCTTCTGCAACTTATTTGAAAAGTCCAAATTAGAGAAAGAAGAGAACAACCAATAATGTCAGGCCATGCCATCCTCCAACTTCTTTTTTTTTTTAAAGATTTTATTTATTTTATCTTTAGCGGGAAAGGAAAGGAGAGAGGGAGAGAAACATCAATGTGTGGTTTGCCTCTCATGCATCCCCTGCTGGGAACTGGCCTGCAACCCAGGCACGTGCCCTGACTGGGAATCGAACCTCGATCCTTTAATTCACAGGCCCGCGCTCAATCCACTGAGCCACACCAGCCAGGGCCTCCAACTTCTACAGACAACAACAAACCAGGGGAAGTGCAGGCTGCCTGTGAGCCAGGCAAAGGAAATGCGGCACAGAGGGACTGGGAAGAGCTGTCACATGCTATGTAAGCATGTTTAGGATGGAAAATGCTAGAAGACAACTTATTGTCACCTACAGTTTGGTAAAAATGTCTGTACAAAGAGTGCCTCTATGGGTCAGTGTCATGCCTGGGAACGAGGGGACCACTTACACTCAATGCTTCAGGGTTAGTGGCATTATTCAAGGCAAGACCTGGACGCCCCCTGGAATGCTCGTCTTTGGAGGATGCAGGCCTGTGTGGTGTTGCCACCTTTGTGAGGCCCCCATGGAGAGACTGGCTCTTCTGTCCCTGAGACATGGCCACACCTCCCACTTACTGCTTCCTGCCCTCCCTGTCATTCTCCCCGTATAGGAAGTCTTGGATCAACCTCCTGCCTCTGGTGATTTTCTTACTACGCCCTCTAAGAACCTTCGTAGTCTTCATATTTTATGCTCTTTTGGTCTGTTCCTGGTTAGCAGTGAGCTTGCAAGTAGTGCCAAGCTTCTTACTAATACCCAGCTCCTGTCCCAACCCACGAGAGATACAACACAGGAATTCTACCGCTAGGCACACGCATTTCCAATGCTCAGTGAAACCAGTTGATGGAGTGGGTGAACTAGATGAACTGCCTATTGGAGGTGGGGAGTGATGTCAAGTGTGGCTGGGATGTGTCCCACTGCGGTGTCACCCCTCCACCTTTCCTTGTTCAATGCCTCCCAAGCTGATCTCTCCCTGAGGAGTGACTGTGCTCCCAGGAATACAAGGGCCATAGGGGCTTGAGAGACCGTCTGGGCCTGCCTCTTCTTTCTATAGGTGGAGAGACTTTCTATAGGAAAGGAGCCATATCAGGCCACCCAGCATGGACACAAGACCTAGAGACTGTGTGGCCAGCAGTCCTGTGATCTGCTCTCGCTAACACAATGTAGCAGTTAATGCTTTTTCTCTTCTGTGGGGGGCATTTTTTTAATGCCTGGCCCCAAACTACACCAGATACTGCTTGAGGCAAGAACCACATCTCATACCCTGCCTGTGCCACTAGGGTGTCCCTCGGAGCACAGTGCACACAGCAGGCAACTGATATTGCTGTTAACATCAGAACCATTTTTGCTCAAAACTTTGGTCTTAGAAATTATCTCAGAATGCCATGTATGGCCATGAGTATCCTTGTCTTAGAAACATCTACTAAGCACTGACCAATCACAGAATGGGCCACCTGGCAAGTGGGAGTTCCCTGTTGAATGGTGTATGTGAGCAAAGACCATGTGACTACTTGTGAGACATGTTGGGGAGAGGATTCCAAGAGTGGGTGGGAGGATGGACTGCAAGATTTCTAAGTTTCGTTCTCTCTCAAAGGTTTTATGATTCTGTCCCTTTGAGGATGAAAGGAGAGATGGAGCTCTGAGAGACTACAGCTTGCTTTGTAGAAAGCAGTCTTTGAAATGGGCCAGCTCCTTCAGGATTGGAAGTGCCTGCCAGAGGCAGAGTTTGGAAGGTGTAAAATAGAGAAACGTTAGTTGAGTGCTCATTCCATGAAAGGCGTTGTTTACAGTGCTGGGTGCCGAGGGTAAGACAGAGAAAAATCAGGCTTGGTGTCTGACTTCACCAAGCTTAGAGTTTTGTTGGAGAGAAAGGAAGCTGCCTATGAACTCCAAAACCATAAAAAGTAAATTAATAATACAAGAGTTAACTAATAGTTCTGAGTAAACAGAGAAGGGATGTTTTAAGGCCACACGCTATTAGCTGCCCAATGATGGATGTAGACAACAAGGCCTTGGGTTGCCCTGGGGAGGAGGGAGCACCCACTTCTGGCTGCAGGGCTTATGGAAAAGTCTGGAGGCTGGTTTCGGGAATTTGTGGTCTATTAACTGCAGTTGTGATTATTGGGATTTGACTTCCAATGACCATCCGACAGAACCCACATGGTCAGAAGCCCAGAGTCTCTCCTCCTGTTCATCTGGGGGAGGGGGTGCTGTTACCCATCATCTTCATTGTGTGTGGCAGGCAGAGGGCTCCTGTGGCTCTTGTCCCCAAGGGCAGAGCAGGCTGACTAAACGGAGGCTTTGCCACATCTCTCCCTGCCCTTCCCACCAGCTGGTCTGATGATGGCAGGACACCACAACTGCAATCAACAAACACCTCCTGGCACCAACCTGTCCCAGGGCAGGGAGTGGAGAGGCGACTCTGGTCTCTGCACCCAGTTCCACAAATGCCCCCAACACCTGCTTTGGGATGCCGCTCCCTAAGTCCACCCTTGAACACCCCACCCCTGGCTCCAGCTGAAGTCTTGAGCAGGGAAAATGGACACCTTAACCCTTTGCTGCCCTTTGTCTTCCCTGGCGGAAGACAGCAGCTTGGTGGTGTTGGTGAGGATGCAGATCTTTGGACTACTTCCTCCCAAACTCCAGGGTGGGAGGAATGGCAAATCCACGGTGGTGGTGAAGGTAGGGAGGGGGGCCCTAGGAGATGTGGTGAGAGTCCACAGCAGGCCCCGCCCTATTTTAATGGCTCCTGCCTCTCTCAGCCTTTGTTAGCTTCCCTTGGGCCCACTCTGGGGGCTCGGGCTGGGGGGATGCTGCCCCTCACCACATTCCACATTTCAGGACTCAGACCTTCAGCATCTGGGCTGCCTGGAACAAACCCCACTTTTAGCTGAGCTGAGACAAGGGCAATTTTTCCAGCTGAACTTTCTTCAAGAGAAGGACATGTGCATCTAGCAGCCACAGGGATGGCGCATCTGGCAGGAGGCCTAGGGCCTGTTTGGTGCCCCCTTCCTGCCACAGCCAGTGGCAGCTCCTGCTTGCCTCTTGTCTGATCTCAGCTCCCTTGGCCACTAGGTTTCTCTCCCTCAGGAAGGTCTCCAATCCTCAATTTTCCTTGCAGAGCTATGACGACTGACAGGTTTTGAACTTAACAAATGATCAAAGTCATCTCAGCTCAGAATCTCAGTGACACCCACTTGCCTGGGTTCTCTGCGATGATTCATAACTCAGGTGTCACCCTGTGCCCCCTCCTCATCATACACCTACCACATCCCAGTTCGCAGAGGCTCCCAGCCATGGCCTTTGGTTCAGCCTCATTTGACACCCTGGTCCTCCCGAGGGGCAGAACCCAGGAGGACCCCGATCTCTCAGGCAGAGCTCCACCCCAAACTCAAAAGTACCTACAGGGAGGGGAGAGAAACTGGTGGATATGAGGACACAGAGCCAGGAGGGCCAGGGAGTGGGGTCGTGCCAAGGGCACAGAGTGGAGGGGTGGTGGGTGGGGTGCTCGAGGATCCTCAGGCAGCAGCCTGCTTGCCTCTCTCTGACCTCTCCCCTGGGCTGGAGCAGGCGAGAGGAGTGAGCTGGAGGCAGCGGGAATGACTTCACATCTTTGTTGCTGTAGCTGCTGGGCCGAAAATAGTCCTCTCTTGGGCAGGCTGGCTTGGGGTGTGAAAAGCTTCGCTCTGGGAGCAGCAGGAACCAGCCAGGATAAAAAACTAACCACTGTCTCCACCCTTGCTAGCTTAGCTGAAGAACACAAGCATCAGCGCAACCCTACTTACCACTAAATTTGTTTAAGACGGGTTAACCGCAGACTCACCCTGAGTGCCTCAGTGCAAATCAAATGCTCCCGTGTTCAGACCCGTGTCTGCACCACCTCGGCTCCTGAAGGCCTCCTGCCCGCGGGCATGGTGCTAAAGTTGCACACCTTACAGCCTCAAATCCTCCGGCCACGCTGGACACCGGTGGTTAGCACCCTCATTTTATAGCTTTGGAAACTGAGGCTCAGAGAAGTTAAGTAGGCTGCCTGAGGCCACACAGCAGTGAGGTGGGGTCTTGAGTCAGGGCTGTCTGGCCCAGGCCCTCTAGGGAACGTTCTCTTAGTCCCACATAATTGCTGTGGCCCCCCAAACCCTAGCAAACACTTCAGGCTGTAAAGAGTCTCCAGTTCCTGTTCCTTATCTCGCAGGCTGCTGCCTGCTTCCCACACAGGAGCACAAGTGATATGAAGAGCTGTGTTCCGGTTGCCCCCGAGGGCAGCGATTTTCAACCGGGTGCTGCAAGATTTTTAAAACATGCAACACCTGACTATCTAGTCGGGGCACTGACCTCTTTGCCCTTAGACAAATAAAAAATGACAACAGCCAACACAACAACAGTCATCCGGTGTGAATGAATCAAAGTTATACCTGTTTTTTTTTGTCAGATCGGCAAAAATATAATTTATTCTTTGGTGTGCCGCAGAATTTTAGTCATCAGTTTATGAGTGCCGTGAGAGCAAAAGGCTGGGAATCGCTGCCAGAGGGGATGGTTGGAAACAGATGCCCCTTCCCCAGTTGGGGGGAGTTTGTGGGCTAGAAAGAGTGGGGCACCTCCCTGCCTCTGTCCAGGGGCCCGGCACCTAAGTGCCTGTCTCAGCGTGATTGCCAGAGACTTCGTCTATTCCCAGCACGATCCCCAACCTTCGTTTCCACCCTAAAGTATACCAGATAATTAAGTCTCTCTCAGGCCTCCTCAGTATAATGCAGATTAATTTATTATTTAAATCTGAATAGAATATTAGCTCATTGTCTTAATAGTTCTGATAAATGCTTGGGGGGGCACAGGATGGAAATCCTCCCACTTGCCCTGTTCCCTCGGCATATTACAAAGACCCCTCAGGCCTGGTGAGCAGCTGGTGGGGTGGGTGCATCCCCGGGGCTGGGGAGCTGGGGGACTGCACTGGGGACCCCAGGGCGTTCACAGGGGGTGTGAGCACACGTGGGGCCAGGCAGGACCCGGAATAGGCTCTCTCAATGCAGCCCCCTCCTGCCCAAGACAGAAAGAAGAAGGTGGCGAAAGCAGAACCAGAGAGGAATTTCTCAAGCTGGAGGCTTCAGTTCAGGGCAGAAGGACCCCCTCTGCTTTCAGGATGGGGACCAGTGCTCTGGGGCCAGTTTTCGAGCATCCACAGACATGACTATGGGGTCTGAGAGCTGGGAACTTCTCAACACCTGTCTGCCCTTCTCAGAAGCAGTTCTGGGATACAGGCATCCTCACCTAATGATCCGGTGGGAGCTTATAGTGGGGTTGGTTGTGGGGGAGGTCCCACAGAAACCAGGGGCATGGGGTGCAAATGGCACCCTAACATGGGAATGGTTGGCTTAGGGTCATGTTTACCCTGGTGCCCCCACCTTCAGGTCTGGAGTCAAGCAGGAGCCCTTGGCACAGAAGGTATTGAACCCAGCCAGGAAAATATATGGGACACGTCGCGTGGCTGTGGTTTCTTCACACCATCCAGTCGTACAGCTGGCAATTAATTTCCCCTATAAATGAAACACCTTTCATATCACTTTATCTGGAGAGCTTGAATTGACAGCAGCGGGTGTAATTTATACATACTTTTTACCCATCTGTTAGCATTCAGGCTTCAGGCTGCTTGCGTTTTTTTCTTCAATTCTCTCCCCAAATTGAAAGGATTAGGTTAGGATTAGGTGAGTGTTTTAACCAGATATTCACAAAGATGGATGGCGGTGTTTCCAGACGGCCGATGCCCAGGGGAGGCCCTCGCACAATGGTGGCCAGGTGGGGCTCAGTGATCTGGGAAATTGCCTCCACCTGAGAGCCCAGCAGCCCCTGCTGTTCAGATGCTGAAGCTGCAGAGGGCCTAGGGACGCTCCAGGCCCGCCCTTCATTTTACAGATGAGAAAACTGAGGTTCGGAGAAGCAAAGGGACTTGCGTAAGGTTGAGAAGCTGGCTGGAGGCTGAGCCAGAGCTCAAATGGGGTCTGGACGCAGGGAGCACGGGAGGGCAAAGAGCTCCGTTTTACGTTGAGAGGGGTGGAGGGGGCATAGAGGGGACCTGGAAGTACTTGACTGGCCCAGGGACAGTCCCTCCCGTCCCTTAGTGTCCATGGAAGGAGGGTTTCCATAAACTCAGAGAAGGACCAAGTTAGGGGAATTTCTGGAGGCCTTTTTCTAATCATGCATGCATCTGTGTGTGCATGTGTGTGTATGGGCACACATGTGCATGTGTATGTAATAACTGGGAGCCCACAAGGACCGTACCACTCTCTGGTGGACACCCACAGCCCTGTGATAGTGTCCCACTGGCTGCGTTTCCTCTGGTGTCCTGTGCTATCTGCCCTCAAGGCATCTTTCCTTCTGATCATTACATGGGCCTTGGGGGCTAGGGCCATGCTGGCTACTTGGGGACCTCCGCCCATCTTCATAGGCTTCTCCAGGAAGCTCTCCCCCACCAGATCCCCCATCCCCCAAATCCCTGAAGGTCCCAAGTCAGGGTACAAATGAAGCCCTTCAGGCAGGTCTGGGAGGCAAGATTTAGTCTGGCCAGGCAGAATTGCGTCATTTCTGACCTGTGCTGACAGCCTGGGGGAAGATATATGTCCATCTCTGCACGTCACTAGGGAAATATCTGTTCCCAAGACCCCGGAATCTTAAGCACAGGGGCCCAATTCATTCACACATTCCCTCAGCCACCATGTATTAAATGCCTGCTATGCATAAGACCCTGCCTCAGGGTCCCGAGACAGAGAGAGCAGCACTACGCGCCCTCCCTTCAGAGGCCGCGAGCAGACCCTGGGCCCTGGGAATGACCCTCCTCTGCCACTCAAGACCAGAGCAAGGTGTCAGTGGCCACCACTTCCTTCAATGCCTCCTTCCTGCCTGGCTGGGGCCTGGAGCCACTGGCAGTGTCACTCTGTCAGGTTAGAAAGAGTAAGATAGTTTGGTGTTAACACCGGGCCTGAGATATGGCCATTAAATGTTACATTAGACCTGAGGTGTCCTGTATATGCTTCCAGTGCAGTTTTTCAGGCAGCCTTGGCTGGGGGGCCTTGGTGAGGGGCAGCGTGCTGGAACTAACAGCCAGGTGGAGAGGAGGGATGCTGGGCTGTGCATGCCCTCCACCATGCCCCAGAGCTTCGAGGACATCCTACAGAACCATGGAGGAAGGACAGGCATGTCCTTGCCTCCTGTTCAGCCCCAGCAGGCCCTGCTGACCATGGCTAGGTGCCCAGTTCATTCAGGACCCAGTGGGGCAGTAACCAAGCTCACCTTGCAGCCTGGGGCAGCTCCGATTTCACGTCTCCTACCGTCTAAGGAGCATTTCCTCCTCATCAGACCAGATGTCCTGAGCTTTAGCTCTAAAAATACAGTCACGGGAGTGATGAGAGAGACAGAGGAGAAGCTGGTTCCTCTTCCAGGGAGGAGGTGAGACCCTGGGGAAATAATTAGTGAACTGCACTGGCTTAATTTAAAACACAACTAACTGCATCCCATGGGGCAGGTGATTACTGCCCTGAGAGGCCTGCGGGGGAGAGATGGGTACTGGCTGAAGTAATCTGGCCTTTCTGTCAACCCGATCACCTGACTCACCCACCTAATCACCTTCCTCACAGCCTCTCAGTACCCACCCACCTAATTCTCCACCCACCCAACTGGCCAACTAGCCCTCTGTTGCTGAGGCTAAGCAAAGGACCTTGGGCAAACCATGCCGACTATCCAAGCCTTGGTTTCCCTGTTGTAAGTAGAGATAAAATTCTCCCTAATGTCCTCCTTAGTTTATTTACAGGATCTGATGGAGCTGAAGACGATTGGTAGAGTGTACAAGGAGTGCGAATACCAGATGGTAGGTATATTATTATTGTTGTCACATTACTGCCACACTGCTCATACCTAAACCCTTCCTGACCTAAGATATTTGTTGACTTTCCCTTTCCTCGGATCAGTGACTGCACATCCACAGGAGGAAGCGCTGAGGTTTGTTCTTTAAGATTCCCTCCCAGCGCTGGAGGGTGGGGCAGATCCTGGAGGAAGCTCAGGCAGCCCAGTCCCCTCCCTGTTTTCCTGCAGTTTCAGATGCTGTACACAGAGCTGGCTTCTCCTCATCTTCCAGAACTCAGCGACAGGAGGAGGAAGAAACCGGGGAGGGTCCAGGGGGAGGGGCAGGCTGTGAGAGCATCACCGCCTGGGCTGTTTGCAGGGAGACCGCAGGCAGATGCCGGATGTGTTTGTGTTCCCAGCATCAGGGCCTCAGAACCAGAAAAAACAAACTGGGAGCTTCAAAACCAGGAGGCTAATTGATCGGATGGGAAGATATTATTTACGGTAATGGGGCAATTAGGAAGGAGAGGGTAGAATGAGCCAGGGTGGTTTGGCCGGGCAGCCCAGTCCACCTGATATAGATGATGGAGCAACTAGGGGGCCAATATCTTGAGCTGGACTATCTGCCTTGTAGCCACCTGCTGTCTCACAGGAAGGTGCACATCAAACAGAAGGGGTCACTTATTAACTCAGGGGCTCCCAGGGTGACACCCAGTTCACCCCCCTACCTACCACTATGTGTTGGTCCGGGGAGCCTTCTGTTCTTCCCAGCTCAGCCCCCCTCCCTGGGAAGCCCTCCTGACTATTCCAGCTCACACCCTTCTGGAACCCCCTAAATCTCCAAGGCTACACTGCAGAGAGAGAGACCCTTGACCAGGCAGCACCCTCCACCTGGAGCTTCTCCTTGGCGGGGCTCCCTGTGCCAAGCTGCTGGGCCCAACCAGACTGGGGAAGTGAGAACAAATTACACAGGGACTATGGGAAAATGAATGGGGGGGGAGGCATAAAAATTATCAGTAGCAGTTCGGTTAATGAAACAAATAAAAGCACAAGCAACATGGCCTCCATGGGGCCTGAGCCTCGGGTTCCTTGTGCATCTGCCAGCTCACTGGGTCTTGTCATAAAGAAATAAAGATGGAAGTTGAGAATCCACATTCAACATGAACCAAACTCTTAGATCTCAGATTGATTTTGGCTAGTCATTTGAGAATACATAAAAACTGCAGATCTCAGGGAAAAGAAAAAAAAAATCTTCCCTTTGAAGCAGAAAATGGTCCATTTGCAAATTAATGGCTGGGTGGGCCAAGGCCCCTCTAGGAAGGGAGAAGGGAGGCCTTGTCGATATCTCAGGAAGGGTGGCAGAGGGGAGGCCTGGTGATGGTCACCGCCGGCACTGCTGAGCAAGGCTTGACCCAAACAGCACTGCGAGCCGTGAGAAGGCCCCGTGGTGACTCTGGGGAGAAGGAAGCTAGACACAGGCAGCTTTCAGTTGAGAGAGTGTGTTTCCAAATACCAGGAAAGAGATCATGACGGGCCTGTCCTCTGGGTGTTTGTTAAGGAGTGGCTGGGCCTCGGGCTGCGTGGCCGGCTGCATGGCTGCAGGGCAGTAGGAGCCACATGCATAGGAATGGAGGCTGCCTGGGATCTCAGACTTCTCCAAGGAGCGCCCAGCCAGGGCTCCATAATCTCCCCTGTCTGCTCTGCCAAGTCTCCTGCTTTCCTGCATAATGCCTGCTGCCAACGACACTGCCTTCCCTGTCCCCTGATGCACTGAGTTAGTTATCGTCCTCGTCCTGCCTGAGCTCCAAAATTCTGCCTGATCTGTAAGGCCTTGCACGGCGCACTTGGCAAACGCTGGGTGTGCTTCTGTTTCCAGGGAGTAGCTCTTGTCTTCCCTAAAGTGAGCCCCTAGTGGGTGAGAACCCTGCTTCTCTGTGACACCCTGTGACCCTTGGGCAGCCTGGTGGGCTGTGAGGCCCCCTCTCCTGTGAATTAGCGCCAGACCATAGCGCTTTGCAGGGGGCAAAGCCCCGGCTTGTCTCTGCTTGCAGGCCTCCTGGGATTTCTTTCCTCTCCTTCCTTTCCTTAGAAAATCGAAGGAAGAAATGAAAGGCATCATCATTCTGCTTGTTTAAAAGTACATGCATGAGGCGGGCTCTGGATTAGCGAAAGAGATGAGGGAGTGTCTCCTGACGCCACCACTGCCCCGCCCCACCCCATCGGGATCCCAGCACACGGTGCCATCACTGGGTGGTGGAGAGAGGCTGCCAAGCTCTGTCTCTCAGGAAGAGGACCAGGCTCCCTGCTCCCGTAGTCATGAGTGTGGGAGAGTAGGGGACAGAACCCTGGTCCCTGGCTTCCTTTCCTTCACCATGGGGGTCACCAACATGGAGTAAGCCTCTAACTGAACTCACAAGCCCAGTCTCTTTTGGGTCCAACTCATCTAGCCTTCATCTCCCAGATATTTACTGCCCACCACAAAATGCCCAGAAGGTGTCAGTTCAACAAATACAAGTGACCCTGACCTTAGGATGGGGTTATGTGCAGATAAACCCATTATAAGTTAAAAATGTATCTGATACACCTAATCTACCAAACACCATAGCTCAGTCTAGCCTACCTTAAACGTGCTTAGAACACTTAAATTAGCCAACAGTTGGACAAAAATCATCTAGCACAAAGCCTATTTTATAATAAAGTGTTGATCACATAATCTATTATGTGTATCACTTTCACACCTTTGTTCAACCATTGTAAATCGGAGACGTCTGAATTCATTCCATGTGCCTATTCTGAGTAAGAGCTGTAAAACAGATGCTAAAATTTAGAGGCTCATGTAATTGAATTCAGGCCCAACGATACCACTCACGTGTGTCTGTGAGGTCCCCCTCATGATCTGCAAAGCCTGGCCTGGAATCATAACTCTGCCATGTACGGCTGTTGTGACCTGGGGCCAGTGAACTTCTCCCTGCCTCGATGTCCTCATCCATAACATGGCTCGTGGTGGTGGTGAGTTGGGTTAACATATGCATGGGCTTAGATCAGAACCCACTGCATTGTTCTTTCCCGAGTTCCTCCTTGTGTGGAGCTCAGGTGAGATGCTGAGCCAGCACCCCCTGAACCCTACCCTGCTTCCCCTGCACTCGGCGTCCTCACCCCATACAGAACGGCTGTGCGGGCAGGAGCGAGCACATTTAGGCATGGAGGAGACCAGAGCCCAGAGCTGGTTTGGGGACACTGTGGGCAGTCAGTCAGTCAGGAGCTGCTGCTGCTTGAGGCTCCGATGGACCCCCCCAAGAGAGGCAACGGTGAGAGGAGGCAGACGGCATCATCGATGAGTCTTTCAGGGGCGCTGGAGTCCATTTATGACGAGGTCACTTATGAATATTAAATTCTTCGCTCCAGGCTCCAAAGAGTCCTACTGCCCTGCTCTACCCAAAAGTCAAGGTTACAGCCGTAATAAACAAAGCTGCCCTTCTCCAGGAGAAATATGCACACACGGGCACACACGCGCACAGTGGCAAAGGGAGAAGGAAGTGCGGGGATGGGCTCACAGGAGCAGTTTCCATGCCCTGGCTTCCTGGGCGTGAGGTGCTTCTCTGCACTTCCTGTGACCAGACTGGGCTCACAGCCCCTCACAGGCTCAGGATGGCCCCTCCAGCGGAGGCCCCGCCCCTTCTGCCTCCCCTCACTTCTCTCCCTTCCCAGCTCTCAGACACTGGGTGTAGTCAACAAAAGCAACGGGAATTTGACTCTCCAAAAACGGAGCTTCCAGGAGAGGGTGCTGTTGGAACATCCTGTGAATGGGACAAGGGCTCCTGGGTGTGCGGACTGCAGCGAGCACTCGGCCTGGGCCTTCGGAAAAGCAGAGTCCTGTGGGCTGGGGCCTGTCAGGTCGGAAAGAGGGAGGGGCCACGCAATTCTAACTTTGGTGCGCTGGCTACCGTGCAGTGTGCCTGAGGGTGGGGCCTTGGGAACCTGGAACTTGTCTTCCAACCAGCACCTCCGATGCTGGCTGATTCAGGCAGTGGCTGACGACAGGCTGAAAGAGGTTGGGTGAGACAGTGGTAGTGTGACGCAGTCTCCCCTCATTCCCCCCACTGAACCTGAGGCCCCAGGGTCTGGTCTGACCCCAGCAAATAGGCCGCCTTCCCCAGTGAGTGTACCCAAGGCTGCTTCTCCATCCCACCCCCCATCCCTCCTAGACAGAAATAGAGCCGGGAAGGGTCTACCAGTGTTTCAGAAGGCCGAGTCCCAGAGGGGAGCTTGGGGCCTGCTGAGAAGGGGTCCACGGTCTGGCAGTTACCATGCTGGCATCCAAAGGTGTGTGTGACTCAGGGTTGTCACCTCATGGGGTGTTGCTACCGCCAGACATCCAGGGCTGAGTTACAAGGACACAATGATTAAGATGATTAAGCAAAGGAGAGAGAGTGGGGGTGGGGTGGGGCAGCAGGGAGCAAGAAATGCACACAGCCCTGTCGATGGGGTGACAGACACAGGGAAAGAGAACAGAGAGAGGGGCAGAGGGACAGAGAGACAAGGAAGGGGGACAGACACGAGGACAAGAACTAAGAAAGAAGGGAATTTGGGAGAAAAGGGAGGGATGAGTCTGCTTCATTTCAAATCTCCCACAGAGCTTCTTGTGAGGAGCTGAAAGAGGAGAGACACGCAGAGCCCACGGTGGGACAGAGGCCGGGAGCCTCGATGGCCTGCTAGCCTCCAGGTCCCTCTCCATCCCCTGTCGCCACCACCACCATTGTCCTGCTCATCATTATCCGCCCTGTGAGTGACTATGCTGTGCCAGGTACCACATGCACATCAGCTTTCGTTCCCCTAACAGCCCCCAAGGCAGGTCTTCACAGGAAACACAGAAAGGGACAGGGAGGCCCAGAATGGAGAGCAAAAGCATTCCGGCCAATGGCTTCTTAGCACCATCTTCCCCTCACACGTGCTGCTGCTGCAGATCCAAAGAAGCTTCCAAACACGAAGGTTTGCTTCAGCAGGAAGAGACCACCCTGGGCTGTGAGGCTCAGTCCAGATGGGCTGGGACTGGGGTGTGTGTGTGTGAGATGAGGAGGGGGCTGGGGACTCTGCAGATACTACAGCCATTTGTCACTTTGAACCCTCACTGTGGACAGCGAGGACGTTTTACTGTAGGCCAGGGGCCCCCCGGAGAGTGAGAAGTCAGGTGAGTTAGGCAGCTCCTGCCTACTCCGACCCCCGACCCCCGCCTGGAAGGTCCAGGCCAGGCCTGGGTGACTAATGCCAGCTCTCCAGAGTCCTCTCCTGGAGATGCTCCCCTAGGAAGACATGGCCAAGCAGCCAGGTAGAACTGAGATCAGAAGAAGTCTCGTTACTCCCAAATGCAGGTTGTAGGTACCTACTGCCAGGCTCCCGCATGATGAAGGGCAGGGAATCCTTGGGCTGTTGATACCTCAGGGTTGGGTCTGAGTCCTGAATCACCGTGAAGGAGCTATGTGCTCTTGGATAAGGTCCCTCCCCTCCTTGTGACAGCTTCACCACCTGTAAAATGGTTCTGGCCTCCAAGGCATGCAAACAAATGAGAATCTATGTAACGTACCCAGCACAATTTCTGGCACATAGCAAGTACTTGGTAAATATTCACTGACTTTTCTTTAGTCATTAACATAATTATTTATTCTCCTTTAACTGCTCCCCCTTCCTTTCTCCCCATCCCTCCCCTGCTCCTTAGCTCCAACCCCTCTCCTCAAATCATCAAGCCTGTTTCCAGAGGGTCTCCTAGGGGTCCCATCTCTACTAGGCTGGGAGCCCCTGTGGAATGACCACGGAGTGGTCTGCTGGAGTGCAGATCACCACTCCTGGGCGTTTTCTCATTGCACAGCCCTGTGATCAGCACACGACACATCAGCCTTTCTTTTCCCTTCAAGGAGCTTCCGCCACATGGAAGAAGCATGTCAAGTACACAAGTGACCTCATTCACTCACTCACTCACCATTAACAGTTCCTTCACTGGCTACCCAGCAGTGTGGGATCAGTGGCAGGAGTGAGGAAATACTGCAAAATCCTGCCATGGTGCTAAATGTAGGGTTTAAGTAGAAAGATCCAAGTCCCATTATTGTGAGGCTGATGACGTGACCCGGGGGCTGCCTGTGCAGCCATCTGGCAAGGGGCTCTGGAGCCCAGGAACCAATCGCCAGGCAGACTGAGTCCAAGTTTACACAGCCCTGAGAGTGTCATGAGTGGTTTCGCCCTGATTATGCCCCACACCCTCCTGGTTGAAGCTTGTGAAGGGCCTTGTGTGCGTCTTTTCTCTGCACCTGCTCAACAGCCCTGGGAGGGAGCCAGGCTAGGGCTGAGTGCCCCGATGTCACAGCAGACATGGCACAGGGAAGGAAGCCACTTCCTGCATTCTCCCCACACTGACTGTCCCAGCTGACTGACCAGAACCCCAGCCGCACTTGCACCTAGGGGCTCCCTTTAGGCCCCTTTGTGCCCACCCGGGGCCTTCCTCTCTAGCTGCTGGATCAAGGAGGCTGCTTTGGTTTTTCTCAATGTGCAGGCTCATCCCCCAGCCCCAGGAGCTCTGAGCAGCCCTGGCCCACACAGCACATCCTTGGGGCCTGTCAGGTAGGCCCTTGGGTGGGGGGCAGTATCAGCAACCTCCACTCCTCTGGGCTTTGCATCTACCCCAGTTTCAGGTTTGGGCCAATGCTCCCAACTTCTTGACTGATTGTCTTTTGGGGGAACACTCCTTCATTTATTCAGCCCCTTGTCCCATCACTGTCCACTCACAAGCTGACTGAATACCTGATGGCCAGCACCAGGGGCCTGCAGCCCCCTCAGCTCTGCACACAAGCACCTTACCTTCCCCCCAGAACACCCAGCAGAATCCTATCTGCTGATAGGAGCGTGTCTCCTCTCAGACCCACCCTGGGGAAGGCTGAGTCTCAGCACACAGTGGAATTCAGTGCTTCCCATGTTAACATTAGCCAGACCCGTGAGGCCGTCAAATGGTCAATTGTGCAGAACATGGCTTGGTCAGTACAGATAATTTCAGGATCCAAATGGCATCATAGCACAGTGAGTTTCTCATCGCCAGAGACCTTGGGATCCATGGTGGCCCTTGGAGCCCGAGGCCTGGGCAGATCTTGAGGATTCTTTCTTTTTCCCCCTGGGACATCACAGGTCCTTCTCGGGAGGATGGGACAATGTTCCACCTAACCTCCTCCTGGAAGCCTCCCTGACCACCATGGCCCAAGCCATGGCTGACCCTGACTCCCACAGATGGCCCTGTGTGGTCCCCTCAGAGTTGAGTGGGTCTCTTATTTCCCCTACGCTGTCCTCAGTGCCCACACAGGGGATGTCCAGCGAAGAGGCATTTGTTGAGCAACCAGGATGGGAGTGGCCTCCATCCCCATGCCCTTTCTCTCCCGCTCTGGCTGTGGGAGCAGGCGCTGGCCCCCAACAGTGCTCCAGCATCTGGGAGGCTGGCGGGAACTGCCACCAGCCGCTCTGACCGCCTTCAAGGGCACTGCCAGGAATAGATGCGGCCACCCCGCCGCCTGCGTGGGTCTGGCAGCCCCAGCATGCCCTTTCTCCAGGCTCTCTGTGCACGTCACAAGGAGTGCTCAGCCCTGGCTGCTGGCACCGTAGCGGTGAAAGCTCAGCTTGGCCCCTGGTTGTGGCTCCTTAAGAATGTGTCCAGCCACCTTCCCACAACTGAGTCCTGCAGATGCTGCCCTGCCCACCTCTTGGCCAACAAACTTCAGCCACTGGTCAGTCAACTGGATGCCAAGACAACTGACTGCTCAACAACAGCACAACACAAGCTAACAAGCCTCTGCAAAGGATCTGTCTGAATGGGACCCCTTAGAGTTTTATCCCTTAGCTCTGTAGCCAGGAAACTGCCAAGGTGATGAGGTGACTTGCCCGGAGTCATAATTTGCTAGCAGCAGAATCAGGCCACCAACCTGCACCTCCTCACCCCAGCTACTAGCCTAGCTGTCCATAGGAAAAGATGGCTCCAGAGTTAGAGGAGGGAGAGTTTCAGGTAGAAGGAGGCACCTAAACCCTGTGGGACAGGTGGCATTCAGGTCCTAAGAGGAAGATGTCACCCCAAGACATGGAGAAGAATGGGTTAGTTTTAAGTGGCAGTGAATAGATCAGTGTGACCTGGACAGTGGGCTCATGGGGGACAGGGAAAGACAAAGGTCAGTCTGTGATCATGTGGAACCGGAGAAAAGGGACATTGGGACACTGGGTGCTCAATCTCAACTCTGCTATGAGGTTGACTGTATGACTTCAGGCCACTTGGATAAATTCTGTTACCCACTGATTTAGTCTTGCAGTGTTCACTGAGTGCGCCCTTAGCACTGAGTGACAGGTCCTTCCCGGGATCTGGGGATAGAGCAGTGAACATGGTCCTTGCCCTCATGAAGCACACAGTCCCGTGGAGAAGAGACCAGCAATGAACATGTAAGTCAGGGCATAATGGGTTGGGGGGTGATGGAAACAGTGAAGCAATATGAGGGTAGAGGATGGCGGCTCTGGGGCCAGGGGATGATTATTTCATATAGAAGGACTTCTCTGAATAAGGTGACATCCAAGACGAGAACTGAAGGCAGTGAGGAAATGAACCAAGTGAGTAGGTGGAAGAAGCGTGTTCCAGACAGAGGGGATAGCATGCGCAAGGCTCCTGAGGCAGGGTGTGCTGGGCCAGCTGGAGGAAGAGCTGTTTACAACCTGTGGGAGGAAGGAGACCACTGGAGTTTCTTAGCTTGCCTCCTAAGACAGCCTGCTCAAGCACACACAGCCCCTTCCTGTGCCTGGTGCCCAGTGGGTAAAGTTCTTCTCTCAACCTGGAGGAGAGCTGGGTCACCTTTGGCAAAAGGTGATACAAAGATGAAATTTGGAATCTGTAACCCAGCCAGGAACGAAAGAGAAAAGGCCCCGTTTTCTTAACCTCAAAGTGTGTCCCTAAATTAGCATAAGGTTCTTTTTTCTGAGGTTCATTCTTTCACACACAGGCCCTGAGCAGGGACCCTATGCCAGCCCCCAACAGTGAGAAATGGGGTGAAGGGGTGGTGAAGTCCCTGCCTAAGGTGGGGGAAGTCCCGGGAAAGGCATGAAGGCTTCTTGGAGGAGGAATCCAAGGAGCGTAGGCCTTTGGAGTGGTTGAGGCAGGACAAGAGAGAAGCAAAAGCTTGGAGGTGGGGTGTGTGTGTGTGTGTGTGTGTGTGTGTTGGGAAGAAGAGGGAGGCTGAGAGACCTCACTGTGGCTGGGAAACTTTTTGAGAAGGGGAGAGGAGGAGAGGGGTCATGAGGATATGGCCATGTGTCTGCTTCCAAGTTAGGAGTTGAGTTTGTTGTCTTTTTCCTTCTCTGTGTTTGTGTCTGTGTTTCTGCCTGAGTCTCCCTGTCAGTCTGTGTGTCTGTGGGAATGCCTCTCTGAGTCTCTGCCTCTCTCTCTGTCTCACTCTCAGCTACCCCTTCTCTCTTCCCCTGCTTGGGCTATGTCTCTTTTGGTCTCCCTCCTCCCTGCCCCCTCTCCTCTCTCACAACAGGAAGAGGCCTGCAAAGGACTGCGATTTGCCTCCCTCCCCACCCTTTTCCCTCCCCAGGTTTTTTTTCTCTCACTCCTTATTCAAGGCAGATAAAGTGCGCACAGCTGCTCCCAGCTGAAACGGGCCTTAATTGCACCCCCGTTGCCATGGCGATCCCTGATGATCTCCGTGGCTGGAATGATGCCCTCCGAACTCCCTGCTGGGGCCTCGGGCTGCGCAGCCTTGCTGGTCCTGGAGCTGACCTCACGCAGAACCCTGGCAGGGCGGCAAGGGCAGGCGCCACTTCACCACACCTCACAGTCCCCCCTCCCAGTGCCTTCCCCCTCCCCCACCCTGCCTCTCTCATTCCTTGGGACATCCCAGGGTCTGCTGGAATAATGCACAAGCTCCCAAGCAGGGACAAAGCATTCCTCTGTCACCAGCCTAGGCCCAGGTTTTGGGAGTGGGAAGGAGGGGACCCAGGTCACAGCTCTGTGTTTTGGGCCCCCTCCCCTCACCTGTGGACCTGCCACAGCCACACCCACCATGGATGTGGGAGGCTTATCAACGCAAAACAGCCCATTTGTGGCAGTTTCTATTAGAACAAGCCCTGGGTGCAGGGAGGAGGTGGGCACTGCAGAGGGAGGGGCTCCAAGATCCCCCCCAGGGTGCCACAGTTCTCCAAGGGACCACCCCAGAATCAGGCTGCCTCTAGCCCCACTGCAAAAGATGGCAGAAGGGCAGGGAAGGAGGGTGGAGACCCCAAGGGGCACCTCAGGAGGAGAGGGACACTGAAGAAACCCCAGCGGGGACCTGCTTCCTGGTGCCTGGAGGGCCCAGGCAGGGTCCACTGTGGTCCAGGGATATGAGCACAATGCAGGCAGCTGGGGAGGCTGTGTGCGTGTGTTTGCGTGGTCTGTCCCACACCCCTGCTTCACAATCCCCGCCACAGCCCCCTCCCCTGGACTCCAAGCTGGGCCACATCAGAGTACATGTTCACAGCTCAGTGGGTCCTGACAGGGGTCTCAGGGAGGCCAGCGTACTTAGCGCCCCAGTCAGCACACCCCGAGGAGCCATCAGGCAAGATGCGGGCTGGCTCTGAGCTTCCTAAGAAGGCCTGTCACTGGCTCTGTTTCCTTGCCATCCCCCACACCTACTGAGCGACTCAATCCCAGCACCTGCATCTAGTGGGGCCTGGAATGGAGTGGGGTCTTCCCAGGCCCCTCCCCTTCCAAGAGAATCTGGAGGCGAGGTCGGGGGGGGGGTTCCAACACTTTCTGTCCACCACTTTGCTCAGCATCTGAGCCCTTCTCTAGCCAGGCAGGCAGGAGGTGGAAAGGAGGGGAAGCAAGGCTCTGCCCTCTAACCTGTGCCCGAGTCCAGGACTCTGCCTCCACCAGTCCTTTCTGAGCTGGTATGTGCTACCTGCCCATGGCCAGCAGGTGGGACTGTGGGATGCAGGGCAGGATCTCCTGGATCGGAGTACATTTGGGAGCCCTGCTCTCCACCAGCAGTTGAATACACATTACCCTGAGCCACACTTGGTAATACAATAATAGTAATAATAGCAGTTTAGTAGTAACAGCTATTGCTTATTAGGGGACCAGCATGTGCCAGGCGCCATGGCTAGAACCCTACACATACCGTGGTGTAGTTCTCTCTCAGCGTCTGAGGTCAGGACTGTGAACTTTGCACAGATGGGGAAACCAGTGTCTTTTCCCAAGTGAAGGGCACTCTACCCTTGGTGGCCATGCTCATGGGACCCTGGGGTGGACCCAGAGGCCCTCCTGGTGAGCAGTTTCCTGGTGGGCTGGTGGGCTCTCAGGCCCCAGTGCCTCCTGCAGTAGTAAGGCCACAAGTCCCAGGGGCTAAAATGTCACCTTCTGCAGTGTGTTGGAAGCAGAGTAGCTGCTGCTGGGGAAGGTGTTCTGCGTGAAAGTCTGCCAATGGTGCCCCATCATTGATGCACCTGTCTCACTGTTTACCCTGAGTCCACTGGACATAGCTCAGGGGATCAGCCTCTCTCTCTCACAGACCCCCAACAGTGGGTTTTCCATAAACATTTGCTAAATAAGTAAAAAAAGTCAAAGAGCAACATTGTTTAACTTGATTTGTGGCCTCCCCTGACTTCTCTCTTTTCTCAACCCCAAAATGCTACAGAATTCCACTTCCTTCCCTTCTGCATGGCTGAGACCACACCACTGTCCAGAGCCAGGTCCCTGCTGCATTGGGCCCCTTCCTCGTCCCCACAGCCCGAGGGCATCTGAAACCGGGCTGGTACATCACCTGTCTGTGCAAGTGTCCTCTGGCCTGAACGATCATGGCGCCTCCCGGCCTGCAGAGGAGGACTGACCCCTAGCCTCCTCTCTGATACCTCCTCCAGTTTCCTAAACACACTTCCTATGCCTGGCCCTCGACCTGGATGCTTCCTCTACCTGGACTGCTTTTCCTCCTTTTCTCTGTCTACAGAAATCATCTTCCTTTTTGGTCTGACTTAGTTGTCACTACCTTTTACTGCACTCATTTTACTAAACCAACCATACTGTGCTGTGAGCTATTGCTATTTGCTGAATGAACAGATGAACAGCAAGGGCCAGTTCAGAGAAAACAGGCTGCAATTCTGGGGCACTCAGAACCCTTAGCCCAATGCTAATTTCCATGAACATTCTCTAACCAGCCCCCAGTCAGCCCACGAGGAGGGGATTCTTGGTGGAGACAGCATCTCTCCACTGAGATCCTACCGGGTACCACTCCCCAGACAGGAACTGGTCCCTGCCAGAGCCTTCACTTGGGCTGGAGGGTGCTGTCCAGATTTTCAGGGCTACGGGATTTCAGACAAGGGCTTAGTGAAGGGGCCAACACTTGAACTAGGAAAGATTTGGATGGAGAAGGGACATGCCAAGTGGAGGGACCTCAGCAACAACAGCATGAAGTGGAACTGTGTATCAGGGATCACTAGCGAGGAGGCTGGCTGGCCCGGGAGTAGGCTGAGGGTAGGACGCACAGACCAAAGAGAGCTTCAAGGCAGCCTGGGTACATTATCTTCAAATAAAATGCTCAGAGTAGTTTCTACCCTCCTTTTCTCCTAATGATAAATAAGGTAAAAGAGAGATGCTTATTTCCCTAAAAGGAATCAAGGAGTCTCCAAAGACAAGGGCTAGTTTTCTCCCCCATTCTGTCCTCTTTCCACTGTGTCAGTTCTAACCCAGGTCCTGTCATGCAGGCTGACTTTGGGTCTTGCCCGGAGTTGGACTGGGGAGACTCAGAAGGCAGCATCTCCCCACCTCATACCCCCCAATCTTTCCTGGCCCCTCTTCTGTTTTTCTAGCCCCAAATCTATTTCCTTATCACCTGATAAACCTATCACATTAGGAAAGGAAAAGTTGTAGTTCAGACAAAACAACTACAAGAAACACACACATATACGCATATATACAAACAAAGCAAGCAAACGAAACTCCAAAAGCACACAAATGGAAACAACTTAGCAAAGAGTTGTCTGTCCATTGGGAAGTGGGAAAGCAAACCCCAACCAATTTGCACTCCATGAGGTGGGGAGGAGCTTCTCCCTGCCCCTAAAGGTGCTGCCACCACAGAGGAGCCTTGTGATTTCAGAGTCTCAGCCCACTGGGATGCGCCCAGTCAGAGCACCTGACTTGATTCCCTCGGGGACCCATTCTGGGTTTGGATGGGGAGCGGCAGCCCTTGCTGGCCTCATTCCTGCACCCTTAGCACCTGCATGAGAATGGTTAGTCCCTCACGTGCTCTCCCTGGTTCTCACTAGTGCGTTTTCTGCCATTACACTCCTTGAAGGCAGGACGGTGGCTTAAGCTTCCCTGCTTCTGGCCACATCCTTGCTCATGCCCCAGCAACACGCAAGGTATGTGGTAGAATCACAGAGACATGAGTCAGGGCTATGCTGTGGACAGCTGTTAATGTGGAGATGACCGTCAGGAATAAGAAAAAGACATAGAACCAACCTGCAAATGAGGGCTTTTCTCTTAACATCATGCTTTAATTAACTGTCTCCACTGGAGCTGTCCACACACTAAAAGATGTTTTTAAAAATCACATGATTAACCTTGGGAATGAAAGAGTCAACTAAACACATTGTTTCCACCTTATCAGGCCCAGGAAATAGGATCTAGATGTGCTAAGGCCCTTAATGAGGAGAGAGGCCATCAGTTAACTAATAGCCATGGCCCCTTCCTCTCTGTGGCTGCACTGAGAGGGCACAGGCACCCGTCCCTGGACTTGGCCTTGCCCCACCCCTGCTGGGGAGAGCAGTGTCCAGGGCTGCACAGGGTCTGTATTGCTAAGTGGTACTTTGGGAGAAAAAAAAAAAACTACATTCATGTATATTTTTCTCTCTCCACTCAAAATCTCCAGGCTTTTTCATATGAGAGCCTTTTATTTCCTTAAAACAGCAGCTGCTTTCATTTAGTTTGATGGATTTAATCATTTAGAGGCGGGAGGAGCAGGTGGAAAGCAGTGGATTTCTCAGACCTACCTGCTCACACTGTCCAAAAGGTGAAGGTACTGGGTGTGGAGCGTCCCACACATGGCGGGGGGGGGGGGGTGCATCATCCCTTCCTTTGTCTTAAGGTTTAAGATTTAACTCATTCTGAGGGTGCTTGTCAATGAGATTCCCCTTGTTAAAATTTCTCTGCCTCTTCTTCTCCCTCCCCTCCTCCTCAGTTCTAGCACTTGCCCTTCACTCCCCTGTCTCCTCATCTCATCCTGGGGGAGCACAGCCAGGACCTGGTATCCTCACTGCCACTGTCCCAGGGGGATGCAACGTGCCTGGGCATCCCCAAAGGCTGAGAATGCTTGCCTTTCAAGATGCATAACCAGAGCTGGCAGGTCTGAGCCCAGAGGGCTCTGTCCCCATCCCACGGAATCAGAGCTGTGGGTAGAGTCTCAGAATTTCTAACTAGATGATGGCAACGATGCATGGATTGTGAGTCCTTGTGCAGACTCAGACTCGTGCGACACAGGATCTCAGGTCGTAGATAGGGTCCTCACAGGGGGTCTTCCCCAGAGAAGGGCAGATCACACACTCAGAGCTCAGAGGGCTGCCTCACTGCCCAGGGCTCTGCGGGGGGACCTCCCCAGACCGCTCTAGATAACCGTGTTTGCTCTTGTATCTCCAGGGCCACGAATCGAGATGAGTGAGTGCTTGTGGCCGATTCTAGGCTCTGCGGCTCCTGCTCTTGTCCTGAAGGTCTCTGGAGTGTCTATGACCTCCCGCAGGGCCCTGTGGCAGAGGGGACCCCAGAGCCTTGGTCCTGCCTCTGTGCCAGCACCACCCAGCTCTCAGCGCCTCTGGGCTGTTCTTATGTGGATTTGTCCCTGGGCTTTCCTCCTCCTTCCCCAGGGCACATACTCCGGCCTTTCCTTTCCCTTCTGAGGCCTCATGTCCATCTATATTCTGAAACCCACCCTCCATCATGGTGCTTGGTAAGGACTTAAGAAGGGACCTCAGTGGGGGTGGGCCCTGTAGTGCAGGTTTGCAGAAGGAATGAGTCTGCTTCCACCAGCCCAGGGCTCTGCCCCCCAAGGACACACTGAGGAGGTGGCTGAGGCTCTGGCTCTACACTCGCAGGCCCTGGATTAGTGACTGGCCCTGTCCTGCCATGTCCTGCCTCTACTCTGGAAGCATGTGGTCCCTAAGGGAACCCTCTCAGAGGGCTCAGGGCCACCCAGCTCCTTGATGAGTGTGACTCTACAGGGCTGCATCCTGCTCAGAGGGCTTCTGCTGCCATCTTCTGATTGGATTCTCTTGGGTCAAAGGCAGGATGGGTCTTCTTAGCCCCCATTTACAGCTGGGGAAACTGAGGCCTGGGTGATCTTGTGATACGAAGTCTTGAACAGCAGAACCAAGACCCTGCCCCACAGTGGGTTCTCACTCCAGGGCTTGTTCCTGAGGAACCACAGACAGCCATGCCCTGGTGGGAGGCAGAGACCCGTGTCCACTCTCCAGGCTGCCAGTCTAGCGACTGCTTTCACCAAGCAAAGGGTGTGGCCTGAGACCAGACCTGGGGGATCTCCTCCAACCCTAGGGCTCCATGTTTGGGCATCCAGGCTTCGTCCCATTTCTCTGTTCTCTTCCTCACTCATGGATGCAACAGTGTCCCATCCTCAGAGGACTGTGGAGTGAGCTTGGGCCACAGACCTCCCTCTCCCAGGCCTTCTGTCATTGGTACTTTCTGGGAGCATCCCTGCCTGGGTGGTGGCATCTCTCCTGAGGGAACTGCTGACAGTGGTCCCCATCCCGAAGGTTCAGTGTGATTGGGCGGGGTCTGGATCCATTGCAGGAGGCAGGCTGTCTCCTGAGGAATAGGAGGGCCTCTGATTGCTTGTGGTTTTCCTTGTGGGGTCAGGAACTGGCTTCATGTGATGTTGCTCACCTATACAGTCTGCCTCTAGCAGATGGCCAATGGTGGCTCCTAGCTGCAACCTGGGCCACTGCTGAAAGTACCTTCTTCCTCTTCTGAGAGATCTGTCCTAAAAGCCCCCTCCAGGACACTCTGCCATCTCTTTCTGGGATCCTCACACTCTGAGACCCAGGGCTGAGTCCTGTTAGGCGTCTGGCAGTGTGCAGAAAACTTGGAGAGGGATGGAGGAGGAGGCTTCCCCAACCCACCTCCCAGGCAGTCACTGAACAAATCCAGGGAGTTAATAGGAGCCACACAAAGCCCTTGATTTGCTCCAGAGATCAAAGGTCAGCCTGAATAACTCATTAATTAACCGAGCAAGGCTTCCTGCTATTGACAAGGTCTGGGAGCTCGGCCTGGGAGCAGACCTCATATCCTGCAGCCAGAAGACCATGCCTGGCTCTTCCCTCCCCTTCTTTTCTCCTACTAAGCGTGTACTGACCTGGGAGATGCCAGGTGTCTCAGATGACCAACTGACTTCAACTTTCCCAGAAGGATCTGGCCTAGAAGGATTGTGTAACCTTGACCTTCTGCTTTCAAGTCTGACCTACCCATTATCTTCTTGCTCCACCACTGCCCCTCCCTCACTGGCATAGCATCTCATGCTTTAAGGATCCAGGCATGTGTTGGCTCCTACACACCTTCCGATGCTGCTCTTGGATGTCTGTCACCAGGGAGAGGACATGACAAGCTGATTCACACTGAGGTGGCAGGATGAGGGTGTTAGGAGAGTGGGTGGGTGGGTGGAGATATCATTTTAACAAGGGTCATGCTTTGACTTGAGTAGTGTAAGCTCTCATGGTGGGATTTTAGGCATCAGAGATAAGCTAGGTGGCAGGATTATTTTGGTCAAGAGTCCTTCCCAGTGACCACTAAGGTCATGGAGTGGGGGATGGCTACCATCTGTGCCCATGGCTAAACAGCTTTTCCTCCTGTTAGTGTCCAGCTTCTTCCCCAAGAGTATGAATGCCTAAACACCTCCATATGCATCCCTGGCACCACCTCTGAGTTTTCAAAGTGCATGCTGGAACTCCCACATCTGGGTGTATTCTTTGCCCTAAGATGCACCACTACAGCAGACTTCTTCATGGAGGAGACTGGCCATCCCACCTAAGTGTTGCTGAAGAGAGAACCCTCTGGGCCTAGATGAAAAGAGCACTGTGTGACCAGGAATGGATATAGCTCTCTTGGCATGGACAGGACTTCCCTGAGCCTGCTATTTCTGAAGACTAAGACATGGAAAACCTTGATGCAGTTTGTAGGGCCTGTGGCATTACTTGTCCAGCTCAGTCCTGACAAATGACATTTGCAGAGCCTAATGCTGCTTACAGGGTCAGCTGTTTCTGGAAGGTCTCATCACTGGCTTTAGAGCCTGTTGCTGTTCGTAGAGTCTATTATTAGCAGAACCTGGCACTGCACACAGAACTCACCATTAGCCACAAAGCTTGCTTCCACCTGTAAAGTTTCTTGGGGTTGCAGATCCTGGTATCGTTTGCAAAGCTCATTAAAGTTTGCAGGGCCCATAACAGTTTGTGGAGGCTGTTGTTTGCAGGGCCAGTCTTTGTTTGCAGGGTTTTTTTTAGTAGCCTTAGAACCAGGTACTGTTTGTTGAATCTATTGTATTTAGACGATACTGACTTTGTAGGCTGAGCTCATCAGTACCCACCAAGCTTATTGCTGTCTGCAGAACATGGCTCCGCTTGTTGAACCTTCAGTGCTTGCAAAGCTCCTCTTGGTCAGAGAACCTGGGCTGTTTGCAAGTCTGACATTGCTTGCAGTGTTCATCACTGATGATGGAGTCTTTGGACACTTTCTGATTCTACTGGGTTATATGCCTTGTGGTGAGTTTTTAAGGATGTGTGTCCCCATCATTGGGTTTTGAAGTGTTTTCTTGCATGTATGGGTTTGTATTCTCTCCAAGATAGCTGCCAAGTGAAGTCTCCACATCGTTCCTTCTGGTCCCTGCGTGTCCCCATAGTGCTGGCTCAATGCTTAGACTCAGTTTCCTCCCTAAAGCCTAGATGCTCTACGTTCTTGCCCTCCCAGCACTGACAGTGCACATAGCCAAACTTCCCATTGTCTTTGCTCAGTGTTCTTGAACTTCCAGTCAGGAACCTGGGTTCTCTCCACCTTTGGCTCAGTATGATCTTATGTCCTTTGGTCAACTTGTGTCTTTAGGTTTCTATATACACAGATACTTACAGAATTTGTGGACATGATGTCTTGGCAGGGGAGCAGTGAGCACAAGACAGGAGAGGGGTATTTAGGTCACAGGTGAGCCTTGACCTCTGCCCTGGGGAGCCATGGAATCTCGGCCTCAGAGCATGAAAAGACTCATGACTATCTTTGTCAGCTCTGCCTTGTGGGCCTTTGTGCCCCACGAGGACAGGTGTGGGTCTTGGGGTTTGCTGAGCAAGACTGTCCTTGGCCACACCTGGCACACCCCCTGATTAATCCAGGTCACCTTTGGACACATTTGGTTCCTAATACCACACTGATTCAGGAACCCTGTGCTAGGGGTGTGTGTGTGTGTGTGTGTGTGTGTGTGTGTGTGTGTGTGTGTACCCAGTCTTCTAAATACACATGACCTTAAAAAACAGGGTTTGGATGGCATGATTCCAGGTACTTCTTACAAAATTCTAGCAGTTCAATTCTAAATAGACAAACAATATTGGCCAAGAGCGATAGAGAAGAAGGAATCACCCCAGATGTCACTGGTGCTTCTTTAGGAATTTTCTTAAGTATCATTACCACCCAGGGCTTGCCATGTCTTAACACAAGTGGGCCCGTGTAGAGATCTTAACCCGAAGCATTTCTGCTCTCAGTAAGTCTGTGTGGTGAGAACTCAGGCAGGAGGTGATCGCTAAACTTCAAATAACTCCTCAGACACATTTAAAATGGAACATGCTCCTCTCTACAGAACAATTAGGAATATAGCTTAAGCTGAGTTAAGGGCTCCTGAATTGTCCTCATTTCTTCCCCAGGAAGACCAGGGAGGTCCCAGCTGAGGACCTGGTCTGGACCAATGTTGAACAATGATGAGGTCTGTACCTTCATAACTTTTCTGCTTTCATGCCTTGGGATGGCCTGGAGTTCAGCGTATGGGAGTGAGTGTAGGGAGTGAGCTTGAGGCATAATCTTTCCTTCCTTAAAACCATTTTCTGTTCTTTGTTCTTAAAAGAAATTGAGCTCTAGATGCCTTTCACTATTGGCTTTGTCCACAGGGCCCGAGGCAAGTGCTGCTGCTCAGGAGATAATTCAGAGTGCTAATGGCATACAGATGCATGCTAATTCATGTGCACACACACAAATTAGGCTGCAATTATCACAGGAACTATTTGCTAATGCTGGTTACCATTTGAACCATTATTCAGCATTGGTTACCACAGCCGCTGGTCAATATGGCTCAGCATGAGGCCTGCCTTTCAGGCAGTCTTGGAAACTAACAGAACCTTAAGTCAACATCAAGTAACAGCCATGTGTTTCTTCAGTGTGGGAGCTGGGTATCCCAAGGCTGGTCGTGGGAATGGAATAAGCCTGATGGAGAATGACATTGAGATCCCTTTGGGGGAAGGAAAAAACAGCAACAAATACTGTACAATACAACACATTCTATGTATGGAAGACCAAGAGTGTAGACACAAGGTATGAACATTCCATTCAACATCTCCTCCTTGGTGCTCTACTGTGTGCCCAGGTGCATGCGACTCAAGGATGGAGATATAGGCTAGTAAGTGGCTTGTAAGACAAGAGCCACCCACAGAAGTGGCCAGTTAACCCAATAGGCATGGAGGCTGATTCACTGTTGAGTCCTGCAGGAGTTCATCGGGTCCCCTGGACAAGTCAGGAGTTGAGGTTTGTTGTCAAGGATGGGTGGGTTTTAGTGTAGGTGAGAACAGCAATATCTCTGGCAGCCAGAACCACTCGGTCGAGCCATGTCATTGTACATCAGAGTGGTCACCGCATCACGGTAGTCGCTTCTACTTGAGAGGGGCTGTCCTCACCACCTCCTCTCCACAGCCCTTCCACAGAAGGCTTCAGTGTGTGCATTTTGCAGGAAAGGACACCGAAGCCCAGAGCACTTAGGAGATTGGCTCCAAGGCCTCACAGTTGGTCTGGTTGGGCTGGAATTAGAACCCAGGGATGTCTGACTGTGGGTGAGGACACTCAGGACAAGGCAGAACTGGGGGTGACTGAGAAGGGGCAGGGACAGTGTTACTGCTGAAAGGGCTCCTGGGAGGACCAAAGTCATTCCACCAGGGAAGGAAATGTGGCCAAGGAACACTAAGTGATACAACGTTTGGTCCACAGAGGGTGGACAAGGGAGCTGCGGCTTTACCATGAACACCTGATCCCTGACACTCCCCTTCACCCCAGCTCCCAGCCTAGCAGAGGTGGGAGTGGATCTGGGTGTTACCCTTGTACCCCTTTGACCACCCCTGTCCCAGAAAGGCTTCTCTGGTATTGCCTGGAGGTTTTAGGCAGGAAAAAGAAGAAACAAAGGTCGCTGATGTCTTAGGGGTATCCTACTTCCCTTCTGGCAGAAACCTGGGGCTCCTACTGCTGGTCCTGGTGCCACACCCCCTCTCCCACCCTCCCCTGTGCTCCCCTGGAGGCCTTCCTGTCTGGCTGGCTATCCTCAGGCCCTGCAGGCATCATCTGCCTTCTCTGCTAATCCCTCCCCTGTGGACGTGCGGAGATCTCTGAGCTGCCAGCCTGGCGGGCTCCTGGCCACCAGAGATTGGAGTCGACAGTGAGGCTGTCAGTGTCCAGAAGCCAATGCTGAGGCAGGTGCTGACATCCACCCTTCTCTGTTGAGGTAGGAGCTGGGGCTCCCAGGTTTGCTGGGACAGGGGAGTGGATAGCTGGAAGATACTTGCCAGGCCCCTTAAGGGGAAGAAAAAAAGGCAGTGTGTGCAAATAGATGGCCCAATGTGACTGATCTTGGACAGCATGGGATGTACATTGTATGAAAACCAAGTAAAATGCTGGAGGAAGGACTTCACAGAGCCCAGCCTGCACTCTGGGACAGGTCCAGAAGACCCAACCCTTACTCTTAGGGAGCTCCTTTTCCAGGAGGCACGATGAATGCGCAGGAAGACCCTAGCATGTGTCAAACTCATTTTCACTGGGGGCCACATCAGCCTCCAGGTTGCCTTCAAAGGGCCGAATGTAACTTTAGGACTGTATAAGTGTAACTACTCCTTAACAGTTAAGTGAGAGTTCAGTACTGCCACCAGGTAGAAACAAGGTGCCGGGCTGGATAAAACAAGGTGGAGGGCCGGATTCAGCCCGAGGGCCTTGTGTTTGCCACCTGCGCCCTAGAGGACATCCTCGATGAATACAGGGTCCACGTGAGACTCAGTGGTTCCCACAGGACTGGTCACATAATTTGCAGGTACAGATTGAAAAAGCACAGCCCCCTGTTCAAAAATTAAGAATTTCAAGATGGGGACATAGCATAGCATTAAAGCAAGTGCTCAGCCTTCTGAGCACAGGGCTTTGTGTGGCTGAGCTGCACAGGCCCATGAAGCCAGCCTGGCTACAGTAGGTCAGCTTCCAAGCCCTGTCCGCCCTATTCCCTCCAGACTCTCAAACACTGCCCTCCAGGACTACGGTGGAATCACGTGCTGGGGCTCGGATCCTTCCTTGAAGAGAGCTGCTTAGGGTGGTGAACTCTCCATTTCCCACAGCCCTCTCCAGACCAGCCTGGCCCAGCACTCCCCTGGAGTTCGGAGGGGTGGGGCGGGTCCCAACTGCTGTCCTGCACAGCACCCATGCTCACTGAGCATTCAGGCCAACCTAGAACATTTTTACCTTTGTGGGCCATTTTCTACTCTGCCTCCATGCCAACTGACTGGAACATTTTACAGCCAGATTCCTACCTCCGTCCTGGCCAGGCCATCCAGGGCCTATAATGAGGTCTCCCCTAGTTGATGTTGATGGAGCCTTCTGTCCCATCCCCCACACCAGCCACTCCGAGACACCCAGGTCCCTCCTCCTGACCCTTGGGTTACCCTCCCTGATAGGCCCGCAGCCCTGTGGCATATTTACAGAAATGCCACTCAGCAGAACAACCCAAATCAAATGAACGTTAACGGGAAAGCTGCTAGCTTCCAAATTAGCGGTGCATAATTAGTTTCATGCATAAACCTCTCAAAAGCACCGGGCAGGCGCAGGCTGGTGAGAGAGACAATTAGTTTTTTTCCAGGATGAAAAGGAAGAGCAGGGAAGGAGTGGGGGAAATCAGGGAGGGGGTGGTGGGAGAGGGGCGTGGGTTGAGCGAAATACAGATTGTGTTTGTGTAGCCCAACCCCATACACGGCCTGAGTGCAAGGCCTTGCTGGTGCCTCCAGGCTAACAGAACCCGCTCCCCTCACTGGTGCCCAGCCCCACTCTTCCCACCCCCACCCCAGACACTCAGGAGGACTTTCCAGGGCCCTAGCTGCGGCTGCTGTATGAAGAGCCATTGACTGCACTGGGCCCTTACGGGAGATGTCTGAGTTTTGCCCATGTCTGACTCACAACTCAGGACTCTGCCTGGCGTGTTCTGGTGTGGAGGTGCGTTTTGCAGATGGGCTGGCTGAGAATCACAGCCCCTTGTGAATTTCAGAGCTCCTGGCACTCCCTGATCTCAGCAGCCCCATAAGGGGAGGTGTCTAACAGATGGGGAATATTGAAGGCCCTGTCTGCAGCTTGCCCTGGCTGGTTAGCAGGGAGCCAGAGCTTATAGTGTGATCTCAGACTCCAAACTTCAGCTCACTCAGCCCACTCCACACAGGCCACCTGCCCAGAGGAGGACCCTGACCTAATAGTCTCTGAGGTAGTCATGTGCACCTCCAAGTGCTTCAGGACATAGGCGAACCCCATCCCCTAGGACCTCCCTAGCCACTCAGCTGTACCCTCTCTGACCCCACACCGCAGAAGGCCTGCATTTATTTGCCTTGGTGGATTCACAGCTGTGCCCTGTCCTCAGCCATAGCTCCATAGCTCCTGCCCAGACCCAGGTCTCCACCTTCTCCCTCTGCCCACCCCACTCCCCATAGCCTCCCCAGGCCTAACAATGGTGGCAGTCTCTCACTGACTCAATTTCATGCCTGAGATGGAAGAATGGCGTGGGGGAGGGGGGAACTCCGGCATGATGATGAGTGGGGAGCGGCAGTTCTGTGGGTGTTTACTTTTCTCTCTCCCATGAGAGTCGAATCTGAGTTTACCCTAGGAAGGATGGCAACACCAGCCTCATGCCCTTGATCGGCCTATGAAAGGTTAAGAGGCATAAGGTGGAATAATGGGGTCCTAGTCACGGCTCCTCTCCCTGCAGTTCTGGGAAGG
Organism: Anoura caudifer; assembly: GCA_004027475.1. NCBI lineage: Eukaryota > Metazoa > Chordata > Mammalia > Chiroptera > Phyllostomidae > Anoura > Anoura caudifer. The sequence goes on from PVKU01000597.1 coordinate 314,191, forward strand.
TCTCTCAACCTCTATGGGCCTCACCTCATTTCTTCACCTTTCAACTGGAGATAATAATACCTGCCCCTTGCTTCCTCAAGGTTTAATGAGGATCAATGACAGCAGAGACTTGAAGGTTCTCTGTCAATGCAGGTGCTGACGTTCATCAGAGTTATGACTGAAGCACATGGAAGCTAATGCTCACCTTGCTAGTGAACCTGGCCAAGACTTGGGATGGCCGGTGTGTCTCTGACTGAGGTTCTGCTGGGTCTCCAGGCCTAGCTGTGAGGAGATGCTGAGGTCTGCTCGAGGGGAGCTCTTTACATGGAGGCGTGCGGTCATTATTGCTTATTATATATTATTTATTTAGTCTGAATTTATAATTGCATGATTGCCAGAGGATCTTAGTGCCATAGGGACAGAAATGTGCTGCCTGGTCCTCAATAAAGAATGCTTTTCCTGCCATAAATAAACAGAATATCCAATCAACTACCCATCAAATTGCCTGGCCCTGGCACAAACAGAATGCTGCTAATGAGACACAACACACATTAGCTTAATGCTCTACCAGGGGAAGCAAGCTGGCCTCTGAGTGCCAGCCTGGGCCATGGCGGGGGCCCAGAATGGGGGGGCCCCTCCTGCTGGCACCCGGATGCCAACAGGCACCCTCAAGTGGTAGGGCTCATCTCAGTGGGGTCACTGCTGTCGATCTACTTCACTTAGGCTTCTCAGAGGAGAAAGGTGTGAGATCCCTTTTTGGAGGACAAGCAAGACATGGGGTTTGGTTCCTTCAGATGAGAGGCACAGCATGGGCATGGCAGGGGGAGGAAGGATGAGACAGTGTTGGGGTAGCAGAGGTGGGGACCCAGGAGCTAGGGTAGATGCAGAGGCTAGGAAAGACAGCAGGACGCTGAAGGCGGGGACCTGGGTCTGGGCAGGAGCTATGGTGCTATGGCTGAGGACAGGGCACAGCTATGAATCCACCATCGTCAAGGACTGGGGTTGGAGTCTGGGCTTTGTTTGGTAGCACCAGGGATTCACGGAGGTCCTGAGGTTCTGGGAAGGTCCATATAAAGAGTCAAAGTCCACTGCAGACTTCATTTTTCAAGGTCCCTTCCCCAACTCTCCTCTACCATCCCCCTTCCCAGCCTGGTGGGGACTGGGCTTCGGGGAGGCCCAACACACCTCACTCTTGCTCTGTCTGCTCTTAATAACTGTCAGCTGCTTAAAGCCAAGCCTGAGATGGCCACCCTCCCCAGCAGAGCTGAGCTCCCAGAAGATAAGATGAATGTCTGCAGGCCACAGAGCTGAGATGTTCTGGAGGAAGTGGAAGAGGAGGGAGAAGGAATAAACACCTGTCACATTAATAAGAGTTTGGGAGAAGTGAGGGGCTGAAGCCAGGAGTCTCCAGATGGTGTTTAGTGAAATGACAGTTTGATGCTTAAGAGAAAAATGGAACTGTGGTATGCTGGAAGCTTCGATCTTCATGGGGTGGGGGTGAGGGGTGTGGGCACATGAGGCCTGTACTCACACAGGCCCGACCATAGTCCGTTCTAGGTGCCAGCAGAGAGGGCAAAATACTTCCAGAATATCCACCGAGGAGCCCCACAAAGTGGCTCTGGGCCCAAGTAGGTGCACACCCACATACATTTAACGCCAATCCTTGCAGCGTCCACGGGGTGGATCTGCCCTCCAAGAGTGCATAGTCAGGGGGAGCTGCTGACTGATAGGTCACATTCAACTCTGGCAACTGAGGTAGACTCTGGAACATGGGAGGGGCATCTTAACCAGTTGTCAGATTGAGGTAGGCTTCCTGGAGTACGTGAGGTCTAGGCTGAATTTGGAATGTTGACCAGGGACTGGACTGGCAAAGAGCTTGGGATGTAGGACAACGCCAGGCAAGGGGAAGCAATGAAGCAAACAGGAGGTGTGAGGCTGCATAGAAGGAAGAGGCAGGCAGGCTGGGTGGTCCTGGATCCTGGTGTCAGGTGGGAGTGGTGGAGGGAAGCTGGACTAACTGTCAGGGATAGGTGGGGAGGACTCGGATGTCACCTGGTGGTGTAGAGAATCAGTGTGGGGTGTTCACCAGGAGGGTGGGTGCATGACTCTCCCCTGAGCCCATTCCCTTGTCCACAGACGGTGTCATCAGGGGTGTCAGAAAGTGTCTGCCTGACCTGACTGCTATGGTATCTGAAATTCTAACCCTTCCTTGGGGTTAAATAGAGAGCATGCTTGCAGCATTCATCCTTAATCAGGCAGGCACTCTCTCTGCTCTCCCCAGCGGGGAGAGGTCTGGAGCCAGCAGGCCTTGTGGGGCCCTGGGGAGCAGTGGGGCTAGCTGGTGGGAGGCCACTCTTCCAATGCCCTGGCGTAGCTCCACCGGAGGGAACTTAGGCTAGAGCCAGAAGGGCGGCGGCTTTGTTTGTTAGCACCCGGCAGCCATGGTGCTCTTGGAGGACCAGTCTGGCAGAGCCAAAGCCACCATGGCCCGGGCTGCAGATGAGAGTGCAGAGAGGATGGTGTTTTTGGAGGCGGTGGGGGGCAGCCAAGGAAGGGGAGTGGAAAGACAAAGGAGAGCCAGGCAAGGAGAGTCAAAGAGTTCCAGGCTTCTGAATACATTCCATTTCGATTTCCCCCCAAGTCACACAGCTGCCAGGGTTCAGACAGATGCTGTGATTAGCATTTTAATGCATTTCAGAGGACCTTGTCCGAACTGCTCTGGAAATCAGAAATCAAGAGTTTATCTTCAGCTGTCCCTGTAGAGCTACATTCTCTTTCAATTCCAGAGGAGCCTGAGGAAGAATGTGCATGCATGGGTGTGTACATGTGTGTGCCCATGTGTGGGTGTGTTGCGCATGCCTGCGTGTGCACATGTCTTCCTATACGCACACATCTTCATACATGTATACATGCACACATGTGCATATACGTGCCATGAGACCCTGGTGTGAGCACGTGTGTTTTGAGTGTTAAATGTGTGTGCACAGCTGCATCTACGTGTGTGCATGTACGTTTTGCACATGTGTGCTTCTTTTACATGTGCCTTTATGAGCACGGCTGCATCCGGGATCGCTCGTGTGGAAGAGAGAGAGCCGGACGTGGGCTGGAAACAGGTCGGTGCTGAGATGTCCTGACTCAGGCTGTCAGGACATCTGGGCCTCAGGTAATGGGAAATGCATTTCAGATGCAGGCGGCTGCCTGGCTTGATGCCAAAACCACGTTTCCAAACAATACAGGCTAGCGGGATTTTCAGGATTTTCAAACAAAGTGGAATTTCTGAAGTTAGAATTCTCCACCTGCTGGACAGTGCTGGCACCCTGGGCCCAGCTCTGAGAGGTTTCTGAAGCATCCAGTGGGGGGTGGGGCAGCTCCTTGTGGGTCTGCGCAGGGGGTGAGGTTGGGAAGCCAGGAGCCCCTCGTGACAAGGCCTGTGTGTTGGGGGTACTCTTCGTGTCCTCTCTACCTGCCTCCCAAGGTTCTCCTGCCACCCCAATGTGGCCACAGGTAACGTCTATCCAGGCTGTCCTGCTTCTGGCTGGATGTCACTATCTATCCGACTAGCTTCAGATGGAAGGATTTCCTTCTCCTTCCCTTGTCACCTCCTTGGACATGCCTGCCTACTCCCTACCGGGTGTTGTAGCTCTCAGCCTAAACAAAGATTTCTGGGACAATATTTCCAGCTTAGAGGCAGTGGGCCCGTAACTTGCCTTCCTTAGGGGAGGAGCCTGCTCAACTCCGAAGACTGCACCAGCTTTAAGGACCTGGGTGACGCTGCTGGCCGCAGGGCTTCAACTCCCTCCAGACCAGTTCCCCGTAGTGTCATACTGCAGGGGATCTACTTCGGGCTTCAGGGGGGCCCTCAGGGTGGCCCTGGACTCAGCCTGGATGGCATAGGCTGTGACATGGGTTGGGGGGATGGGGAAGCAGCAGACTGTTGTTCCTTGTGAATGTGTTTAATGTAAATATTAATACATCCTCTATTTATCTTTGGCTGTTAATAAATTCATGCATTATTAGAAAATCCCTCATACCAGCAGACCCGCTGTGCTAGATCAGCCCGTTTTAAGAGATTTCCTGTTGGCAGGATTCAAAGCCCACACCTGCAGCTGGCCCGGGCACGAGGATTTAACTGAACGCCACAGATAATTAGATAAGTTAACCTCACAAATTAAAACAAGCACATCGTATTAGCTCAGTTTATCCTAAAAGAAAATACTAAGTTCCCCCAGATAAATTGTTTAATAAGAATAGAGGAACATGGCATACGCTCTCTTCCCAGAACCTCAGGGCAGGAGCAGGGAGGGCTGAAGCCATGGCCAGGTAGGGGGTTGCTTCCACAGACTGGTGGGTGATGGAGCGGGTTCTTGCCTGGTGATCTAACAGGGGTGGGAAGTGTCTGAGGAGTCCTAGGCAGGGTGTGGGCTGAAGCACATGAAGCAACGCAAAGCTGCGTGGGGCCTGAGAGGAGGGAGGGGTGTCGGAGGGACCCAACCTACTCTGGCACTGCAGAATTCAGGACAAGCCCCAGGGACACCCTGTGGGTGTGTTAGAGAATGGGGTCCACTCCCTCACGGGAGGCTTTGTGGAGGGGCTGTGACCCACTGTGAAGTTTCCTCCATCTGTGAGATGCTCACCACCGAAGGAGTTGGTTGAAGCCTGTAAGTTTCGAACCCAGCAAGTGAGAAGAGAAGGCAATTTGGACTTATGGAGAAGTCAGACTTGGCAAAATCTATGGCACAAAAAATTAGGATCAGCAGATAAGCAGTGTAGGCAACATTACCATCTGCAGGAATTCGTTGCCTACCTAAGAGGAGACGGCGTTCGCAAGTGGCTCACGACTTCTGTCACACCACCACTGTGCTGATTGCACGTGCTTTGTATCTGTTCATTAAAGCAGCTTGGCAGGACATTAACTTGGAAGTGCTGCTGAACTGTCTACTCAAAAATAATAAAACCGCACCAAGCACACCCTGTAATAGGGACGCTAATGGAAATGGGTGTCCTCCCCAGCTCTTCTGAACTAGATTTCTTAGTCAAGGAGCCTCTTTGAGAGAAAGGCCGTGTTTGCAAATGAGAAAGGACCATAATGTGCACCTTGGCAGAGCTGTGCCCAACGTCTGGGCACCTTCACAGGCTGTGTCCTCTTTGGGCTTCTGTGTCTCCCTTGCAAAATTCAGGGTGCAGAGCAGGTGATGCTAAGGCCCTGTCCCACTCTAATTTCTGGGGTTCTCTGGCCCTGGGGGGAGCGGGGGAGGCATGATGGCAGAGAAGTCTCGTTTGTGGATCAAACTCCTGTAGCCCAAGAGAAGGAATCAAGGTTTCCTGACATTGCTGGACAGAGAGAGGGGTTTTCTGGGGTCCTGGAGCTGAAGTAGTACTGGAGTCACCCGGGGAGCATTTGTGACAGGAGTTTCCAGGACACAGCCTGTCCTCATGCCTCTGTGTGTATGTGTGTGTGTGAGAGAGAGGGGGACAAAGTTTGAACATCTGCCTTTCTTTGTATGTGCTCCAAATCTGAGTCTTAGAGCAGGGGTCCCCAAGCTCCAGGCCTTGGACATGTACCAGTCCAGGCCTGGTAGGAACCGGGCCACACGGCAGGAGGTGAACTTGAATGCAATGCCCTTGAATCAACCTGAAACCACCTCCCACCCCCTGGTCTGAGGAAATTTTTTCTTCCATGAAACCGGTCCCTGGTGCCAAAAAGGTTGGGGACCGCTGTCTTAGAGTGTCTCTGATGTGCAATAAGGTGGTTTAGGAGCTTCTCCAGGATCCACTTCCAGATGGGAATAGTCTTCCCAGTAGTTAGGGGAGGGGGATGCCAAGTTCCTTTCACCAGCTGCAGCGTCCCGGGTGGAGCCAACTGCCCCCTGAACCCCCCTCCAGCAGCTTTCCCAAGAGTGAGCAGCCTCCGCCAGCCCGTGCCCCAGGTGTGCTAGCTCTGTCCACTGCGGCTGCTCAGTGAAGGGAGATTCCAGGAGTCTCTCCGCTCTCTGCCGTTGCCATTCCCGGTTGGGTCTCACTGGGGCTGGCACAGACCTTCCCCCACCCACCCAAATCCTGCCCATCCTTCCAAGGCCAGTGCCCCTGGTGTTCTGTGTGATGTGCTCGTGGAAGGCACTTGGTGAACACTCACTGCCTTGCTGCTCCCACACTACTCAGACCTCTCAGTTCAGTCCAAAGTCTCAACCTATTTTCCTCTACGCTTGGCATGTACATCTCTTCTCCTCTGTGGGAGGGAAAGCCCCAAGGGCAGCAGGGTCCTTGGCCTCTGCTGGCTTCCACCTGTCAGCCAGCACCTAGCACAGGACCATGCTCCTGCTGGGGGCTCAGGAAACACTTTCCAATTGAATTAAAAACCTTCTCTCAGGCTCCCAGCAGTCCCAGCTGTTGGCTGCCAGCTGTCAGGGCTGCTGGGAGAGGCTGAATGCGTATTCGCTTCAGATCCCTGGGTCACCCTGCCTTGACGGGCTTCCTGGACTGCCCCAAACCTCATGGGTGCTAGGGTATGACTTGGCTTCTGCTCTCACAGGTTAGAGTTTTAAATCTCCTGGGCTCCCCTCACCTAGCATTCAGGAGTAGGGGTCAAGGGACATGAAGTGGAGAGGGAGGTATGAAAGTCTCCTGAGGGGACTATGTACACCATTTGGACAAACTTAGCCAACACCCCTTGTAGGGGTATGAAGTGGTGATCTCAAAGCACCCTCCTTCAGCACAGCCAGGCTTTGGCAGGGAGAGAACCAGTGGCCTCTAGGGATGTTCCTGCCAAGACCACACTTGGCTTCCATTCAGCAGGGTTTGTCTGTCCCCCCACGTGGCCAGCCTCGGGCTTTGCCATGCAGCTGGGGGGTTGTTGCTGTGCTCCCGAGGTCCACTGTCCTCCAGACCAGGGCAGACAGGGTCAGGGGTGGATCAGAAGGGGCCAGACAGGAAGACTTGCTCCTCTCGGGAGAGAAAGAATGGCTGAGAAAGCAACAGCAGCAGGAGTGGAGAGACCATCGCCCATTTCCGACGAGTACGCAGGGTGCTCAGCACTGTCCACACATCACCTCAGGCTGTGCGTAAGTGGCCCTGGCTAAAGGCGCTATCGGCACCCAGGGTCGAGAAGAGGAAACTAAGGCACAGAGAGGTGGAGTGATTTTCCTGAGGCCACGCAGTTCCAACTGGTGGAGCTGGGTTGGCTGAGGCTGTGGCCTGAACCTGCCCAGTGGCATGGAGGGTTTGGTTTCTATGTCCTGAGGGTCTTCACAGAAGGCAGAGGATGGGGGGAGGGTTGGAGTGGTCGAGGACTTCCTCCCGTGTCAAGGCTGTGGAATGCAGGGCAGCTGGGTTTGGTGGGACGCTGACGATGTGGATTGGTTTTGTGGGGCCTTTTATTTGAAGAAACAAGTAAAATGTGGATAAAATCTTGGCTTACCTCCTTGAAGCGACTCGGTCCAATGTAGGAACTAGCTGTGTTGTCCTTAGCCCTACCCCCAAGTGACTCAGACTCTGCTTGAGCACTTCTGTGACCGGAGGCTCAGTACCTCTCAGGATAGCGGATGCTGCTGGGTGGTGGGAGGGCTTGGTGGGCCTGGGGAGCAGAGGAGAGTCCAGGCCAGCCCTGGGGCCATCTCTGCCCTTTTCCTTCCCGGCTCTCAGTCCAGCCAAGCTGAAGCTTTTCAGGGCCAGTTCTCATTTCTCAGACAGGCTTTATACACAGCACACCACCTCATTTCACACCCCCTTACTCAGGCCAGAAGTGTTGTGTTTGGTCTCTGAAAAATGAATTTGTCACCATCTTGCTGGCTCTGAAAATGGGCTGGGCCACTTTCAGAAGGTATGCACCCCCACTGCGGTGGTCCCAAAAAAGTGAGTGGGGAAATGGCCATGGAATGCCTGTGATATGGGACAGCTGTCTGCTGCCACAGTGGCCTTTGGTTCTTTAATATTTAAGCCGCATGCAGAGGCACAGAAGGACAGAAGTTTCAAGAAAGACACAGATGATAAAAATTCATCCCCCCCACTATGAATCCCATGGAGTTAGCAACCATGTCAGTAGTTGGATAAATGTGCTGAGTGAGCAGCTGAAGAAACATCTCTGTGAAGCTACTCTTTCTGACTCAGCCTCCTCACACAAGCCTCGGGTTGTGATCTGAGCTGAAGGCAAGCAGTGTGTGGGGGAGGCAGGGCTGCTGCTCTGCCAGCCTGCTCTTCTGTGACCCCTGCCCCTCTCTGTGAGGCCGGGGGGGGGGGTGGAACCTACGGCCCCGACCCATCATTGGTCCCCACTTCTCCTTCACTAACCAAAGCACAGTTTTGATCATGACAGACACATGTCTCCTCTTTGGCAACATATCCCCTTCCCCAGCCTCCCTTACAGCTAGGGTGGTCATGTGACCCAGTTCTAGCCAATGAGACACACACAGATGTCTCCTGGGGAGGGCTTGGGGGGAAGCTTTTTGTGTTGCTGATAAGAAGCTGGGCTCACTCTGCTTGAATGCAGAGGTAATGCGTGGAGCCCAGGCAGCCATTTTATAACCATGGGGAGGAGATGCTGGTGCTGGCATGACCTGGTCATGCTGTGGAAGCAACACCAGTCCCCAGACTCTGTGATATGCAAAAAATCAAAGCCCTATTTGTCGAAGCCACTGTAGCCAAAAGTATTTCTAAATGACAGGGTAGCTACTGAAACAGGTTCAGAGAGGTTAAGTGGCTTCCCAAGGGCACATGGTAAGGCTTCAGGGATAGCTGGGGCTGGAATCTGACTCTGCTGTCCCTGTAGAACGAGGCGGGTCCGCTGTGCGGTGACACCTGCAGGGCCCCCTGGCCATCCTACTGGAGTCTCCCATGGGAGTAGCCTGGTCTTGGCCTTGGGGTGACAGGGACTGAGGAAGACGACACCATTCCTGCCCTTGTGAAGCTCGGGTTTTCCAAGGGTTGGTGCCACAGGATGCGGTGGAGGGCGCGGGCCCTGGAGCCAGACTTCTCCCGGCCATGTGGCCTTGAGCAAGCACCTTCACCTCAGTGTCCTCTTCCCCAGGACAGTGCTGGCAATGTCACCTGGGGAGCACCTGTACAACGCTGCCTTGACAAATAAATAATAGTTGTGCAGTGTCTGGCCCACAGTGCTGCTGGGTGAATGGTAGCTGTCATTGTGGCTGGAGGGATAGGCTTTCCGTTAACTGCCCTCCCGTTTGGGAATCTAGAGTCAGGAGTCAGGGTAGATCTGGAGCAGGTGCAGGTAGGGCTCTGCCTGAGCCCCTTGCTCTCCTCACGGCAGTGACAGTGGCCTGACTTCCCACTGCCAGCACCTGCGCTTGTTGCTTGAGGGCATTCTCTGGCTTGGAGCCCATTTTGCCAACCGTGGACAAACCAGAAGAGCTGGGAAATCAATGATCCCTGCACACACCCTCAGCCAAAGACTGGTGGGAACTGGTGAGCAAATACCGCAGCTCCTTTGCCCTTGGGTGGATGATGACTCTGGGGGCTGTGACCCACATGGCTCTAAGACTCACCAGTAGGGTTAAGCGCCACTCAGAGAGGGAGCTGGTCTGCTCAATAACACAGCTTTTATTGGCTTCTTTCTACCCTATTACCCTTTCGCACTATCTCCTCATGTCTCCTGGGTCACCACCCAAAGAAGCCACTTGCACTCAAATGCTTCTGGGATCACTCAAACTGAAACAATATTTTTTTTAAAGCCTAAAGTTAGGCCAGTGGCCATCAAACAGTTTTGTGCACATGAATCTCCCAGGGATCTTATTAAAGTTCAGTGGTGTGTCTGAGTGACGTGACTCAGACCATCAGAGGTGGGGCCTGAGACTGCATTTCTAATAAGCACTCTGGTGATGGTGAAGTGCCAGGTCCCCATGTTCACTAGCACTTGGACCTCTGGTGCTGTTGACCTTGCTCAGACAAGGGGGAGATGAATGTGGGTTAGAGCAGCTTGGGAGAGCCTCGTGGAGGAAGGCTTGGACTTGGAGCTAAGTCTAGAAGCTCAGGAAGGACTGTGGTGGGTGGGCAGTGGGAGACAGGCCTTACCAGTGAGAAGGGAAGCGGGGGATTGCTGGGGTCTGAAGCCACGCGCAAAGTGAGCAGGAGGTCGGTGACTCACCTGCCTGGTGGTGATTATGGCCTGCAGGGCAGCATGGGGCAGCAGGTTCTGAAGGGCAGCAGTGTGAAAAAGGCCTGCTTCATCCTCTAGCTGCATCTGCCCTGTTCTCATCCTTAATTCTGGGAGGAAAATTCAGACTTTCACGGCTCTCTCCTTATCACCTTTCGAATTTCCTCTCTTTCACACACATCTGTACTCTGTCTCCCCACTACAGAGCCCTTTCTGGTCATTCTCACTCACAGTCTCTCCCTGTTCTGCAATGTAATGGGACATGTCATCCAAATTGCACGTTTGATCTTTCTGTGTTTTTATTGTGCTGTGATTAATTCGTGTATGAATTAGGAGTCAGCAGATTTTACTGTGGCAAAGGACCCTGAGGCCATCCACACTCACATCATTGTTTTGTCATTCATAATAATACCTGGGTTATTTATAGCACTCCACAGCATATATGGGATTTACATATAAGGTTTCCATTATAGACTCAAGAAACCAGGCCTGAAAGGTCAGGTGGCTTGTCCCAAGTCATCTAGATAGTTGGTGTCCTCCCTGGACAAGGAGCATTTGGTATCAATTTACCTCTTCTGTCCTGGGCACAGAGTTGGGCACACCAGGCTCATCAGGAGATAAAGCCTCCTGCCTGGCACCCCCTGCGGGTCTCATCAAGGACACCAACAAATGCCTTTGTCCAGAGCATACCCTGGAACCACAATAATCTGGGGCCCTAAGAGACCTCATTCTCCTGAACTCCAGCCCTTTCTTTACAACAACTATTTTCATAAAGAACTTAAGGCTAAAGAACCATACTGCTTTCTGCCATCATCACCCAGGGTGGCCCGTCGTTGATGGGGCACGACAGCTCGCCATTCAGGAATGACGCAGGCCAGCAACACAGATGCCTGGCTCTCTGCTTGCCCATGCACACACTCTTTAGAAGAAACGCCTCCAATGCTAAAACATATCCATCCGGGAGCAGGAGCTCACGCAGACATTCTACTTTCCAGCCTTGTATTCCGGCGAAATGTCAACAGACCCGTTAAAAGCCTCGCCTGGACTCATGGACCCATGTCCACTTTGGGAGCCTAGTACACCCCCTCTGGCTGATGCACACGTGCAAGAAAGCTCCCCTTACTCCTGTCACCGCCCACCCAGACATCCACCTGGGCCAGCTGTGACTGCCCAGGCCAAGGCACCTTCTACACAGAGTTTCCTTTCTGCAGGCATAACTGCAAAGTGAGACCTTGTCTTCCCAAACATAACCCTGCAGCATGAACTTAGCGGAAAACTTTGTAAAGGGGCCTGGAGACAATGTGGATGGGACAGGAGCCGTGAGAATGGATCTGATGTAATGCCACTGGGAGGTGACAAGGCCAGTGAGGTCGATGAGCAGAAAGAGAAGCCACTGCTGCCAGCTGCCCTCCCCGCCTCCACCAGCTCTGAATAGCTGCAGGCACAGGAGCAGGTACAGCAAAGCACTGGGGTCAGGGACACCGAAAGGTGAAAAGTAGACTTAGCCAGAGCAGCATGGGACCAAGGGGCTGCGCCAGGTGCCACAGGGAATTGGAATGCTTTCGGAGGGGCCAGAGAATGTTTAAAGAGAAAGTGATATTGGACTTGGGCCTCCAAGGATGACTGGAAACTCTGCAGGCAGAGGGAATGACATGAAAAAAGAGGAGCTTGAAGTAGCGTGATGTGCAGGCTCCGTGGGTTTGGAGAATTTGTGCCAGGAGAGGGAGTGTGCCACCCAGGCAATTCTTAGTGGGGACAGGAGGCCTGCAGGGTGTTCAGGTGGTCAGATCTTCATGACCACCTTGGGCACCCTGTGAAGAATGCATCAGAGGGGTGAGAGTCTGGAAGGGGGGTCCCCGTGGTGCTGTGGGCTCCTCCAGGATGCTTGAGTTTGTCACAAGGTCTCTCTCATCTGAACTCCCGGGAACTCCCATCACTACCCTTTTTCAGTGCTGAAAGATATTTCTGGATCATGAGCTGTCTTCACACTCTCCTCCCAAACCTGACTGTAAGCTCCTTCAGCAACGAGCTGTCTCACTCATTTTTGTCTGATGCCAGACACCCTACCTCCCACAAAAGAACTCTACAGGGGGCAGGTAATCCATAAACATTGTTGCTGCTGTTGTGGCTGACAGCAACCGTGATCCAAACCACACCAGGACAAGTGCTGAAGAGTGCTGGGAAGCGTCTGCCTGGTTTTATCAGAAAGAGACTTGAGCTGAGGGCAGGAGAAAGGCTTGGCTGAGGGGCAGGGGTGGACGTGCCATGGGGGATCTAGCCCTTCACAGCAGCCCTGCCCCGTGACTGGTCCTCAGGGGCCAGCGGGCTGGTCTGTCTGCGTCACGGAGAGACACAGGTGACGGGTGCTCCGCTGCACTGGTTACAGATGGAGTCGGGCAGTGGAGAGCAGGAGACACTCTTCCTCACCCTCCCACTTTCCCCTCATCTCTCTGTCATCTTAAGTAATGTGAGTAATGCCAAGTCTATTATTCTTAGAACTTTCAAGAACGTCAGAGCTAGAAGGGACTCCAGAGGCAATCTGCACCACCGCCTCCTTTCACCACCTAGAAGGAGAAGGCCCAGGGAGGTTCCAAGCTGAGTGCTTTACCCAGGACATGTCTTGTTTCGGGCTGGACCCGGAGCCCAGGTACCCTGACCCTCAGCCAAGTTCTGTCCATGATCTCACATGGCCTCTTATTTATTTCTTTCAAGTTAGATATGATGTCTGTGGACACAGGGGCTCTCTGAGTCTTTCAGACAAGTCAGTCAGCGGGTCTTACTGAGTACAGGCCATGGCCAGGCCTGTGCTCTGTCCTGGGGGCCACAGAGAGGATGTGGTCCCTGTGGGAGTTGAGAGCCTTGCTTGAAAAGCAAGGGGACACCTTCCCACCCGGCCAGGGTAGGCAGGGGCAGTGAAGAGGAGAGGAAAGGTCTGATGGTGTCCCACATATAGCCTCTGTATCCCCGTGGCCCTTGGTCTCTGCATTTAAAACATTTCTGACTTCCCTCTTGGAACCTTGGTGTTCCCTTCTGTATAATGGGCCCAGCAGGGGTCTCTGTGCTCTCAACCCAAGCCCTCCTGTCTGTGCCATGTTGTAAGTCACTTGTTGAGGGACTGCTAGGCTGGGCACATGCCTGCCAGGTCCCTTTCCTGTCAGGATGAGGACTCTTCTGAAGGGAGGGACTGAAAACCCCACATGTGGGCTGGCTGTGGAGGCCTTGGCTCTGGTCCCTGCTCTGTCACAAGCAAATTCTCAGCTCATTTCACTAGTATCAGATCCCATGTGGGTAAAGTAAGAGAAGTGAGCTGTAAGTCAGTGCTGAAACTGGCAGCCCTTGGTCCAATTCTGACCCACAGATATGAAGGTATGTGACTGGCCAGCAGAAATGGTCTGTATTGCCTGGAGATGAGCTTTGCCCCCTTCTGCTGCCCAGGGTCTCCCTGGGCCTTTTCCATCTACCCTTGGCCTTAGCGCAGGGTTTCTTCACTTCAACACTATTGATATTGTGGGCCAGACGATTCTCTGTTGGGGCTCTCCTGTGCATTGTAGGGTGTGTAGTGGCATCCTGGCTCCTACTTACCAGATGCCAGTAGTGTCTTCAGACAACGTCAAATGTCCACTGGGAGGCAAAATTACTCTCTGTCCTAAAAGGACAGATGAATAGTTCTCTTTAGGGAATATGGGAGAATAAGGAAGATAGGTTAGTCATTTCCCCAAGAGAGGAAAAAAGAAGCATGTGGTCAGGGGAGGGATCTGGAGAAAGGGCTGGTGGGACTGCTTTTCCTCACCCTACCACCCTAACCTCGGGACTCAAACACCATTGAAAACTTTTTTTCTCCATGCCATGGAAGAGCAATAGGGCTGCCCATTGCTCACTGTTATGGGTTCAATTGTGTTCCCCTCAAAAGCAGTTGAAGTCCTAACCCCTGGTATAGGGTCTTTGCAGATGATCGAATTAAGATGATGTTATTAGAGGAGGGTCCTTATCAAAAGGGGAAATTTGGACACAGAGACAGACATGCTTGCAGGGGAGATGTTATGACAACATAAAAACACCATCTATATGCCAAGGAATGCCAGATGCTACCAGAAATGAAGAGAAAGTCAGGAAACAGAGTCTCCCTCACAGCCCTCAGCAGGAACCAATCTTCCCAACACCCTGATCTGAGACTTTTAGTGTGAGAACCGTGAGACAATAAATTCTTGTTACTTCAGCTCCCTTCCCAATTTGTGGTACTTGGTTATAGCAGACCCCCAAATAATACACTCAGCAAGAAGAAAAACAGCAGGACCAGGTTGTAGGAAGTGGGTCTGGTTTGGTGTGTGACTCCACCATATGAAGCAGAAACTTAGAAGGTGGCAGGACCTGGGAGAGAAGATGCACATGCTGATGGGACCCAGATTTACCACATAGAGACAAAAGCCAGCACTGTGCCCACAGGACAGACAAGTGGAAATACAGCATATCTCCAATCACTAGAAGTTGGAAAACTACCCTGGAGAATTAACAGCTTCCGTACATGCTAACTACATCCATCATAAATTCGTCTTTAGTTTCTGTTATCATATCACTGTCTCTAGGGACCCCTGTCTTGTCATCATTTGCCCTTTATAATTTATTCATCTTGTTCTTGCCTGCATCCTTTCTACTTATCATTCATCTTTACAAGTTGTACATAAAATTAGATGGATCCTTCCATGGCAGCAGGGCTGTCAGGAAGGAGATGGGCTCATCAGGGAAGCCCCAGGACAGCTGGTGGAGTTCTCCCTAGATTACCTGTGGGTGCCGAATTAGAGGTGGCATGGGCAGAAGGACAGAGGGAGAGTGCAGGGAAGGAGGAGGAGAGGAGACAGAAAAAGCAGGTGAAAAGGATAAAAGAAGAAAGGGTGCAATGTGAGAAGGGAAAGGCAGAAGCAGAAAATGACCAGAAGGGAGAGAAAAGAAGCATAAAGAGAAAAGAGAGAAAGAAAGGAAGACAAAATAGGATGCAGGAAAACGGAAGTGAGAGGAAAGGGGAGAAAGACAGAATAGACATCCTCAGATAGCCAGAAATTCAATTGAGTTTTTTTTTTTAATTTTCCAGTTTAACATCTTTCCTGGTAAACTCAAAGAAGATCACATTGAATTTCCATGGAAATGACCCGCCCTGAGTTGCAGCGACCTGAGTCAGGAGGTGTGATGGCAGCGATGTTGCCTGTGTACTGGGCTGAATAGAGGGGGTGGGGCAGGAGATGGCCCAGAGGAGTGTGGAGGTTTGCTTTGTATTCTCAGGTTGCCAGAGTGAGGGCACAAAAGCCAATCTTTAACTACTGAATTGGAACTTTAATGTTTACCAAGCAGATACATCTCCCACTTTCCCCTCCCCCTCCCCTTCTCCCTGCTCCTCTGCCAGCTCTCTCTTCTGCTTCCAGGCCTTCTGCTAACTGGACCCAGACCTTCCCCTCAGCAGCCCTGGTGAGGAGCCCTTTCTGCTGCAAGGGGCACAGGGTGCTGGTCACTGCTGGCCACGTCTCCTGGTTTTCTCTAATCAGAGTCTTTCCCATGAGACCCCACTTTCCTAACTTTGGAAACAGATGGGTTCTTTCTGGAAGACAACTCCCTGCAAAGTCCCAGGGGTAGGGAGAGCCTAGACTAAGCAGCATGGACCTATTTTAAGGAATAGATTTTTTTCCAAGAGGCTTCCTGTGTACAGCCAGCCCCAAGGAGTTCTCAGTGGCTACCTGCTGCCCAGCTCACAGCTCCTGACCTGCCTTGTCTCTAGGCTGGTTCTCAGACCAGTGCTCCTATCTGATAGACCCATCTTCCTCCCAACTGTCTATTTCTCCCTTGCCAATATCATGAACAAAACCTTTGAGAAACACCTGCGCCCTGCATTTGTCTGTGTCCTCTCTAAAGCAACTGGTGGCACTAGAAAAGAAAAATGGGCATCCTGGGTTTTTGTAGTAGATCTGATGTTGGTCCTAGCTTGGCAATTTATTAATTGCATGACCTTGGGCACATTGTTTAATCTCGCTGAACTTGGGTCTCCTTGTGTATGAGGGATAATCATGATATCGCCCTCATAGGGTAGTTGTGAGGATAAAATGAGACAATGGCAGTAATATGTTTGTATCATGCCTGCCAAATAGAAAGTGCTTAATAAATATTATTAAGAGGGATGGAGGATGCATTTAAAAAAAAAATCTCTGCATCTGCCAGGTCTCTGTGCAGAGTACCCAGCACACACTAAGAAAATACTTGTTGATGGATTGAGAACTGCCCCATGTTGGCTGTACCCTATAAATAGTGGAGTAAACATTAGGAATGAAAGAGAGTGGGCTGGAAAGGGTCAGGGGCCAGGAGAGAGAGAGACAGAGAGTGTGAGGAAGAGGTAAAGCCAGAGAGTGGAGAGAAATGTGCAGTCACTCTGCCTGCATACTGGTGGAAAACACTGGTCAAAAAGACCCTTGTGAGGGTTTGTGGTTTACTAATTTCATTCTACTGAAGTCACGCTAAACTCAAAAACTAGAATCCATTTGTGACACTGGTCCAGGGATGATTCCATCGGCCATCCGAAGGACTTGGGCTAGGGCTGGTTCCCCGGGCACACTGACCTTTGAATTGTAACAACAGCCACTGTGGTCTGGTTTCTGAGCTTCCACTTGTCCCAAGAGAAATGTCGGCTCCCTCTCATCCCCCCAAAGAGAACACATGTGAGAGGTGCCTCTAGTTGTTTGCTGATGTTTGGTTTGTGGTAGTGTATCTATGCATGACAACAACGGCATCGTTTTCCTTGCTGCCAACGGGATGCTGGCTCTGTAACTTGCTGGGAAAGAAACAGAGTGGGCTGCCTGCGCTATCTTCTCTCCTCAGTGAGAAAGTGGAGAGCTGGTTTTTAATGGATTGACTTTAATGGATTTTGAAGTCTGGAAAAGTGCCTGAATTGCTGAGGTTACCAGTTTTCCAGTTCTTTTTTCATTTCTTTCTCCTTATTCAGACACAGGGTGAGCTCACTGGGGCACCTACTGGGGTCTGCCCCTGCCTCAGCTAGCAGGAACACCTATTACTTGGTTGGTTTGGAGCGTTTTGCTTGGCCCTGTCCTTGCATTTGCTAGTGGCACACATTCTCTGATCTCAAAGGAGAGAACCAACCAACAATAACTACACCAGTTCTGCTTTCTGGAATCCAAATGGCTCCACCTTAAAGCATTTTTTTTCTGTCATCTTATTTTTCATTTGTCTCCGTGTGAGTTTGTGCAGGGACAGTATGCCCTGGGAAGTTTGAGCTGCAATCCTGTCTCTTCTCCTTGTCCCTCCTGCTGTGGGCTGTGCCGGCCCTGAGAATTGTGAGGAGGTCTTTGAGGCCATGAGTCTCCCCGTGAGGCCTTTGAAGAAAGGACGGTATTCCAGGCACCTCAAGGGAACTGTAGGCTATGTTTTAGCTCTGCTGTTGAACTCTCTACTCACCCCTCCCATCTCCCAACATACATTCGCATTTCTTTCTGCTCTTTCTTCCAAACTTGCCCAACTCGTCTTTGAGATTTCAGAAAAATGCCACTGGATCTCCCAGTATGAAGGATTAGCACAGATTATGGGGAACAGTGTTAATTATTGGTGGAAGGGGGGCTGGCGCGTCGCTCCAATGTGCTCCTGATTTCCCCTGGGCCTTTCTGCCTGGTAATAAGCCTTCTTTAATCTGGCAGGCCCCTTAGTGAAATCAGCACCATGGACAGTGGTATTGATTGCTTCTGAGAAACCATCACAGCTGCTCAACCAAATTACCTTTGATATGTGACCTTTAATGTAATTACTGCAACATCAAAGTATTTCTATAAATTATTAAAGAACTAATACACTCCATCATTTAGCTATTCTGTTGTATGTAAAATAAACAACCACAAGTTAATGTTAGATCCCGAACAATCCACACTTGCTACTGAAATTCCCCCAGTCCTGGGCCTCTCCCCCTTCAAAACCCCTAAGCCTTCCCCTCCCACTTTCTCCTTCTGTTTCCCCATCCAATTCCAGGCTTTTAGCCATAACGAAACTCCCCAGCAATCTCTCTCAAGCTGATGAAGGGCCTCCCATAACAATGTGGTATTTTCTATTCCATTCAGGTGGCTCTAAAATATCTATCACAATCTCCCCCAAAACAAAGTACCATAAACAGTTTATTAATCAGCACAAACCTTTCTCAGAAGCTTTGATTATCTTACAATATGGCTTTATGCTTCACATATAACATGGGGCGATGCGGAGCATATTTCTGCCATCTTACAGAGGGCACCCAGAAAGTAATTACTATAATATATGTGCATGTAGCTGTGCCACTAAAAACCAACGGGGGAATGGCCACCGTGCCAGAGCTGGGTTCCACATAAACAAAACAAAACAAAACAAACAAACCGGTGTGCCGTACCATTTCTATACATTTGCATGCGTGGGTATATTATTAAGATGATTCAGGCCTGTGCTTTGCAATGACAAATAGCAAAATACAATACAAAGGCTGTCTTAATGGAAGGCCCTCCCCACCCCTAAACGGGAAAGGAAGGATCTTTGATACAAAGAAAAGGCTGCCCCTGCTGGAGTTGCTTTTCTCTCTGTCTACCTGGTTAACCTTTCCCGCTGTGGGGTAGAAAGGGATACGTGTGTTTACATACTATTGGCTTGGCAAGAATGTAAACATGCATGTGTAAACATTGCCGAGCGTACATACAGAACACACGAACTTCCCTACAGTGTCCATTGTATAATACAGCTTAAACACGGTATATTTATCAGTTTTTTAAATTATGCCCGCAAACACGCACATCTTTCCATTTATCTTTTAGGCACTCAGTGAGCTGTATATCTTAGCTCCCGTCCCACGCCCCCCCCCCCATCTCTCTGAACCCACAGGAGACACGGCACAGACCCTTGACCTGAGGAACACTTCTTATTTTATGGTGATGAACTAGCCTCGATAATAGCCATGGCTGATATCACACCCAGTTAGGGGGGACATAAATAATTCTCTTCTCCCCAGAACAGAAGCAATAAACCAGGGCTGAGGCGCGATAGTTTATCAAAGACGAGGGTTGGCTCCTTAAATAAACGCGGTGATCTCACTCGGGCTCGGAGCCTGGATGGGGAGGCGCCCCCTCCTGCCCCGGACCCCACCCCAGGAACAGCCAGTGTCGGAAGATGATCCGCTGGTGTTCTGGCGGCCCCGCCACGGGGAGCCCCGCGGGGCTGGCAGAAGCAACTCCTGGCTCCGGGGGCCCTGGACACCCGGCGTGCCTGCCTCAGGCAGCCTGCACAGGCAGTACGCGGAGGAGACACCCGATCAGCAGGGGAGGAGCCCCGCCCAAGATTGTGGCCGCGGCCAAGTTCGCCCCTCTCCAGAATTCCGCTGGGCCTGGACGGCGGAATGTGGGGCCGTTTTGCGAGGACTGAGCTCGGCGCTCACGAGTCCCAGCCGCCGCTCAACGCCTCGCAGATTCTAGGAGCGCTAGGGCAGGCGCGAGCTCCCGAGCCGAGCGGAGGCGGGCGGCATGCCCGGCCAGCTATCCCCCCACGCCCGCCGCCTCGCAGTCGGGTCTCCCGAAGTCGCCCCCTGTCGGCGCGTCCGTCCCTCGCGCCTCGGCGAGCGCCACTTACCCCGGGCAGGGTCTTCTGCTCGTGCAGCGCGCTCTGGGCCTTCAGCGCTGACTCACGCTCGCAGTAGGTGAGGAAAGCACAGCCTAAGGAGGGAAGCAAGCGGCGAGAGGGTCAGTGGGGCGCCCCCGGGCCGCCGACGCGCCTTTCCGCCGCCCTTCAGTCTCCAGCCCCTCCCAGCTCTTGGTCCCTCTCCCCACCTCTCTTTCTCTTCTGTGCGCTCTACACTCCAGCCTTCCTGCCTCTGCGTTTTCCTGTCTGTCTGCTTCTCGTCCCTCGCGTTGCTGTTCTGTTTTGCTCCTTTGGCAAAATCTCCCCACCCTGCACCGCACCCCCACTCGATGCCCCCTCTCCCCAAGGGTCTCTTCCTGTCCCCATCCCCTGGTGCCTCATGTGCTTCTGCCCTTTCCCTTTCAACATCTCTTTCACTCTCCCTTCATCCCTCCCTCTGGGTGCTGTTCTGTTTCAACTCCAGCCCCAGTGCCTCCCAAGGGCAACTTTCACCCATCACCCCCTTCGCCTCTAGTCACACTTGACCATGAATATTTGTTCTGGCCTTCCTTAAGAATGCTGCTGGCTGTTTTGTCGAGGATGATGGAAGGACCCTCTTGGCCTTCCAAATAAAGGCTCCATCTGTAAGGAGGACCCCAGGCCAGGTTGGCCTAATAAAATGAATGGGGCTCCATGCGTTCCTGCCCTAGCCCACTGCCACATTTGCAGGGAGATCTTCACACCCCTCCCAGTCAGAGGGCTTCCTGGGCTTACCCAGCCCACCAGTGAGCAAGGCTAGACCCAAGGCTGACCCTTGCTCTGCCTCTAATTCCCTGGGTGACCCTGCAAATCACATCTCCTATCCTGCCTCAGTCTCCAGTGTATCAGCTGAGAGTTTTGACCCATTGGTCTCTAAGGCTCAGTCTAGTTTTCCCCTTGAGTGATTCTGACAGTGCTTCATGAGGAAATTTGGATTTTAAGAGCACTGTGTCTAACTCAAGGGGTGACTTTTTAATGCTGGCTTTTTAGGCATGATGACAAGGCAAAGAGAATGCTTGCTGGTGGGGGAGTCTCTCTGAAAGGCCCCTCACACTGCCCAGTGTCAGAGGCCTCTTCCTCTGCCCGCAGACATGGCTGATGGTGACTTGGGAAGCCTGCAACACTTGGGACCACAGGGAAAGTAAACCAACTCTGGCCAACAGCAGGTTTGACTCCTATGGGGAAGTGGCCTCACACTTTCCAATGCCACCCATGACCCCAGGGAAGGCATCCTGCAGGCTGGCTACTTCCCTAGTTTCCTGTTTCTTTCCCTCCTTTGTTTCACTTTCTTTCTTGTTATCTTATCTGACCTCCCAACCACCTGTATTGACCACCTCCCCCACTTTCCTTTGTTCTCACAGTCTCCTCACTTGGGATGCCTCTCTCCTCATTTTCACCTTCCCCAATCTCATCCATCTTTCAAGAATTGGACCAAGGTCCACCTTCTCCAGGCAGCCCTCCTTGACTGGTTTAGTCCATCTCAAGCCAACCTCCTTCCTTAACTGTCCAGAGCTGACCATTTAGTCATTCTTATGGCCATTTATCAACTGTTTCCTGAGTGCCCATTGCGTGTCATGTTCTGTGCCACGCCTGGTGGCCCAGACCCTCTTTTCATGAGGTCTTTAGGCTGGTGGTGCCAGTCTGGTGCCAATACCAGCACTTGTCATCAGGCTTGCTCCGGCCTCTTATTTCCCCAGATGGGGAGCTCGCAATGTCCTCTCCAGTTCTGGACCCCTCCACTACCCAGCGAAACCCCTTTCCTGTTCTTCCAATATAAAATTAGTCCTGCCTCCCTTCCCTTCCTAGCTTCAGAGAGGATTTTGGTAGGGAATATATGTGTGATGGAGACACAGAAATGGGAGGACCGAGCAGGGAGACAGGAGCCCTCAGCTCCCTGTGGGCTCTCTGCCCTTCCTACCTCCAACTCCTGTCTGGGGCCAGGAGGGGCTGTGAGTGCGGAGGAGCCTCGCTCTGCTCCGTCTCATCCCTCCCCATCCAGACCCCAGATCACCCCACCTCCTTCCCCTCCCTATTTCTCCCTCCTGGTCATGGCAGACGGTTATTGATGGAGACACTTGGGGGACTGAAATGAATAGCGGTCAGAGGCCCCTGTGACGTCTTCCCTCGTGCTGCTGCCTGCCTCTCTGGGGGCCTTTTTCCTTCTGTCCCCTCGCTGGCCTTGTCCTCCGCCTGTGCCTTCCTGCAGCCGGGAGGCGGCCACTGTCTAACTGCATGCAGGCAAGCCAGCTCGGGACAAGGTCAGGAGCAGGTTTGGAGAGGGGGGAGGAGGGAGGAAGAGGGGAAGAGAATGACCACATTGTTTCCATGGCCCAGGATAACAAGAAAAGGATTCCAGAAAAAAGACAAATAGAATCTGTTGCTTTTGCCTGGCTTTCAGGAATTTCTGTCACAGTTTTTTGTTTGTTCGTTTTGTTGAGAGAGCTCACAGCTGCATTTTGAACTAGAATCTTTAAGGGACCCTCAGACCCTATGTAACTTCTCCTTGACCCCACCTCCTTTCATTCTGCTCCTTGCTCACCCCCTGGCCTCCTTCCTATTTCGCAGCCCTGTCAGGCACACTGTCTCAGGACATTTGCACTGGTTGTGTCCTCCTCCCAGAATGCTCCCGCCTAACTATTTGCATGGCTTGCTTCTTCAGTCCCCTCAGGTTTCTGCTCAGATGCAACCTCCACAGAGATACATCTCCCGACTGCCTTATTTAACACGGTAACCTGCCACCAACACATACTCTCTGACCCCTTGTCACATCGACTCTTCTCTTTAGCATCCTCACCCCTGACATGTTAATATTGCATATTTGTTCCTTGATTAGCTGTCTCCCCATGCTCAGATGAGGTTCTGTTCATGCTTCATTCTCAGTATCCAGAACAGGGGCAGGAACTCAACCCATATTTGTCTAGAGCACAGAATCCTGAACACCTCAGCTGCTTTGGAGGGGACCCATACGGGGGTGGGGGAGAACACAGAAGTGGTGCTCTGAGGCTGCTGGGAGCTGACCATAGCTCTGAGGACACAGAGGCACAACGGACTTCCAGAGAGGTAGGGGGCAGAGGTTGCCACGAGATTTGATAAGTGGCACTGACTGGGGGGGCTCTTGTCCCCAAGGCTTCCTCCAGCCCAGAAATTCTTGCAATGCCTGCCAGTGCAGTTACTGTCACTCCCCTGCTCTCTCCTTGAGGTGATTGTCCCCTGAACAGGCTGACATGCGGTGGTTCTAGACAGGAAGCTGTGCCCAGGCAGACACTTACTAGCCAGGGGCCACTTACTGATTCCTCTCTGTGAACCCAGTTTCCTCATGTGTAAGTGGGTACCGTCATCCCCCTCAGTGGCATGTGGTAGATGTACTTGCAAATGAGTATTAACAACCTCCGCAGAGCTCTCTAATTGCAGAGTGCAGTGTGCGCACAAATTCAGTCTTGTGAAGCAAGGCAAAATCCCTCCTTATCTCCCCTGCCAGGAGAGACCAGCCCTACACAGGGGCCACCTGGGGCAAAGCTGCCCCGGCCTTTTCAAACCGCCTCTTCAGCCGGGGTGATGTTGTGTCTGACAGTCTACCTGAGAGATGAGTCGTCTCACCAGGGCTCTTTAAAAAGGCAGATACGGATAAGCTGTTACTATCCGCTGATTCCCAGATGCGTGGAGGGACTCCATCTGCTCCTTTGCTGAGGCAGAGCCCTAGGGGAATGGCAGCTTGGTGGGGAGGGGGCAGCTTCACAGGGAGAGTTTGCCATCACGGGGTGTTTCAGAGCATGGTGGGCCTGGGGTGAAGGCCACGGTGGAGGCTCAGGGCATCCAGGGGATAGAAGGTGCCCAGGCTTCACCCCTTGGGCTCTCACTGGCTTTTCCTGTAGGGACAGTGGGTAGTACACACAGAACTCCACCCAGATAAACTACCTTTGGCTTCCTGTTGTTCACTGCAGTTCCTCACCGGGGCTGAGGAGGGGGTTTTGAGCTGAGAGGGTGGTGCAGGGGCCACAGCTGAGCAGTCACTGAACCTGTCAAGCTCACCCTCCTGTGGACGTGCTGAGGTGTCTCTAGAGACATGCCTGGTGAGGCCCCTCGGGAACTCGCTGTCTGGCTGGGAAACAGGATTCTCTCGGGGAGCAGCTGCATACCTATGCAAGACTGTGTGGAAGAGAAGGCTGGCACAGGCCCTGAAGCTGAAGTTCCGAGAAGGTCTGAGAAGGAAGCATCCTTTCTGAGGATGGGGCTCGTGGCACAGAAATCTCTCCCTTCCTTCAGGCCCCGTGGTTTTCTTCCAAGGCCTGGCCCTACAGGTATTTTCTCATCCTTGTACCCACAGAAGAGAGAGCAAGGGTCCACTGTAGCTATTTAGAATAACCAAACTTGAAAACCACCTAAAGGTCCCTCAGCACAAGGGTGCTTTTTATATTGTAGCAGTTTAAAACGTGAAATGGTCCTACATGTACCAACATGCAAAGACACATTATGCGAAGGGAAAAACAGACTGTGAAATCACATATGACATACATACAATGGAGACACAGTCTAAGAGTTCTAGATGTCATCAACTCTGGATTTCCACCACAGTGCAGTCTGGGAGGGCCACCCCAAGCTGAAAACAGGGAGTACAGGGACTGGGCGATGTCTCCCATGACCAACTCTTTTTCGTTTTATTTGACGCATCCGGACGTAGAATGTATTCACGTATCACTTGCATAATTAAAGACAAAAATATCTTTGCTGAAAGAGGAGGCTGGAATAAAAAGGGGATGGGTGAAAACGGGTGAGCCAGACAGGAGGCAGGACCCATAGTTCATTTTGAACAGACAAAGATCACTGGGGTATTAGCTTCCTGGCAATTTCTTCATGAGGGAAATTGTCATGGGTGGGTCATGCTGTGCCCTTGCTTCAAAGCTTCCTTTGAGCTCTGAGAGTTGAAGCAGGCTCTCTCTGCCCAGTAGGCTGTAAATGGCATTCATGTTGGTCCATGGCCCAAAGCTCCAGAAGCTGATGTGGGGGAATGGATCCACAGTGGCTCACAGAGCCTCCCCATCTCTGCGCTCCCATTCTTCTTGGGCCCTACCAGCTGTGTGACACCGAGGGCAGGATCTGAGGGGAGAAGCCGCAGAAATGACTCGGGAAAGTCTGGGTGAGGGATGACCTTGTCCCTGAGCTCCCACCTCTCTCTTACCTCTGTCCTGATGGTTCTCCCCAGCTCATCACCTGCATCTCCCAGGCCTCAGAGCCAGCGCTTTTTATCTCAACCCCTTCTGAATCATGGACTTGAACAGAATCGAACTGCAGCCTGGTGGGGCAGGAATGGACTTTGAAAATGATCCGGGGTGGGACGGGGGGATGAGGGATGCCCGACTCCAGATGAAGTTACACCACCATGCTGCCATCAGCAGCTGACGCACTCAACTCTGCATTTGCACCTGGGCTCCCTGCATGAGGCGGATTCCCATGCCCACCCCTCTGGCCCACACAGGCCTGCCTTTCCTCTACTATTCAATTCTACACATGCACTGAACACTGGCCTGCACTCACATTTCCTTACGCTGCCATTTAACCTTTTCCACTCATCAGTCTTGTCCCTTCTATTTATCAGTTTCACGTCCTGGGTCTCTGAACAAGCTATCAAATTCATGAGAGCAGAGATGGTGCCTTGTAAATGGAGAGCTGAGCTTCTAGCTCAGTTTCCTGAGGGCTGGGAGACCAAGAGAATCCAGTGGGACTAGGGGAAGGGGACCCACAATCGGGGAGCTGAAGAGAGAGCAGGGAGCACTGGGTGCAGAGAAGGGAAGGAAGGGAGAGGTGGGTGTGGCCAGGAGAGGTTAAGAGTGGTTGTTGGCAGGCGAGGGTGTAGGCGGGCAGCAGACACCCTTCTCCAGCAGGGCAGCCTACAGATGGTGGTGCAAGGGGCGCTGCTGATTCCTGAGAACGTGGGTGGGCACCCTCTCTCACGTAGGGGAGAACAGAACACAGCGGCAGAATTAATTGCACAGAGATGGCAGTAATTTACAAAGCCCTGTGTGCGGGTATAAAAGGCCCTTGTCATTGTGAAATGAAGGAAGTACAATTTCCTGCCCAACTCCGAACAGGGCTGAAGCCTGGGGTGTAATCACGGAGGGGAAGGCTTCCCATATGCTCCCTCCTCCCACCCCAGACAGGCCTTGGCTTCCTACTAATTGAATTACAGAATTAGCCAAAGGAAGGTGGCTCTAGAATTCGGAGATCCGGACTTTAATAAAACATCAGATCCTTCAGGCCAGATCCAGGCCAGTCACTTTTTCGGCCCTAAGGAAGTGGCAGGAAGCTGGGGTGTGGGAGTGAGGGGCCAGAGAAGGGACCAGGAAACCCACTACCCAGCCAGACCCATGGGTCCAAGGGGGCTCCCTGTTTGATGTGATCTCCTTAGAGGGTCCAGGAAGGCCTCCCTGTGCCCCAAACCTCCAGCCATTGCCCTACCATGGTGTCTTAAATCCCACCCTCAGAGCATCTTTCCTGAGTGGTTCTTACCCCAGGCTGTACCTGAGAATCACGTGAGGACTTAAAAGACATATTTGGGCCACTGCAGAGAAATTGAGGCAGAATCTGTGTGTGTGTGTAGGGAGAGGTGTAGGTAGAGAGGGGGAGAAACAGAGGGAGCTCTGCCAGCCTCCCTGGAAAAAGGGTTACTGGGTTCTAAGGCCACGTCTGTCCCCTTCTCCAGCCTCTGTCCCCGTGGTCTGGGTGGTCAAGGACAGCATCCCTGGTGCCTCTAGAGCGGATGTCCCTTCCACACACATGTGGGTAAAACGCCCACTGCAGAGGACTTCTTCACACCACGCCCTTCCTCTGGTGATGTCTCCCCAGCGCTTTGCCTGTCTGGGGTCTGCACCTCCTTCAAGACCCGCCTCTTCAGTCCTGCTCTTCAGTGAGGCCCAAGCAACTTCCTCAGCCATTTTGGTCTCACTTTCTGTGGATTCCTATGGGAGCCATGCCCTTGACCACTGCCCTTGGTCTGCCCAAGGGTGAACCTAGTCTGCACTTCTGATCTGTGAGCTTCTTGAGAATGGGCCCTTGCAACAAGCAGAGGAAAACCCATGGGGCTCTGCCCCCGTTTCTGCCACTCTTCCCCAGTGCCCAGACGCTGGGCGATCCTCCCGCCATCTTCCCAGGATCTGCCCTGGCCGTTCCAGTGCCCCTAGTCCTTTCTACCTGGACCTTACACCCGCTCCCCTCCCTTTTCCCATGAGTGCTCCCTGCTGGCATTCCACCCCTAGGAGAGGGGCAATGATCACCCACCCATCATATTACATGACTCCAGCTTCCTTCTTCTCCTCCATCTCCATGGGGGAACCCAAGCCTCAGAACAGTAGCCTTCCCCCTGCTGCCTTCACGGAATCTCCTTCCTCTAGAGCCCTCATGTCCTTCTAGGAGTGACTAAGTCTCCCTTCCTCCAGAAAGCCTTCCCTGACTACCCCAACCCCAAATCTCTTAAAGCCCTTAGCAATTGCCACTCTCATCTGGCAGTTGGAATACACATCGCTGTCTACCTCACATTTACCTGTGCTTGCCCAAGTGAAAATACTCTGCTATGGCAGTTGCTAACTCAGGAGCCCCTTCGCCCCCCAGTGACAGACACCATTGAGTGCAGTGGTTGCTAACTGCATTCCACCCCTGGCTGGGTGACAGTGCCTGGGGAGGGGCCCCTGGCTTCAGGGACATCAGGGTTCGTGGAGAGGGTCTGGGATGTCCACCATGGGCTCAGGCCGCCGGTGGTGGCAGGAGCCATCCATCCATCTTCCCAGAGGAGGCCTGGGGTGCGGAGACAATTGGGCTGCCAGCAGGAGGGGGTGATGGGTGGCACCCTCAGCCAGTGAATCGAGACTGCTGGCCTGCTCACCTCCTCAGGGCCCTCCAGGGCTGAAACCCCACCCTTGGCCAGCATCTTGCTTTGGGCTCAGCACTGCCCTCCTGCGTCACCTCTCTTTAAACCAGAAACTCCAGAGGAGCATTTCTCAGAGTTAAAGCAGGGTGTAGGAAATGGGAACTGGACCCAGCTCACTGTGACTCCAATGTGTCTTGACTTCTCTTAGCCCTCCTGTCTCTTGCGGCCACAAGGCAGAGGTGGGCAGAGAGGCGGGGGTCCAGATCTGCCCTGACCTAGACTGGGAGCCCCCAGATACAGTCCTGTTGCTCTTTTCCTGCTGTGCACAGAGCAGGGCCCAGTAAGTTCAGACTGACGGGCCGGCAGTGCACCTGAAAAATGAAAGGCCCTGCGGGCAGGCTTTTGTCAAGTGTCTATCCCTGCCAGTTGCCCTTGTTTACACCCTCAGCGCTGGAGAACTACATGTCCAGGGCGCACTGCAATATCGTGATGCACTGCACAAAAGGACAAAAAGTGGACGTGACATACTGACGGCCTCTTCCCTTTCTCAGCAAAGAGCTCTTGGTTTGTGGTGGCGGGAGCTGATGGGCCCATGAGGTGCAGGGAACGTGTCAGCCTTTCTAAGGCCCAGCCCACAGGAGAAGTCAAACCTGTTCGGCTGACATGTGTGCTGGGCTTTGTTCCCATGGCCAAGGGGCTGGCCCCGCCTGGCTCTGGGCCAGCAGCTCCTGCTGGTCCCCAGGATGGCGGGAAGCACTCCCTTCAACTGTGCAGAGGATTTCTACTTGTCCAAGTGCTGTCATGTCCATGAGCTCATCATTCTTTCACCTCAGAGTAGGCCAGGGGCACGTTATCAGCCCCTGACAACTGGGAGAGCCTGTGTGACTTGCCTCGGTAGTGGAGCAGACACCTGGGGCCGCTGGATGGCTGATTTGGGGCTGATTTCCCTCAGCCTCCTCTAGAGGGCCTGGGAAGTGTCTCAGCAAAGTGCCTGGGGCCCCAGGGTGGGAGATGTTCTCCCTCCACACCCCCACCTTGTAGCCTGCACTTGTGTTCAGGGACTCAGGAATGACCTCATTCTCGTCCTACAAGAACCCAGGGGGAGTCAGCCGAGGTCCCTGGGGCCACAGGCACCTGACCTCCCTCTACCCTGGTGCCCTGTCCAATGTCATTCAAAGTCAGGCTTCTCCACAGAGGGCTCTGAGTATCCAGGTTGAATTTAAAATGCATGTGGGCATTCGCCACTCCTACGAATGCTGGGATAAATGCTAGAGCCGAGAAACTGAACTGTGTTCCCTTTTAATTAACCTGGTTGGGGAGTTTAAATCTTCCTATTTTGAATTTTCTCAGAACAGGGTGCACCTGCTGAGAAGCCAGGGGAGGGAGAGTGCGGTGAGGGGGCAGGGAGGGGGTTGGACAGGGTGGGGAGGGCGTGACTGCATTGGAATGGACCTGGGCTCACTGAATGCCAATGGAAGGGGCAGTTAGGGGCTCCCTTGGTGTAGCCTCACTCATTGCTAGACTGTGGGAAATGGGCAACAGGCAGTGTCTCTGAGAAGCAGGGCCATCTTAGCTTCTGGGAGGGAGCCCATCTCCCGCCCTCTGGCTTGGCCATCTCTTTGCCTGCTTGGAACTGCAGAGCCTGGCTGGCTGACTTCAGCCACACTGCTGATCCCCAGCCAGACATGCCACGCTCCTCAGCTTATGGGAATGGCACGGCGAGGTTGTGCGTGTTCCTTATGCCCACAGAGGGAGCTCAGCGAATGCTTGAGTTGCACAGAATTCCCCTTGTTGGAGCTTTCTATGGTGGTAGGTCTGGCTAAATAGTGGTTGTAACATTTTCCCTGTAGGATCCCTTTCCCCAAGTAGTGGGAAGCGTGATGGAGGCCCTGCTGGGCATGTCCCTGCAGGCTGCACCCCTAGCCAGAAACTGTCCGAGCCATAGCCACAGGGACTGCCCTCAGGAGGGTGCGGGATCTGCCTCTCTGGCTTCTTTCTCCCACGACAGGAGAGGATATCATACCCGCAAGATGGGACTGAAATGTCTTTTCGTCCACGTCTCAGTCACACTGAGCCACACTCTCCCACAGTGCACATTTCCACGTCACTTTGCTCAGGCTCCTCCCCAGGAGGCCTTCCCTGCTCCCAGTCCTCTTCTGGATCCTCCCACTGGGACAGCCCTCCCCAGCTTCCCAGCCCTCACTGATTCCCTTTCCAAAAAATCCTTCCTGTTCAAGGGCCTGAAACATACAAATAAGCCCTTGGTTAAACAGTTTTCTGTTGGTTTTCACGGATGGGAGCTGTGTGTCCCCAGCTGGACTATAGCCTGTGGGCTGTGCCCCACCCTGGCATCCCTGACCAAGCCCCAGGGAGGTCCTGCAGGAGATGCTGAGATGCTCAGAACTGGGGGCTGGGGGCATGCTCCTCTTTGATTGTACCTGGACAGTCAGGACCTGCCAGGTGAGGTGAATTAATCTCACCCCTGTCTTCTGGCTCTTTTCTAACAGGCCCTAACTCACTTAAAGAACAAAAAATAAATAAAAAAAATAAAAAAATAGAAGCACACCAACCAAGAAATTCCAACCTCAGCATCCAAGACAGGTTATTCTGAAAAGACCAATAGCCAGGAGTCCTATATTACAGGATCAATGTTTGGAAAATGTGATTTTCTTTTTAAAAGCAGAAAAACAATCTCACACAGCCCTGGCAGGCCACGGTTCAGCTCTCATCGAGGGTGTCTTTGCCTCGTGATCTTGGCCACTTACACCACTCTTCTGGCTGGGCTTTGGCTTCACCCAACATCAATAAGATAGGTTCAGTCACAGGCGTTTAGCAATGTGAACCTGAGGGCTGCGGCAAAGAAGTAGTCAGCCAAGGTGATGGGCTGCTCACCTGTGGGAGGCAGGCCCTGCAGCTCCCCCGGCCTTCTAGGAAGTATCAGGTATTGTTCACATTTTAGGAGTGGTAGGGGCTCCGGCTTTTTAGAGTCCCCATCCTGGGCAGGGCCAGAGCCACTCACAGTCACCATTCCTAGCTGACTTTGGGAGTGTCCCAGGTCAGTGAGAGGCAGTTGGCTAATGAGGAGGGTGACCTACTGGGAGCCAGGGCAGAGCAGGGCATTCAACCCGATTTCTTCTCTTCCCAGAGACCCACCCACATGCCCCCAGAGCTCACCCAGAAGACTGAACTAATTAATTCATTGACTGGTACACAAGACTCAAACTGTGAATGGGATTAGATGGAATACTGTTATTTGTGGATGGAGTGAAAGATACTTCATTCATTTGTCCATTTATTCATTCACAACCATTTATTGGTAGTTCACCATTTGCTCCTTGCTTTAAAGGAGACCCTATGTAAACATACTTGCAAGGCCAGGTGATCTGCACACAACAAGCATACCTACAAAGCTCAAGTTTGTGCAGGGCTCATCAGTGGCACAAATGACAACAGCAAACGCCACTGATGTTTGGTTATAGGTTGGCTATTATTCTAACTGTTGTATCTGTGTTGAGTCGCTTAATACAATAACTCTATAAAGTAATACTGTTATCATCCCTATTTTATAGGTGAGGAAGCCGAGGCACTCAAAGATGAAAGTCTTGCCCAAGGTCTTGTGGCCAGGTCTGTGGTAGGGCTGGGCTGTGAATCAAGGCAGGCTGCCTGCAGAGTCCATGACCTTAAACGTGGGCTCTGCCACCTGATGGTGGAGAAGTCTCAACTCCGCCCGGGGAGAGAACCAGTGTGGGCTCCCTGAGTGAGTCTTGAACCTAAAGCGGCCTCAAGGGAAGGATTGCTGGGGAAAGGACTCTGCATGTGCAAAGGCGAAGAGCCATGGGGGCTGCAGGGTGAGTTCGGGTTCAGAGGCTGGAGTCCATCCCCATCCCCCTCGGAGCTCCTGCAGACACTTCCTCAGCGCCCTACTTTGCCTTTCTCCCCTGTCTGTTCTTCTTCACTTCTTCCTTTTCCTCTTCTTCTTTCTCTCCCCTTCTGACACCACTTCATCCCCCCCCCTTCCTTCTTTCTTTCCTTACTTTGTTCCTCCCTCTCTCCTTCCTTTTCTTTTTTGTCTCAGGGCTGGAACCGCGTATTCTTTCTTGCCCACCTACTTAAGTCCCACCCTGACGGCTCCCGGGTGCTCTGTTTTCTCCATCCCTAAACAAGAGTCACATCTGACCCCTGTTTCTGACACCAGCCAGCTGGTGCCTCTGGGAGAGCCATTTAACTCTGTGTCCTCATTGTTCAAATCAGCCGGATGTCTGGAGTCCTGGAAAAAGGCTGCCCCCTGGGAGGGAGTGGCTCCGGTTCTGCAGTAGCCTCTGCCTTGTTGTGGAAGCACCTGGGTAGTTGGGCTTTACATAACCCTCAGGATCCTTACCCAGGAAATGGGGATAAGGACACTTACCTCTGGGGTCATGGGCGTCCAGCAGGATGCCTGCCATATAATTAATGGGAGGATTACTATTGCTGCTGTTGTCAGTAGCAGCAGTTGTAATGTGACGCTAAAGGTTCCCTACGGTGTGAAAAATAGCTTTGGCATTTATACTATCTGGTGTTGTCTGCTTCCTTAGCATGGGACCTGCACATTTACTTGATTACACCCACCCCCATCCATTACCACTCGGATAGGGACCCTGTCTGTGCTTCCTGCCCTAGCACAGGCCAGCACATTGGGGCCTCAGAGCCACTGGGGGTGTGCATTGAGAGTCGAGGATGCAACTGTGTTTTGTTTACCTTGCGTATCTAATATGCTAATGACAGGAGGCAGTAATGAGCTGGCAGGGACCTGAGTGACAAAGAGCTGACTTCATGCTTCCCCTAAGAGGCACCTCTGTGTCAATTGTTTCTTTTGTGAAAGAAATTGTCAAGGCCTGGAGATGAGGGCTGGGAGGATGGGGGAAAGGAAAGCTGGGGGTGCCTCACCCGCAGCAGGGCAGGTCCCTGGCAGCACTACAGTGGGACAGCCTGGGAGGGAGGGACAGAGGCCACAAGGGTGGGGAGGGAATGGATGTGGATTAAGTGCTCTGACCCGTGTCACTCACTGAGTCCTCAAGAGGACCCTGCTAGCTCTGAGAAGGCAGGGCTGGCCCCATCTGCCCTGGACCCTGGAACGCCCTGTTCCTGACACAGCCTGGAGTGCTGGCAGAAAGCACCAGTGAGGGGGGTGGACAATGTTTGGCATTACAGGCAAACCACAGCTTGTAGCAAATCAACAGGTCCCTCTGGACCTCAGTTTCGTTTTCTGTGAAATGGCTTTGATTTCCCTGCCTATGAGTCTGTGTCCCCAGCACAGCCCTGGCACAATGTGGATGAGTTGCAGGAGGCAGGGAGCAGGAGATGTACACTGTGCTTTTCCAGAGGAGCAAAGGAACGTGTCTGCAGGTCAAGGTGACATAATTATCACAAGAGCACAGAGCTGGTCAGTGAGAGAACTATAGTTTGGATCCACTGCCTCGCCTTTGGGTTTAGTGAAAGCAAGTCTGGGAGAGAGCTGGGGAGCAAGGTGCAGCCTGAGTAGGAGAGAGCAAGCAGGTGCTGGGTGGTCAGCATGGAGGCCCTGGACGGAATGTGTAGGAAGCAGACTGAGGCAACAGATGCAGATGCGTCTCCACACTTTTGCAACAAATGGAAGGGACCAGGGAGACCACCTACACTTGAGCAGGTAGGGGCTGAGTCCATAAGTCCATTCAGTGCTCCTTCTCCTGCCCATGAAGATGATGGTCAGTGGGCAGGGCTGGGGTGGGGGACGTAGAGGGAGGGACAGTTCTGAAAGTCTCGTGTGTCCTAAAGGTGTGTATGGTTCTAGTCTCTGTTCTCACTGCCCTTGAGATGGTTTAGGGTGGGAAGGAGTGGGCTGCATTTCCCTCTGCTTCATAGACATTTCCTTTAGACCTTTGCTTTCTCTTGGCTGAGCTTACTGTACCCCATGGCCAAGAAGTTCAGCTGGGAGAGCTGAGGCCCAGAAGGGGAAAGCTGGGGCTGGGGGTGGACAGGTACGGCTGCCAGGCCTCCTCCCTGGCATTTCCACCCCCAAGCAGCGGTGGCCCTCATCTGCGGCTGAGCCCCTGCTTTTACACATCCTGGCTTTGCACACCCCGTGAAGTGCAGGGTTGACCTTGGAGGTCCCCAGTGGTTTGAAGGGCCAGGCTATCTGTGAGCAGGGGGTCCAGCACTGGAGTGAACAGAAGGCAGGAGTGATAGGAATGTAGACAGAAGGAGACCCTAGATGCAAAGGCCCCATGGCATGGAAGTGTGAAAAGGTACTGGGCTGGAGCAGCCTGTTGGATCAGAGGCCAGGACAGGGCCCTTCTGGCAAGTCCCTGGCCTTCTGGGGACACTGGCTTCCTTGTCTGTAAAATCCCAACCTAAGCAGAAGTTTGGTGCTGGCAAAATCCCTGGGGAAGAAAATGGGAAGAAAGATTTAGAGTTCTGGATTTTAATCCTGCTTCTGCTTGTTCCTCCTTC
Source organism: Anoura caudifer (assembly GCA_004027475.1). NCBI lineage: Eukaryota > Metazoa > Chordata > Mammalia > Chiroptera > Phyllostomidae > Anoura > Anoura caudifer. Next base: position 348,246 of record PVKU01000597.1, read on the forward strand.
AACTGGAAAGCTCAGGTGGGACGTGGTAGAGTCCCCCTGCTCCTGACAGGCCTCCGAGGTTGCTGCTCCCCTCAGTTCTTTCACCAAGTGTCCAGGGTACCTGCTTTTTGCTCAGACCTGGCCTGGGGAGGGAGGGAAGGATAGGAGAGGAGATGGGACAATGAACCTCAGGACCACCCAGCCTGGAGCAGAAGGACACTTTGGGCTGGAGAAGCAGGGACAGAATGGGTGATAGGTGCCCTTAAGGAGGCAGAGTGTCCCCTGGGGCCTTGACAGAAAGAGGAGGAGCAAGAAGCAGGGGAGTTTGTTCCTCGCAGCTGGAGTGACCTTGTTCTGTGTGGGACCCAAGCGGGCACCTACAGTCAGACCGTGTGCTCTCTAGAAATGCACTCCAGCATTGGCTAGCATGGGGCTGGCCCCCTCCTTCTCTCCCCATTTTCCTGTCCCCTCTCCTTTTCTTTCCTCCCTCTCCAAGTTTCTGTTTGGGGCAAGCTCGGATACGGAGGGGAGGAGATGCCCAGGGTGCAGTGGACAGCAGGCTGCCTCTGCCTCCCACGACCGGCTCCCCCGTGGACATTGAGCCACTGCACTGCCTGTTTTCGTCTGCAGGTCTATATATAGTGACTGCGAGGCACACTCTGGAATTGGATTCCATGTAGCCCTCTGGACTCGTGCTAACTTTTGGGGAGTAGCTTTCTTGGGAGCCTGCCAGTCCAGTTCTTCCCTCATGAACACTAATTACTGCACAGACCTTCTCCATGAAATCGGTGCTGAAGCCATTTCCATCCAGGCGGCTCTCCAAGATGAAATTTTTCTACTGGGAACCAACAGCCGCAAATAAACCTACCATCTACTTAGCAACAGAGAGCAAGGGAGGTGGGGAGGAGGGGAGGCTCATGGGGAGTGGGAAGAAGGGAGGAGGAGGAGGAGAGGGCTTGGCTTCTTTTCTTCCTTCTTTATTTTGCAGAAAGGGTGTAATCAGCTTTCTCGGGGAAGGTGGTATAGGGTGTCACATAAGACTATGCAGTGGCCCAGGAGGAGGGGGCAGGCCACCTCCAAGGTTAGTACCTGTTCTTGTCTGCTTGAGGTTGGCCAGAGCCCCCACTGCAGTTCTGGGCACTGCTGGGAGGCTAAGGCAGAGCCTCCTGGCCTCTCTGGGTTTTATTCACTCCTTCCCTACCCTAGTCTTCTTCATGGCCCTATAGGCCCACACCTAGCTTACCCCATCTGGCCTCACTGAGTAGGACCTCTTTCCACCTCTCTGCCTGGTGAATCCCCAGTCCTCAGGCAGGGACTGGGGAACCACCCACCTCTGCCAGGCAGCACCTCCTGACCTCTCTAGGCAGCACCGGTCCCTCCACTCTGAACTCCAGAGACCCCGCAATGGGTCCTGCTCTGTCCCCTTGCCTCCTTGGAGTTGGCTCATCAGCAGCCAAAGAAGGGCTGGGCACTTGAGTGAATGGGGCCTCATGGCACTAGGTCCCCCTATCATGTACACCTGCGAGGTAGATGCCCTCTCTTCCATTTCACTGAGGGCGAGCCTGAGCTTAGAGAGATCAGGCAAGATGTTCATGGCCACTTGCTACCTAGGAAGAGGCAGGGCTGAAATTTAAATACATGGGTCTGTGTCCGAAGGCTAGACACTGGGCGTGCTCCCTCCTGGCTCCCCTGCGACGGGCATGGACAGTGCCTGCTTCTGCCCACCTCTGCCTGGAAGGTCACTCTGCCTCCATTCTAGCAGTGCTTGCAGCTGGAGGGAAGGAGAATTTCCTCCTCTGTTTCTCAAGGCACAGGGCAGGCTCAGCAAGTGCTTTTGACCACTGGCTGTTAGCCAGGTTCCGGCGCGCCAGCCCGTAAAGCCCTCAGAGCCTGCTGAGGGTCACAATATGCTGTATGCACCTTGCGTCAGCGGCAGAAGCTCTGTTCCCTCCCTTAGGAGACGCCTGCTGCATCTTGTGCCTAGCTGTGTGCCCAGGGACACCCCACACCAGGACCCCAGCTCAAAGTCACCTCGCCCAAATACCTCAACATCTGTTTTCTGAGACCCATGCCCCAGGATCGGGCACTTTCCTAAAGTTGGTAAATGGCCCCATTTAGCACCATTTCTGCCACAAAGACTTAAGAGTCCTTTTACCTCTTTGGGTCTCAGTTTCTCCCTCCATCAAATGGGCACTGTGCCCCAACTCCATTACCTAAGTGGGTACAGGCATCAAAGGAAACAGCAGAAGGAAGTCAGTTGTCTCTCTAGAGGCCCCTATGTTAGGCTCCCTGCTCCATGCCCACCCTGGACTCTGCTGCACCCACACCCCTCCAGGGTGGATAAGTAAGGCCAGAGCTCAGCTTTCCTCTCTGATGAGGAGCACCCAGACTCAGGGAGACTCCCATCAGGGCCAAGAGAGTAGCTTCCAGAAGCAAAGAGCGAGGAGCTCTGGGAACAAACAGCCCTCTCTCAAAGGAGAAATCAAGAATATAGGTTTATGCCCAGGGTCAAGCCACCTTCCTGCTTCGGGCACTTGTGGCCTTATTTGCAGGGAGGGGAGTGGTGCTAGATGAACTGACCCCTGCAGCCCCTTCAATTTTAGGCAGTGCGGGGTGAGAATGGAGCTGGCACACTGCCTGGCTTTTAGCTGCGTGACTTGTGGCAGGTTTCTTCATCTTTTTCTCCCTCAGTTTTCTCACCTGCAAAATGGGAGACTAACAGCAGCATTTACCTCACTGGGTTGGTGAGGTTAAATGAGAACATACATGCCAGGTGCTTGAACAGCACCTGGTTGTAGGAAGGGCATGCTCAGTCAGTGTTAGCTCCTAGTAAATAGGTAACACTAGTCACCGTCAGTGTGACAAGTCACTTCCTCTGTGCCAGGGACTCTGCTGAGCACCTTGCATACATTTTCTCACTTAGTCCACTTATTCTGCGTGTGTGCGTGCATGCATGCGTGTGTGTGTGGTGTGTGTGAGAGAGAGAGAGAGAGAGAGAGAGAGAGAGATGTGGAGAGTCTTGAGAGGTGAGACCAGAGTGGTGCCTGGAACTATAGATATCATTTGGTGTCCACAGAGTAAGTGCGGGTGCCTAGCCCCTGGCTGGTGTGAGGGGCTTCATCCCAGAGGACAGGCCTGAGCTACAGACAGCTCGAGGGCAAGTGAGTCTGGTCAACCCCAGGCTCGGGGCCTGGCAGGAGCACCAGTCCTCAGGCAGCTGAGGGTCACCCGGGCTGAGCCTGGTGTGGTGAGGGAAGGCCTTCGGGTCCCTGGTCAAGGAGGGAAGGAGCCAACTGTGTCCTGTCGGGAAGTTGGACCCTCACTTAGTGCCAGATCCGTCAGCAGCTTAAGTCAGAGTGGCTTCACCTGGCTGAGACCCTCGGGTCTGGTGACAGGGGGCAGCCGGTCTGATTCTCAGAGTCAGGGAAGGCCCCTGGGCTCCGCACACCCTTCCTGTCAATAGCTCCTATATTTTCTAGTATTGCTCCCCGACCTGAATTCCTGGTTAATCTACCCTGGTAAAAGTCTAACCTCTCTTCAGCAGAGCTAAGCTAGAAGGGGCACATCCATCATGAGGGCTGTCTTGGGTTGGGGGGAGGGTGGTGGCCACAGGTACATCTGTCTGTCTGGAGCTGAGACACAGTGGGTTTTGGGGGGCCAGGCCCTCCTCCCAGGAAAGCACCTACTGGGAGCATTCTTGGGAACAAAGAGGGCCCAGTAGCAGGCAGGGGAACAGGGCAATTAAAGGTGTGGACTTTGGCCTCAGATAAACCCAGGTTCCTCTGAGCTCCATCATTTCCTGGCTGTGTGATCTCAGGTGAGCTCCTTGGCCTCTCTGAGTCCCACTTTCCAAACTGATGGAATCAACATAGGTTTGTTGTGACACATGTGAAGATTCCAGTGCAGCACCAGGCTCCACATGTGTCCCTTTTGTGAGACCTTTGGGAAAAGGTGTCCTCTGGGTTGCATGGTCCTCCCAGAGCCACCCTGGGACATGTCCTTTCCATGGGTCAGAAGGGCAGTGGCCTTGGCTGCATTGGCAGGCTGCACCTCTCAAAGCCTCAGCCCACATCTGTGTGTCCCCCACCCCACTGCACCTGGCGCTGCCCCCCATCTTTCAGTGTTCTCTGTTCCTTTTCTCAGGCAGGCGGCTGAGCAGAAAAACAAATCAAACTTGCTTGCATGTCTTGGAGCCGATGATGCTTCCGAGAAGTGATCCCTTGCTTCCCATTACCCACCCCAATAACTCTTGTATATGGAGTGTGAAATAATTAGCAGTGGCAAAAAATAATTTAGGAAACAAGAAGAAACTAATTGTATAAGCTTGTTTGGGGAAAATGCAGCCGACCAAGAAAACCCACTGTGTAGGGAGCGGTGGACAGACTGACCAGCTCCCTTGAGGTCACGGCCCTCTCTCTCAGGACTGACTTCCTCTTCCCAATTCTCCAAGAGGGGCCGACGTGTGCTATTGCCAGGACAAGCCTTGCTCCTGGGCCTAGGGGTGACTTTCCTAAATGCATCTGTACCCCTATCTCAGGCCATACATAGCATGGAGGCAGGTGGGGAGGCAGGCTGAGACACCTGGCACAGCCTTCTGTGGTCACATGGGCCTGGCGACCTCCCTGAACTTGACGTGGGGCCTGCCAGGCGGCAGCCTGTGCCCGGCAGGCCTGTAATGTTTCTCTGCCTTCCCCACCTGCCTCAGCGGCTCAGACTCCCCAGCCCCAGCAGACGCCCACCACATGTTGTGCAGCCAGGGGCACATTCACAGCGATGCAGAGCTTCCCCGAGAAATGGGGAAAACTGCCAGTGCCTCCCATTCTATGGCCCTTTTCATTTTGACAACTTTGCGTCCTCCTTGATCACTTTTCCAATTCCTAAGCTCCCCGCATTGTCCTCACTTTCTGGAAGGTGGAGGTTGGGCACCCTTGTTTCCAGATGACAGATGAAAAGGAGTGAGGAAACTGCCACATTCCTGGATGGTTTGAAGGAAAGGGAATGAGGGAGCAGAGTGGTGAAATAATCTGCCCACGGTCACAGTCACGGTCACAGTCACCGTCACCAGCAAGGCAGCTCAGGGTCTGATGCTGGTCTGACTCTGAGCAGCTGTTTCTCACCCTACTAGGCTAGACAACTGGCTTGGCTGTTGAAGGCATCCAGGTGGCCCCCTATTGAGCACAGAGGCCTCCTCTGTTCCCTGGGCCCACGCCCGAGGTCTCTGAGACCCCAGACTCTCAACTGAATGAGAGCTGGGCCCAGGGTGCAGAGGAGGCCTCTGTGGCCCCGTACCCCTCCCTCTTAGATGAGGTGTGTTCACATGCACTAGGACTGGTTTACAAGGTTATTCGTAAGGACAGAAATCTTCCCTCTCTCCCCAGAAGCTCCTGCCTGCTATCTCCTCACCCATCTTCTCCTGTCTGAGCCATTACAATGCCTCCTGATTTGTCCCTTGGCCTCCAGTGTCTCAGTCCCTGGCCAGCACACTGACTGTCCTAAGGATAGGTTTGCGTCTGTTACTTCCTTGCTTTGAAACCTCCTGTGACTTTCTATTCCCTCTAAAATCAGCACACACTTCTCAGCTTTGTGACACTGGTCTTCATCATGCCTCTTCCTTGAAATCTTGGCTCCCTGGTGAGAAGGCACCTCATTGAGAGCCTACCTGCATTCATACTTGGTTGTCCCTCCCCTCACGGTTTTCACCTGGAATCACAGTGGCTCCTATGTGGCCCTTACGCCACAGTGGCCAAGTGTCCATCTCCCTGACACATCACTACCAGCTACACGTTGCTACCTAGAGGGCTCCTCATGTCTTACATTCAACCCAGGCAAAGGGGCACCCATGACTTTGACTTTGCCCATGCCTGCCTGTTCTCCTGGGTTCTCCAGTACTGGTGATTGGTGCTATCATGCCAGAAACATGAGAGTTCTACATCCTGCTTCTTCATCCTTGTCCACCCTATAGCAATTCCCTGCCTAGGTCCAGGCTTTGTCATCACGGGCTGGGTGTGTCTCCTGCAGCTCCTAAGAGCTGCTACTCCTCCCCATTGTTCCCAGGCAGCCCTTTCGGGGCCTCTCCTTTCTCCCACTTCTTTTCTCTGATTTGGTTGAAACCTGGTGCCGAGTTACACTGGCAGAAGGGAGAGGGTGGGCTAGACTGAGACACCTCAAAGCTCAGCCTAAGACATCAGAGGCTGTGGAGCCAATGGAGACTCTGGCTGCTAAGCACCACGCTGCCTGCACCATCAGTCTGGAATCAGCACCTGGGAGGAGCCAGGGGAAAGCATTTGGAGTCAGGAGGGCGACTCCCGCGAGGCAGGCCTCTCTGGGCCCATTTGCTGTGCTAATTGCCTGACAGAATTACAGGGCAGGTGTCCAGGACTTGGGTTGTGGTCTTGTCACACACTCAGCAGCTGAGGTCTTTGGCGGGGTGGGGGTCGGGTGGAGTGCTAGGGAGGTAGGTAAGTGTGGAGTGGCGGCCCCCCCACACCTCCTGCTGGGCTGATGGATGGCACTAGGTATGCATAGGTAGGGTATGCCTGTTCTCCAGGCTGACAAATGCCACAGGTGCAGCCGCAGGGGACACAAGCCAGCTGCTCCCATCACATCTGCATGTATGCTGTTCAAGGTCATGCTGTGAGCTCAAATGGTCTGGTAGGCTGGGGGCTTAGAGCGCCATCACTGCCATTGGTTGGTCCCCTTAGCTAACCACCTCTTCTTGGCTGGGGAAGCAAGGGTGGGAACTGGGGAGGGTCCTTTCCCTCTGAGCTAAGCCATCTCAGCTGTGCACATGCCGATAGCAACCCTGAGATTAAGTCTCTGTTCTTGGGGAGAGAATAGCTATCAATGTGTCTGTAGCTCATGTGCCCTTTGGGTCACCTTTTCTGCTGCCCCCACCCATTCTTTGGCCCTCTGAGACTTCTGCTTACACTGTCCCTTCCCCAATGTGGTCTCTTTACCCCAAAGCCCCATCTTGACTTTTCTGGGATACACGAGTCTCCCTCCCACTGATTGGCCTTAAGGGTTCAGCCATCAAAATGGACTTCAGCTTGTCTTTGTCCAAGTCAAACAAAATGAATTTAATGGAAGAATGTTATCAATCTTATGTCCTTCCCTCCAGATGAAAAAAAAAAAAAGCACTTGCAACTGCTTGCCTGTCGTGGAATCTGGAAGATATGGATTGCACATGGAATTAAATATGTAGATATCTTGAGTTCTGCAAAGAGCACCATGAAGCTGGGACATCCAGGCACTGGGTGTCCTGGCTGCATGGGAGAACCGCATGTACAGTGGTGGAAAAACCCAGGAAATGGCATCTGAGTTTCTGTTACCTCTCAGTTGATGGACCCAAGACCTGATGTACCTGAACCTCAGCTTTGTCATCTGTAAAATGTGGACAGAATTTTTCAGACAGGGTAGCTCCTAAGATTAGTCAGGGCATGATGTGAGGTAGATACTCATTACACAATGAGTTAATCTGAATAAGTTAAAGACCTTGAGGCACACCCATCAGCTCAGAAATTTACAAAAAGGCATCAGTCACATGATCCAGCAATTCCCATCAGCTATACACCCCGAAGAACTGAAGACAGGTATTCAAATAAATGGTTATCCACACATATTCACAGCAACACTATTCACAATGGCCCCAAAGTGGAAAGGACCTGAATTTATATCAGCTGATGAATGAATAAACAAAATGTGAGATAGCCATACAATAGAATATTATTTGGCCATAAAAAGGAAGGAAATTCTGATTCATGCTACAACGTGGATGAATCTTGAAAACATTATGCTCAGTGAAAGAAGCCAGACACAAAAGGCCAAGTATTGCATGAGTCCATTTTTATGAAACACCCAGAATACACAATCCACCGAGACAGGAAATTAGTGGTTGCCAGGGCCTGGGAGGAGGTGGGAGTGGGGACTGCTTCATGCAGATGGGGCTTTCTTTGGGGGTGATGAAAATGTCTTGAAACTTGATAGGGGTGAGGGTTATACAACACAGTGATTGTACTAAATGCCACTGAATTGTACACTTTAAAATGGTTAATGGGTAATTAAAAAAAGAAGAGAAAAGAAAAGGAAGCATCAGGGGAAATTAGCACACTAAAGCACATAAGCATTGCCCTCGCCGCTCCCACAGGATCCGAGTATTCAGCCAGGAGTCTCAGAGCACACTCCTCAGGGCATGCCCGGCGTGTCCTTGCCCCCACCTGATACCACATTGCTGAGGCCCAGCTGGCCAAACTACTGCAGGGACACTGGCCTTCTTGCCCAGGAGCTGGTATGGACCACCATCCAGAGATGCATCCTGGGCACTTGGGGTGCGTCAGCTCTAGGGCTCTCCTACTCCCCCAGGCTTCCTTGGTGACTCCAGCAAGCCTCTGCCAGCCATAGAGCAAGGTTTGGCCAAAAAGGTACCCCCCCATCTTTTCAGAGGCCTCCCTTATGAGCTGCCCTGCTCTCTGCCCCCTGAGGATGCTCCGAAGCCCCAAGGTTCACTGGGTGATGATGGCGGCTCTCTCCTCACAGAATTCTGTTTGCCCTGTGCTCTGAGGGGAGACTTTACATTGTCACGGTCCCTCCCTGCGGGATCACACAACAGTGATTTCTCCTTCCTGGGCCCATTTCTGTTTGGGCCCATATGGCTCCTCCTTCAGAAATGTCCCCCCTCATACTCTAGGTGCTCACACCTGGCCTGTGTGCGTGTGACCCCTCTAATTACATCACTGAAACAGCCAGGAAGACTTGTCAGCAGTCAGCAGGCCAGGGGGCTGTGCCTGAGGGTGCCATGGGGCAGCCTCCTGGAGACGGCTCTGCCTTCCAGGACAGTCTTGGCTTTCTGTTCCCTTCACTTGGAGCGAACAGTATATTGAAGCCTTTGCCCAGGGGCACCACTTACCACTCATCATCCCGCCTCCTGGTCATGGAGGGTTCCCTCCAGGGTCCCCAGTCCCCAGGTAGCACTCTATAACTCTTTGTAAAATGAGTGGGTGAGAAATAAAAAAAAAGGGTGTTCACCAACCTCTCCCTTCCCTGAAGTCCCCACGCATTGAAGCTGGAGCCACAAGCTTCCCTAGTCACTCACTCACTCACTCACTCACTCACTCACCCATCTTTCCCACAGGCAGGCATCGGCTACCCTCTGCAGGCCAGCCAGGCACTGTGTGGGCCTGGCCCCACTGTGTGCCACCCAGCAGAGGGGTACACGAGTCCGGACTCCCTGGGCACACGGGGCTCCCTGGGGTGAGGCATGTCTCCCCTTCCAGGGGTCCTGCCCAGGGCTCTAGCCCATCACTCTCAACCCCGAAGGCTTTGCACACTCTGTGCTCGCTCCCCCTGCATCTCGCTGGTCCTTCTCTGACTCAGCCCATGACGCAGCTGGTCTCACACACCATCGGACACATCTCATACCCCTCCCGCTGCCTCTGGCCGCCCACGTGTGAGCCTCCCCAGGCTTCGAGCCCCCAGAGGGCAGGAGCGTGGCTCTAGCCATGTCCATGTTCATGGCTGTCCTGAGCGCTCAACTGTCTCCAGCTTCTAAGGAAGGAGAGTTGCTTCCGAGATGAATTGCCAGATTTACCCCTTTTCTGGCGGCACTCTGCCTTTTTGCTTTCTTTCTTTTTTTAACCTGGAGGGAATACAACTTCAGCACCTCCACCCACTTTATAAATACTTTGACAAATGGTTGCTCTCCCGCCATGCTTACCCCAAGCTGGGGTATCTGTCATTTTGGAAGGCAACTGTTTATAGCCCTCCGACCTTAAATGCAGAGTCAGCGCTTGGAGGGGGGGGGGGTGGTGGTGCAGGAGGGGCAGCCAGGCCAACACAGTTCATCAGGCCCAGAATTTTAAAAAAGAAGAAAAGAAAGGCAGGAAAAAAAAATCCCTACACAACAATGGAGTTGGTGACTGTGGTCTCCTTGGCAACAAAGCAGCAGTGTGGAGCCCTGTGCTCTGCCATCCCTCCCTGGGCTGGGCAGGCAGGACAGCCAGGAGGGAGTGTTTCCCACTCTCCTGGGGCATTCCAGAGCAGCTGGTTTCAAGCTGCTCCTCAGCCACCGGTAGCATTTCCCATTGGCCTCTCAGCTGCAGTTCATAATTTTTGACCAGTGTCCTGGGCAGAAAGAGCCAGATGTCTCCATGGGCAGCGTGGATGGGTGCATTGTGGAGAGGATGTGAAGTCCTAGATGACTTCCCACCAAGCCCTGACACCTTCTGTGACAGCCCCATCGTGGGAGCTTCACTTAAGGAGGCTGCTGTCTCCGTCTTCCTCTTCCTGCTTTCTGTCTTGTCTTCTCAGGATCTGCCCTTCTCCCTGGAGCTCTGCAGAAGAAGTGCTATCTCTTGGGGCCCATGGGTGTGTACTGTGGGTGCAGGGAGCTGAGGGACTGGAAGTTATGAGGTATGTGGGGCTCTTGGAGGCTGGGGCAGGCATGGTTTGATTTCACTGGCACAGGGACCTAGGCAAAAGTGAAAAAAGTGACTCCCCTAAAAGTTCTGCAGGAAAGGAGAAAACTTCTATCTCCGCCACACCCGCTAGCTACCTGGACTGGCTGTGTAAGGTCCTCCGTGGACTGGGAATGGAAGAGACACCCTTCCTTCCCTGCCCCAAGCAGGTCCCTTCATCCTCCAAGGACAAGCTCTGCTCTTCCCTCCTCCAAGAAGCCTTCCCTGGTTGTGCGCAGGCATGTCCTTCTCTGCCACCTGCCAGGCCCACTCAATCAGTGCCTGTCTCATCTGGGAAGTGGGATGGTGCCCCACACAGGCTGAGAGCCGCCTGGAAGTGGGAGCAAGACTCATGCTTTTGAGCTCCTTTGTGGTCCTGTAGGTGTTGAGCAAATGAGTGTTCATGGATGGGCAGCAGGGTGGGCTTCAGCCAGTAGGAACTTTATGTCCCAAAGAGATTTACCGAGCCTGGCATGGACCGTTCCTACACTCGCTCCAGGCCCTGCCTAACCTGCACCCACCTTCTCTCTTCAGTTTTTTAATTGAGGTATAACTGACACATAACATTATATGAATTTCAGGTGTTCAAAATAATGATTTGATATTTGTGCATACCATTGGGAAAGGATCACCAAAATAAGTCTAGTTAACATCCACTTCACTCCCCAGTTTTATCTTCTAGGCTCTGCTGAGCAGCTCCTCTTACTATTCCTGAGACTGTTCTGCTTGTCCCCATCACGATGCCAGTGCTCATGCTGATCCCAGCCCCTGGAATACCCTCCCCTGTCCTTGTGCTTATCTTTATCCGACCTGTGCTTTCAGGTCAAGTTCAAAGGCCTCCTCCTCCACAGAGCCTCCCTAAGCGGTCATGAACTTTCCTATCTGTTTTCTTGTTACAGTAGTTACATCCGTAACCACCTTTCAGTGTGTCCTCTGGTTCATGAGGACCTAAGTTTGTCCCACTCCCTTGCATACGAGTAGTACGCACACACACCTTGGGACAGGTATAGAGTGGGCACCTCTGAGATTATCGCTCTGTGAGCCCACAAATGTAAGAGATGCTCAGGGCAAGTCCCTGGAGAGATGGTGACATCAATATCTCTTAGCTTACAGCCCCGCTGGTACCAAGGTCTCTGGCCCTGGTGTTCAGGATAATCTGTCTTTGCTTCTCTTCCTCTCATCTGATGGGTCCTTGACTGAGAAGTGACAACATGACCCTCTCTCCACTCCCACCCAAGAAGAGGGCATTTCCTGTTATGTTAGCTATGTTTTCTGGCCCAGGGTCTCCACTTGCTTGGTGGGTCCTCCACAATATAGTACAAAACTAGCAGACATTTATTGAGCACCTGCTGGATGCATAGCACTGTGCTAGATGCTAAGGAGAAGGGAAGGGTGATTTCTTCCTTGGGCATGGATGGCATCGCCCTCAGGGAGGCCAGAGTTCACTTGAAGAGCAAGGCTGATGACGCACTTGTGAAAAGACAAATCACAAGAGAAAGTGGGGAAGGGAAATGCCTTGGCCACTCATCCGAAATCCATCCATTGAGCTCCTGGTCCCCAGCCCAAGGAGCCCCCTGTGGAAAACAAACAGCTTAAGGGAAGCAAAGGGAATTAGAATTTAAAAAACCTTCCGGTGGTAATAAAATCTGGGGTGCAAAATGGGTTAGGAAATTTATTTTTTCAATATATGATTTTTTCCCCCCTCTCCTCTAAAATCCACATATCTATTCTGCTTCAGGTTGGGGCTCTTTTAAACGGTTTTATTAAAAAAATCATTTACTGTGGGCTTTTCAGTTCAACTTTAACTGGACCGGGTGGAAATTAAAAAAAGGATATTTTAAAAATAAATTATATAAATTACAGCCCTAATTATAAAGAAAGTTTTAAAAATGTATCCAAGCATTAAAAGAAAATATTTTTTTTTAAACGCACCATTTTCCTGTTCCATTGCAGGAGCATAATTTAGATACTTTTAACAAATCCTCATCTTTTCGAAGAAGCCGGCTCTCCAGGCCCATTTGCCTGTGTCTCTTTCTGCGTGCTATTATTATTTGATAACTTTGGGCTTAAATCTGCACAAGAGCCAATTATCTCTCTTTGTCATCTAGCAGGCTTGCTGTTTGGCAGTGGTTTTTATAGTACAGTAAAAGCCTTCCAGAGCCTGGAGAGGTGAATTTGCAGTTCAGATTACACTCCATCTTGCTTCCCCCATGACTTTCCTTATTCCCTTTTTCTTTTTGCATTTCATCATCCTCTGATGCAACAAGTTTTCCTCCCCCAGATGTAGATCTCTCTCTGCAACCCTTCTCCCCAGCCTTGCCTCCTTCCTTGAGCATTTCACCCTATTACAGTCTTTCTCCCTTCTCCTCTCCTCTTGCAGATCAAGGCTTCCTGCACAGAGGGTGTAGGAAGTGGCACGGCTCGACCCACCCTCCAGTGCAGCCTAAAGCAGGGTCACCCTCTCCTTTCCTTGCACCTAGTAGAGGTAGCATGGTGAGCACGGCACTGGAGGGAGGCAGGGTTTCCTCCTTTGTGGAGCTCACAGTCTGACCAGGAGGTGGAGCAGACCCACTTGAGACGTGGTAGGGAAGACCTCAGCGGTAGACTGAGGGTGTTAGAAGTGGTGGTGCTGCCCCAAATCTTCCAAGAGGGGCTGGGGGACCCCAGCATGACCCTGAAAGATGACTGGGTGGAGAAAAGAAAAGGCATTCTGGGATGCTGGGGGGAGGAACAGCCTGAGCAGAGACAGGACCCAGACTGGTTGAGGGAACTTCATCCCTCAGGAAAGCAGCGACTTGGTCTGCTTCCTTCACTGCTGCATTCCCACCACCCTCCAGGGCTAGGTCCCTGGAGGCACCTGAGGCGCTTTTGTGGAGTGAGAGAGTGAATGAATGAATGAATGAATGAATGATGAGGGTATGAAGGGAAAAGGGTAGAGAGGCTGGAGATGCATTAGGAGGATTTAGGGTACTAGAACTCTTCAGTTCCAGATGGAACTGAAGCAAACTGCCTCTTCCATCCATCAGTCAGTCAGTCAGTCAGACATTTCCTGACTTTCCATCATCCTCAGCACAGAGCCCCCAGCCCCACTCCCAGCCCCTGTTTGCCCTCTGTTCCGTTCCAGGCCCTGCTGTCCCTTCTGCTGGGGTGGCTCTGTCCGCACCCACCTACCACTTTTAGACATCACTTCCCCCTAAAATTCTTTCCTCACCCCGAAATCTGAGTCAGGTCCCCTGATTACTCTAGTTCTCACTAAATCTTCTGTCTCCACACCAACCCTAACCTGGTTTTTGGCCAGCAAAGGGCACTCAGGGAAGGCAGAGCCGTAACCCTGGCTACAGACTGAGCCTTATCTCCATTTGGACATTTCACACAAAGTATAAATCACTTTTAACAGTGACTAGAATTAACTACACGTGAATTTGGCATTGTGGTCAGCATTTCATATAAGTTATGGCACAATTCTTCATGCCAAGATCGGAGACAGTGAATGACTTACTCAAGGCTAAACTAAACACCGTAGACATGGCAGAAAGCCGATTTTGAACCAGGCAGGTCTGGCTCTGAAGTCTCAGCTATTTCCATGACACTTCTGGCCATGAGGGCCTTGGGTGCAGAGAGGGTAGCGTGGGTGGCTGGCTCCTGACAGCTGCACTCCTTTCCTGAGAGTTTAGCATCGGGGGCCATAGTAGGATTCTCCACCTCTTTCTCCTCCTCACCAAACTTCCCTCCTCCAGGAGCTGTGCTAGGACAATAACATGGCCTGTGTTGTCTTGGTGTGAGATTAAGGGACTGTAGGGACTGTGCCTTCTACTCCAGGCATTACACACCCTCACACACGTGCGCGCGCGCGCACACACACACACACACCTCACTAGCATGGGGATTGGTGAGGGCAGCTGGCTCTGTAGGCTTCTGCCTTCATCTTAGCCCTGAGAGAGCCAGGAGTGCAGTGGGGACCAGTCTCTCCCACTCCTTGTCCTGGATGGGAGGCTGGCATTGGAGACTCAGCGCCCTGCCCCATCGCCCCACTCACAGAGTGCCTGAGCTCTGACCATGACAGCAAACGGCCAGCAGTTTGCATTTGGAATTGGGGTGCCAGCGGGTACGTTCCTGATGAGGGCATTTATTTCATTTTCAAAAGAATGGCTTCCTAGAAGGTGATGGGAAACTCCAAGGCTTTTTGAAGGAATTGCTTGGATGGAAGCGACGTTGCCCCAGAGTGGCTGCCGGCAGGGGTGGGCACAACCTCCCAGGAGCTGCCTAGTAGAAGTGAGCTCCACCTGCCTTCTCTACCACTCAGCGGCCACCTGGGCTGTTCCCTCAGTTGCACTCATCTGTTGCAGTTTCAGTACAGAAGGTCACGTGTCTGGGAAACCTCTTGGCCCCAGGAGAACCAGGACTGTTGGTCACCCACCTCATCTAACCCATTTCTCTAACTGTCTCCAAGGTGTAGCTACTCAGTTTGGCTGTGGGAGCACCCCTTTCCCCACTTCTCTTCCTCCCTCGCTGTGGGCTCTCATGTGGGAATGGCCCTTGGTGGGTGCCTGATGGAGTGTAGCTGGGCAATGGAGATGGCTCTGGCTGTGGTTAGGAGGTACAGCATGTAGCAACACCTTGCTCTGTGGAACCTCCTGGGGCCAGGGAAGGCACCTTCAGTCCCAGGTGTGGGGCCTTCAGCCTTACACAGGATTCCCTGCAGCAGATCCCTGTGTTTTCCTAGAGGTGGAGGGGGATGCGGTGGGGGTAGGGTTGGGGCTGGTGTGTGAGGTGATTGCACAGGTACCCTGTAACTGGGGCAGAGGTGAATCTGTGATTGTGCAAGAGAAAATGCCAGGATTGTGGGGTCTCCATTCCCCCCAAGCCTCAAAGCCATGGCTACCATAGCCAGCTGGCTGGGGACTGGTCCCATCAGGCCCTCCGCTAACCTTTGCCTGGCCACCCAGCCCTAGATTCAGTGCTAGCCATGCCTAGGAACTCTGCAGCCCCAGGGAGGGCCTTCTGGTGGCTGCTCCTTGGCCTCCCACTGCTGGCTGGCAGGCAGGCGGGTGGGCGGGCAAGCAGAATATTACCCTTAAGATAAATGAAGAAACGTTTCAGCCCTTATTGGATTATAGTTTTTATTGAACTTTATAAATTCCAATTAGCAGACCCCTGGGCAATAAGCGACACGCAGCCCGTGGCTCACTTTATGGTGTGATTATGACCCTGTTTATCCTCCCCTGAACGAGAAGTATTAATGGAGAAAACGAAAGAAAGGAGACCCGAGAAAACATAAAAACAGATATTGGTGGCACAGAGATAAACAGACAGGGTCAGAGAGAGAAAATAACCTAAGGGTGGGCAACAAGGGACAGGGGACCAGAAATTGGGAGAACCCAGGTGCTCAGAGACATAGCTAGCTTGGACACCCTCCTGTCCTTCCTTCCAGTGCAGAGATCCCCCTGGCCCCCGATAGCTGCCTGGCCTGGAGAACTTCCCCTGCCTCCCCACCTTCCCCCAGCAATCTAGATGGAGTTTGGTTTCCTAAGCACAGAGCTCTGGGCCGTGCGCTCAGCAGCTGAGCAGCTGGCAGGGCAGCCCAGTGGCTCATTCCTGAAAGCTTCACAGGAGCCTCTTGCCCTCTGGGAATCTGACGGACACTAAAGGCATTCTTCCTAGAACAATGTCCCCAGTGCATGAACATGCCTGAATGTACCCCACACACATGCACACAGATACACACAGGCAATTTTACATACAATTTCAGGGAGCATCGGATCCCTGAAAACTGGTCTAGGGTCCCGCCTCTCCCCCAGGAGACTGAGAGCATCAGGCTGAGATTCCTGGAGTTTGGACAGGACTAAAACCTGTCTCTTGTCACTTCCCCCTGGAGGGGCTCAGGGCCCACAGAGAGGTGAAGGCTTCCAAAGGCCTGGCCACAGGGCGCCCCTCTGGCCCCACCTGGGTTTCCTTCCTTCCTCGGCACTTGGGTTTGTTCCCACCCACCCAGCTTTAAACCTTTAAAGGGTGGGGGGCAGAGCAGCACCTGGGAAGAAGCCGCATCTGAGGGGGGTGTGAGGGGAGCGTGTGGGTCTCTGAGCTGGCAGTGCCGGGGAGGGCCACGCTCTCCTGATGGAACACCTCCCTGACTTGCTGCATTTCCCTGGGGAACGCAGCATGCTGAAGGATGGCGTGCCCTCCACATTTCGCCTGGCTTTGTTTGTACCTTCCTCCCCCTTCCATGGGTCATCTTTCTCAGAGGCTTTGGTGAAAGATTAAATAAGAAAAAAAAAATTCCTCCTATCAGCATTTTGCCATTGTTCGGAAGGAAGCACTAACACAGAAGTACCTGAGGAGGCTTTTGTAGTTTGAATAGGATGAAAAATGCTTCAGGTGTTTGGCAGTCTGCAGCAGTATGTAAATAAGATGCTGAGATCTGTGGGCAGCCGAGCACGCGGTTCTGTCGGTCTGGGCCCACTGGGGCCACGGAGGAGCCCCAGCAGCAAGAGCCCCCACCAGTGGCTGGGGCCTTGCCCACCTCTGTGATTTATGGCCTGTCAGAGCTCACCCCTGACAGGCCTTGTCTTACTCAGGTAAGAAGTGCGGCTGTATGTAAGCTCTGTGGTCATGAACTCTCCCAGCCAGGACTTGTCTGATTCCTGTCCTCCAGAGGGAGAGTGAGCAAGAGAGCCAGGGGGCCTGAGCGGGGATTGGGGGCGACAGATTCTCAGGCAGGCAGACTAGTGGGAGACCAGATGTTTTGCTAAGGCCTGGGAAAACCCCTGGGAGAAAGTCACTGTGGACACTCAGACACCAGGGCGTTGCTGCCTCCGTGCCCTGGGTGAGGCTAGGGCTTCCAGAGGGAGTGAGGCCTCGCAGGAGGGAGAGGCCTGCTGATCATGGATGCCGGCCCTCTTGTTCCTGGGTCTGTATTCTCTCACCCTAAGTCCTGGACACCCAAGTTAGCTGAACCTGACCCCAGAATAATAGGTGCCTCTGACCCCTGGCCCAAGTCTCTGGGAGAAATCCTTACTTTCTGCCCACATCCTGGGCCCTTGGGCAAGGCCTCGGGCAGCTGGTGGAGGGAGGGTGAAGGACTTTGAGTGGCTGTATGGAAAATAAAGTTGTTTTTTCCCTGCATAGTTGAAGCAAGCTGGGGGTGCATGGGGGGTTGTGGTGGGGGCACCAAGGGGGAGAGTAGGGCTCCCAGCTCTGCTCCCAGCTCTGCTCTCAGAGCTGGGAGCCCAAAGGCTATTGGCGCTCCCTGTTCAGCTCCACTGAACCCATTTCAAAGCCCCCTGGGCCCACTTAGTGCTGCTAGCACCACCTTGGGGTAGGGCAGAGGCTTTGGCCCAGGTCCTAAAATGTCTTTAGGATTATCCCTTCCCACCCAGAGGAACAGTCTTATGATGTCATGCATTTCTGGCGGTCACTCATACTGCCATCCCCATAGTAGGTGTTGGGTCCATGGCTTAAGTGAGAAAAAGAGTGTCAGTGCCAGACCTCAAGCATTGGAACACAGGTGGGATTAGAAGTGGGGGCTTTGGGGCTTTTCTAGACCTCTGCAATCACCAGGAAAGCTCCTCTGCACATCACCAAAGCCCCTTGTCATGGGGAGAAGTCCTTCACATCAGGGGGACCCTGGCAGCTGAAGAAGCCATCTGCCCTGGCAGTCTCCGGTAAATGGGGATGAGAGGGAGGACAGGAGTGTGTCAGGGAGCCCTGGGAAGCGTGGTGCCGAGTGGGGAGAGAGGCAGGGCTGGCCTCCCCAAAGCCTGGGTTCTAGGCTCACCTTTGTCACCAATTAGGAGTGACTGTGACCCTGTCAATCGCCTGTCTGGGCCTTCCTTTTCTCATAGCAAAGTGGAAGAGTTGGCACAGGTGATCTCTGAGGTCCGTGCCAAGTCTAAAATCCTCAGGTTCCCCCTCTGATGTTTCAGGCATGAACACAAATTAGCACGTATAGAGAACTGTGGCAAGTGGTAATGGCCTTCCCTCCCCCGCCCCCAGCACACACACGCTCTTTTCTCTCTTCGTGCCCCTGTAATAGATCATACAGGATGGATTACATTAATTTTCTATAAACTATATCAACTTGAGTGACATGTCCTTAAGGGTTGGCTGATTGATATCTACAATGCGGTCTTATAATCTAAAATCATATTAATATTAATATTAAAGATTTTCTGTCCTTTACGCGCACCATTAAATCCAGAGTATAAGGTGAAATTGACAACATACATTTTGACAGCTTATCTATAATAAATATGCAAATCTTGATGCCCACATGTCATCACAGATGCACCGAGGCTCTCTGAAGATCAGAGCGTGCCTGTCTTCCGTGTGACATTTTCAGCAGAGGATCAGAGCACCCATCTAGGTGGCAGGAGCAGCGCTGGGTGCGCCATTGCCTGCGGTGACCCTGGCCTCTCCCGTCTGCTTGTGAAAGCCTGTCCTTCATCCTGCCAAGCAGGTAGGAGGCCTTGAGGAGTGACAGTCTCAGAGAGCAGTCAATGCCATTCCATATAACCTCCGGAACACAGGAAAATCCAGCTTCCCTCTTTATTTTTCTTAAGTCACAAAGGTACTTTTGCTGTCCTCTCCACCCACCTGGTTATAGCAAGTTATTATCACTTAGCACCCAGTGAGTTTAAGAGTTGGGGCTTCTGAGTTAATGGCTCTGGGGTCAAACCCCATCTCTTCCACTAGTCTCTGCTCTTAACCTTCCATCCCCTCTTCTGTATCTCTAAGTGAAGGAGATAAATGGCACCTCCCTCCCGGTAGAAATGTGAGGACTGAATGAGATCACAGAAGCCAGGCGCCCAACACACACAGTGATACCTCAGAAAAGGGCAGTGCTTAGGTTATTTTCTGAATGAGTCTTACTTCCTCTGACCTCTGCAACTCCTTCCTGTCCCCATACCTCTGCCCTTGCCATACAGAATCTACCAATCAGCACAGTGACCATCTCAATTCTTCTTTGCTTCTGGCCTGTGCAAAATGTGAGCTCCAGACACCAGGCACCACACATCTCCCTGGGTCCCAGCCCTGATCCAGGACCCAGGTACAGCTAACATAGGGAATGGTCTAAGACTGGGATTCAGGAATCAACCTCAAGGGGAAATATAGCCATCTCTCCCCTGAAAATCTGCCAGGTCTGACAACATAGTTGTATGTGTGTGTGTGTGTGTGTGTGTGTGTGTGTGTGTGTGTGTGTGTGTTGGAGCAGGGCAATGAATTGACCTTGTAAAATGCATTCTCCTCCTGCCCTGGCTGGTGGGACTCAGTGGATTGAGTGCTGGCCAGCAAACCGAAGTGTCTCTGGTTTGATTCCCAGTCAGGGCACATGCCCGGGTTGTGGGCCAGATCCCCAGTAGGGGGTGCATAAGGGGCAACCACGCATTGATGTTTCTCTCCCTCTCTTTCTCTTTTCCCCCTCTCTAAAAATAAATAAATAAAATCTTTTAAAAAATCTGTAATGTAAGGAGGCATTGTCCTCCTTACATTAACAGAGGTTGAGAGAAGGACTAAGGGAGGGTCATGGAGGACTTTTCAACAGGCGCAGGATTGCTTGTTTGAGAAAGCTCCAGCCATCTTGGTGGTCCCAGTGTTTTTTACACCTGCTGACAAGGTGGCAGGGCCTGACAGATGCCCTGGTGCCATATCTCTGATCAGTGGCTTCTTTTTAGCTTTTCTGAGCCCACTCCACTGGGCGACATATCTCCCAGGTTTCCCCATCGGTTTGTTCTGCCTTGATTTTCTGACATTGCATTCACCCCTTCCCTGTCCACCTCCCTTCACGAACCCATCCCATCAGTCCAGCAACATAGAGTGCATCCCTCTCCGAACTCTGCAGGATTTCTGATGTGAAGAACCACAGGACCACGCTCTCTGTCACATCTCCTTGCATTGAGCTATCATTGCCTGGCAGTGGCCAGGGCTGTTCTCCATAACTAAATTGATACTGTTCTGTTTCCTCTTTTTGTTTTCTTCAGAACTCTGCATCAGAGTAGGAGCAGATATGGGGACCCCATGGATCTGGAGAAGTCTTAAGAGGTCTAGTTGTTGGGCATCTCTTGAAAGCTGAGAGCTGACCTGTATCCATGCTTATGCTCCTCTAGGTCCCTGTTAGGAATCCATTCATACCTCCTATTTCCCCTGCAGGAGTGGTTGGTGCCCCCTAGGAAGCTCTACGATTTACCGCCTATGCCTGCCAGATGTCCCCACTCCTGGCTGCCCCCGGCTCTGGGATTCTGCAGTCCTGACCATGGGTAAGAAGTTTGGTGACTCAAGCTGGGGAGACAGGCTTATTGGGGGAATACCACTAGTGGGAGGGCCAGCCAGTTCTGGGCAAGCCCAGGCTCAGTTCTGAAAAGGCCCATCATGGGATGTTCATCAGCTGACTCCTGCAGCTCAGGCTGAGTGAAATGGGTCTGGGGAAGAGATGCTGAGACCCTAAGGCCTGCTGAGAAGAGTCCCATTTACAGGGATTCTCTTGTCTCCCTTGCCCTTTGTCTCACAAAATTTTTTGCCAACGATTTCTCTGTTCCTTCATCCCATTGTGAAACTTGAGTCTCTACACTGTCTTTAATAAAGAACCGCCGATCAATCACCCACAATTAATCAGTCAAGAAGAGGTGGGGATGGGAGGAGCAGGAATGGTGGAGAGGAAAGAGTGTGTGGTTTTGGGCAACAGATTCAGACTGGCTGAACAGCCATATCTGCTCTCCCCATGTTATACCTTTCATTTGTACATTCATTCCACCTTTCAACAGATTGTTACTGCGTATGAGCCACGGCCTGGGCCGTGGAGATGGGGCTGAAGATGGGGCTGTGGATGGGGGCTGGAGGAGCAGACCCTGCCGGGCACCCATGGAGCCTATCTTCGGAGGCTGTGGAGGAGGTTAAATGAGCTGATACTTGATTATCACCTGGCACAGTCCCTGGCATACAGCAATACCTCCATAAATGTTAAGTGAGTCACATCTGGTTGGAATGAGAGGCCACTTAAAGTAGGACCAGATAATATTATGGGGGGAAGGAGAGGTAAGGAAATGGGTCAGGCTGCTGGGGTGCCTGTGCTGGTGGTGTTGGTGGCTGCAGGGTGACGAGGTGGATTGGAAGGAGGAAAATGGCCAGTTACAGATGGCTTCCAGTGCCAATTCCAGGAGTAAGAATTCCATGGGCTTTAAAAATCCCTTTCTTCCAACTCATTCATCTCTTCCCTTTCTTGTCTCTCTTTGCTTCCTCCTCGACTCTCCTCCTCCTTCCCACAATTAACCCCAGGCTGTCCTGACTCCTCCCCTCCGGCCTTGTTGACGATTTTCTCTACCCTTCCCCATACCCCCCCCTTTTAAAAAAAAAATTGTGTTGACTTGATTTGACAAGCCCTAATCCCTGACTCAGCTCCCACTTCTTGTTAAACCAGAGGGAAATTCTCGGCCGGCGTGCCGGTCAGGAGGAAGATCTGACTGCGGAGCAGCCGCGGGAAATATTGATATTAGCGGATCTCGGGCGCCCGCCCGCCCGCGGTGAAAATAGGACACAGGGCCAATCAATTACCGAGCCATTAAGGGCAGGGCGCCCGGCGGGAGCGGAAAAAGACTGCGTTCCCAGCGCGGGGCATCGCCCCCGGGGGGTGCGGAGCTACCACTCGGCTCTGCTCCCGGTGCGTTCGTGACCCGGGCCCCCGGCGGTCTGTATCAGTGACCTCATTCGCGGGATCCGGAGCCCCAGGGGGACCGGCGGGTGGCGGGGGCTAGGGGGTGGGCGCTCGGTGTCTCGGCGCTCTGGCCCCTCTGGCGTTCGGCTTCTTGCGCTTTGTCTGGGCCTCCCGTCCTCTGCCCGGGGCTTTCCAGTCCCCCCTCTCATCCTGCCCTCCTCCTCTTTCTCTTTGTTACAACCTCTCCACTTTTCTGGGTGCCTGCCTCTTGCTCGTTGGACAGTCCTTCTGTTGTGTTTTCTGCCTCTCCTTCCGTCCTGACTGGCCACCGGGTGGCTGCCGCCTCCCGTCCGGGGGGTGCTCCGAGAGCTGCGGCACTGCCCCTGCCGCCGCCCCTCCCTTCGGATGGCATGCCCATTAGCATGTCTTCAACTACAGGAACCAACATCAGGCCTTTTTGATTCGGGGGTTCATGACTTCTAGAACCCTTTTCATGTTTAATTTGCTCTTTCTAACTCAGACAATAGCCCCATGTTAGGAAAGGACCCCCACATCTAGATGGGGGACCCTGCTGTGCTCTTGCCGCTGGGTTTCAGGCGGGTGTAGAGCAGAGTGGGAACAACTGGGCCTGCGTGTGTGGGTGTGGGTTCTGGGTATCTGTGACCAGCTTTGTGCAGCTGGAGGTGAGCGGGTGGGGGCAGACAGGTTGTGGACTTAAGCAAATATTTAAGAGGTTCTCTTTTTTCTGGAGAGAGCCTTCTGGTTTCTTGAGCTGACACTTTTAGGGGGTAGGGAGATTGAGGGTTCATTTGGTGACTGGCCAATTGGTCTATAACATTTTCTAAAACTTTCATAGACAAGCAAATGGGATTTATGAAAGCTTACATTTCTCAGTTGTGGTGCTGGAGGGAATAAATGATACCTTCTCCACTTTAAAGAAAGATCCTGCATTTGACAAAATTTAAAACAACAATAACAGTCCCTTTCACAATTTCTCTGGAACACAATTCTCAAAGTCCCCAGACAGACCTCTGGGGCCCCTGGTGATCACCTGGGAATCCTTAGAAATGCAAATTATTGGGCCTTACCCACCTATTGAGTCGGAAACTCTGAGGAGGGGTTCCGCCATCTGTTTAACAAGCCCTCAAGGGGCGTCTGAAGAACACTCAGGTTTGAGCACCACTGACCTCAATTATCTCAGCTGCTCTGGGAGGTGCTGGTGGTGGGGAAATGAGTGTATCTTCTTTTCACCTCTGAAGGAACGGTGGGGGAGAACCTCGATGGGCAAATGGTAGCAGGACCAAGTCTAGGACTAGTTCCTAGCCTGTAAGAGTGTGACAGGGTGTGTTTTATTTCATCCCACAAACACCCCGTAATTAGATAAATATTTTGTCTGCAGAGGTGCCTGGCACTTGCTTGTCTGCGCGTCTGCCTAGGACCTGCAGGGGTTAGAAAGCTTCTGGCGTTGTGAGGCTGCGCTGAAGAGTGCTCAGCACTTGGCAAGGTGGTGACTTGGGGCCAGGCCATTTGCGCGAAAAGCAGGTGGATTCTTTAAGACTGATTTTTTCAATTGGACCCCTGGAAGCACTTTTTGTAGGGTAGCCTCTTTCACACCAACAGCCTGCCTCAGGGTCATGTCAGGTGCCCTTAAAATACAGACTCCAAAGACAGTTTTCAAAGCCAGGGAGGAGACGCTTCAAGGGCCTTGGAACCTTCCTGGGAGAAGCTTTGGTGCCCAGTGGATACAGTCGAACCTGCTCTGTGCCCCTGTGGGGCTGTGTAGGACCTTTAGCAAGTTACGAAGCCCGTCTGTCCGGAAGGAACCCCATTTGTAGGGTGTGGTGGTCACCCAGGTTATCTGAGAGTTCAGAAACAAGCCACTCCTCTGGGCTCCAGTTTCCTTATCCATCCAAGTGAGCAGTTAAACTAGGTGCCTCTACTGTGGTGACAAGCCATGGCTGATAGTGTTAATGTATGTAAGCCCCAAATAGCATGACATCAATTTAGCAGAACCCTCGACCCACAGCAACATCCCCATACCCTTTTCAGGAAGAGGAGCCAAACTGCCCGTGTGTGAGCACAATTGTCAAGAAGAAAAGAGCAAACCCGTGCTTTGTAGAACTGTCCAACATCCAGAAAATGACGCCTGAGCTCCCTGACTTCAGCTTCCTCAGCCCCAGTTCCACCTGCGACCCTCTGGCTACAGGAAGCCTTGCCTGTGAGGTGGCCTGGTGTGCAGATCCCACGTGGGCCTGGGCTGACCCACGCCAGTGAGGAGCTCAAGGCTCCCCCAGACCCTTTGACCCTCCATTACCTGGAAAACAGAATTCATCAGAATCCTCCATTTTCTGAGAGCTTGGGTTAATCAAGGTTTCTATGTAGCACTGTTTTTCCCTCCCAGAACAGCAAACTGAACTGATGTTTCCGAAAGTACACAACAGTTAGTGAAACGGCTAGGATGGGAACTGATCCTCACTGAACTGGAACGTCAAACCGTGTGCTGAAACAAACCTGATGTTTCACTCGGTTTCAATCCGTGGTGAGAAAACAAGCAGGCGCTGGGGGAAGAGAGGATGCCAGCTGACTTTCCAGGCTCTAGGTGGGGGTGGGAGAAATGTTTCCCACTGTCATTTCTAATCAAACACCTCTGTGCATTTTCCTGCTCGCTCCCTGCAAGCTCTGCCTCCTGTAAGGAGCTAAAAGGGCCATGGCCCCTGCGATCACTTGTGACCTTATTTCTATAAGCCCGCGGATGAAACCGCACAACTTTGCACTTGATTTCAGACTGAGTGGCTCCTTAAATCTTCTCTGAGTGTGTTCCACTCCTCAACCAGATTTTAAGTTTCTTTAGACTAGGAGAACTCACGGGCCTCAGCACAATTTTAACACAGCAGGTGCTTGGTAGATACTTAAAAATCACAGACAGGTAGAGCTAAAAGGATCCTTACAGATCAGCTAGGCTAACCTTCAGTTCATAGGTGAGGAAAGTGAGGCCTAGGGTCCCCAGTGACTTGTTCAAGGCCTCATGGCTAGTGAGTGGAAGGGCAGGAATGGAAACCCAAGTTTTGGCAAACAGTAAGTAATTTCCTTATCACAGGCATGTTGTGATTTCCTTCCATATCACCTCAGGAAAGCCAGTTGTAATCTTTTGCTGGTGGAGGGCCTTGCCTTCAATTTGTAGAAAACATAACATCTGTGAAATGCAATAAAGTGAGGCCCAATAAAGTGAGGTGCGCCTATATACATGATGTGAGTAAGGAGCTGGGCAAAAGAGGAATTAAAAGAATGTAATGAGAGTTTAAATTGATACAATGTCTTTGGAAGCAAATATCAATCAAAATATAGAATGCTCAAATCTACTGAAATAATTTCACTTGTAAGAATTTATTCCATAGGTGGAATCATACACATGTGCAATGGATATGTAAGTACTAAATAGAATGAAGTTGATCCATAAGCACACCGATTTGGAAAGATCCAAGATATACTGCAAAGTCAAAGAGCAAGGTGCAGCCCTGGCTGGTGTGGCTCAGTGGATTGAGCACTGGCCTGTGAACCAAAAGTGTCGCTGGTTCGATTCCCAGTCAGGGTACATGCCTGGGGTATGAGCCAGGTCCCCAGTGGGGGATATGTGAGAGGCAACCACACATTGATATTTCTCTCATTCTCTTTCCCCTATCTCTAAAAATAGATCTTTTTAAAAAACAAGGTGCCCATTAGTGTGGGGAGCATATTCCAATTTCCACAACAGAAAGTGTCTGTGGGTATGTTTGCATGTGCCTGTCTGTACTTGGCATATTTCTAGAAAAATACACAGGAAACTGCTCCTGCTGGCGAGTGGGATGGGGTTTGGAGTAGGAGGGAGAATCACACTTCACTGCATACCCCCTTGCACTTTTTACCACGTGCATATGTTATTTTTATAATTAAAAACGTTAACACTGCAGTCTGTCAGTTGAGCATTTCCCCCCACGGTACCAAGCCGCTTCTCATGCTTTTATTCTCCTCTAAATCCGTAACTTGGAGTCCAGTTGTCATAATTTCAAGTAAGTAATAAACAAGAAACAAGCCACATGCTCTTAGCTCATCCCTTACTTTCTTTAACCCCCAAGCTGCTGCTTTCCCAGGGGATGCAGGCTCTAGGGTGGACGCCCCAGGTGCAGGTGGCGGAGTACAGAGCTAAGAACCAGGCTCTCAAGTCCAGTATTTACAAGGCAAGTCCCTCAAAAGCGCTCTGTGCCTCTCTTCATCTGCAAAATGGGAAGAGTAATAGTTCCAGCCTCCTAGTATTTGTGGGAGAACAGGTGACATAAGGCACGTATCCGGTCCTCAGAAAGTCTCTGATGGGTGACCCTGACTTCTTCCTGTGGTCCAGTGAGCCTGCTCCAGGCCCTAGAGGTGAGTAGGACATCTCTGTCCAGTGCTCTGTTCCAGACAATGTGAGCAGATACTGAGCCAGCAGATATTGTCTCTGACCTCAGGAAGCCCAGACCTGGCACAGCAGACCCACTGCATGAGGGGGACCTAAGGAGAAGCAGATAAACAGGACGCATCCAAACAGCCAGCACCAGCTCCCGCACTGAGAAGGAATGGAGACAGGGCAACCAGAAGGAGAAAAGGGGCTCCGATAGGTGAGAGGGCTGCTGGCTCGCCTTCCTGCAGGCATGGACGCCAGCCGTTTTGCATCTGCTTTGCAAGCAGCCGCACTTTTTGAAGGAGACTGTGGTGTGGTACGGGTTGCAGGACAGGAACCTCGATTCTAATTCCCAGGGGGACCAGCACCTCACTGCCAGCCAACAACCTCAGGAGCTTGGGCAGGAATCTGCCAGTACCTGGCCCTCACTCCAGGACCCTGATTCTGTCAGTTCAGAGTGAGGCCTGGAGTGGGCTGAGGTAGGCAGCCTGGGTCGCCAGGGGGTGCGATGGGAGGGTTAAAAAAAGTAAAGGATGAGCTAGGTCCTGCGGGTTTGCCGTGCAGTTCACTCACAGAGTGGCTGACAGTCACTGTGCAGATCCCGATGCTTTGGGTGGCATCGGTGTTGACACTTCTTCGCTCTTGTATTGCCCCTGAAGGCTGCGCCCCACCTTTCCATCTTGCAAAGAGAACAGTGGGCCACACTCTTCCCTAACTTCAGATGAAGGTGTAGTAATAATTATTTATTAATAATAAAACTAACACTTGGCTTCTTCATAAACATGACCTCATGGAAGTCTCACAACAACCCTTTAAGTTCTTACAATTATTGTGTCTGTTTGACAGAAAAGGAAACTGAGGCAGGGAGCCATTAAAGTCTAAGGTCTCTAGTGGGTCACTCAGCCCCTGGGGACCCTGATGAATGCCACTCCAGCAGACCCATGGTCCCAAATAGGTCCCTAATATTGGCCCAGCCTGGGCTGTGACCCCAGAACTGCCCCCTCTGGTGGGTGTCTCCTGGCAGGGGTCCAACTTTCCTTGGCCCCCCGAGAAGATGGACACCCTCCCTGCCTGGCCAGGCAGGTGCCCTGAGAATGGAGAAAGGCAGGTGGAGCCGGGGGGCGCTGTGGCCATCACCACTGTCTCCCCATTCCACCTGAATTCCCACCTCCCAGGGAGGGAGGTGGGTGAGAAGCTGAGGTTGGAGGCTCCTCCTCCGCCAGATGGCCCAGGGACCGCATCTGCTTGCAGGGGCTGTGCCATTTATTTCTCTTCCTTTGTTCCTCTCTCTCCTCCTGCTGGTGACGTGGTCACCTTCCCAGGAGAAAATGCCCCAAGTGGCTCTGTCCTGACAACCCCTTTCGGCCCTATCTCCAATCTTCTCTGGGTTTAGGATTAATAGACTTTTTTCCTCGTTTGGGATCAATAAGTACTGAGAGAGGGGAAAAAAAGGAAGGAAAAAAGTTGGCAGGCTTAAAAAAAAAAGGACTGATAAGGATCTGGTCGGGTAGTAGAAACCTGATGGTGCTGTGGTACCTTTAAGCTAGAGGGTGGTGCAGGCTGGGCGCGCATGGGGAAGTTTCTTGTCTGCTGCGTTGGGAGCTGGGGTGGGGGCTGCCTGTGGCAGAGCGGGAATGGGGTGAAGTCACGGGCTTGACGGAGGGCCCTAGGGATCCTCAGCCTCAGTGCCGGGCAGGTTCCAGCCTGAATCTCTGCTCAGGGAGCCTCTCCATATCCTGGGCTGCCTGTCCTGACGTCCACCCAGGTGCTGGAAGACCCTTGTCTCTCAGCAGCCTGTCCCCACCCGTGCAGGGGCCCGGCGCTCAAACTGCCTCCTTCCAGGCCCCCAGGACCCCTCGAGGGTGTGGACTGTTTAGCTGAGCTTGCCAGCTCGGAGCCCCAAAACCCGAGCTCTTTCTCAGTATTTCACAAAGCCTAATGGAAATCGCACATGTCCCCTTGATGAGGCTGCACAGGGAAAACAAAAATAGCACCTCGCTGCTTTTAGCAAGAATTATATCCACTCCGTGTGGCTAACACTGGTTGCCGCATGCCGATCTGCAGCTCTGATTAGCCTTTGATTAATAAAAAATGGGAAAGGGAATCAATTATTTATTTAATAACAGCAGTTTGTTTTAAAGGCAAAACCTTTAAGAAAGTGGTGGACTTGGGTGGGGTGGGAGGGAACCCACTGAGGATCTTGGGAGTGAGAAGTTCGGGACAGGAGGGTTCCCATGGTGGAGTTGGTGTTCTGTGCCCTGGCTTTTAGGGTGCGGAATGCAGCCTTGAGGTGGTGGGGGGCAGGCCCCAGCACCCTGGACTCCAGAGCAGCTGGAGTTCTTGAATGCAGGGCAGCAAGAGGTTGGGAGGGCAGGTCACTGCTCTCCTTCAGTCACTGCTAGTGGGCGCGTGAGGGAGGCCCACTCCCAGCTTTCCTTACGATCTTCCTGTCACCTTTGGTCTTAGTCTCTGGTGTGCCAACCCGGGGAAACCTCCTCAAGCAAGGACCAGGCTTCCAGGCCCTCGACCTCTCATGCCATCTTCCCTCTCCTGCCCCTGCGGGGGCTGGGGCCCTGCCCAGCCAGACAGGGCTTCTCTCCCCAGCCCCTCTCCACCGTTACTCAAACTGCTTTCTCCTTGCAGAGGGCACTTCTGCTGATCTTTGCATTTCACAATCATATCCATTCATCAAGGCCAAGATCGAAGGACACCCCGCACAGCAGCTCCCCAAGTGATCCCCTCAGGACACAGCCTTTCTTCTTCTGAATGTTGCCGGCACTTTGAATGCGTATTCCCGCAGCAGTTTGGGAAAATGCGGCTTTGTACTTTGTTCCTTTGTAGGTATTTTGTGGGCAGGGACCGGGTCTCAGCTACTTTTGTAACCCCTGTCCAGTGTGTGGAGTAAGGGATGGAGAGAGAGAGAGAGATGCTGTCTTTGGGGGAGACCGTACCCCATTTACATCTGAAACAGCCTTCAGAGTAAAGGACAGATCTTTAAGGAAAGTGAGAATAGCCTCTCTGAGGGATGCAGAGGAAATGGGTGCTTTTGCTCATAAGATAAACAGGTTAGAGCAGTGCCTGGGTCAGAAATCTGACTTTTTATTATCTGGAAGATAAAGCAGGAAATAAAAAAGAAGTCACGTTAATTTTCGGAACCTAACATTTTGTCTTACTGAAATACGTAGCCCCCTTCCTTGACAACAGTATTCAGACTCAGTTTTCTCATCTGCCACCCGGGATAATGATTCCTGTCTCACTGCACTCCTAGGGCAGTTACACAGCCTGCACGAGAGAGAGCGCAGAGACAACTGCAGAAGGAGAAAGTGCCCTGTAGACAGCAGCGTATTACCTATTTAGTTTTCTGTTACCTAAAGTTATTGTTTCAGTGCATTCTCTGGGAAGAGGGGCACTGCACAATTATTCAAGCGCCAAAGTCTTTCTTCCCATCTCCATTATCTGGCTATCTCTCGTGTAAGTACAATTTCCCAGAATTATCGGGGTGGTTGCCATTACTTTCCTCCGAGCTCACTGGTGTGGGTGGCCACTTCTGGCTGCAGCGCCGGCCAGCAGGCCGGCCCCACCACCCCCAGACACTGTGCCCCCGGCCCTGGTCAGGGCTGGTGGCTGCAGGTTCCAGGCAGACCCACACGTTTGCTTATGCACAGATGTGTCTTCCGATGGGTGGAGTGCTTGGGTTCTGTGAAATGCCTGCTTTCGTGGACATTATCCTGTGAGCTCATCCCCAATTTCTCGGATGGGAGTCAGGGAGCCTCAGAGAGGGGGCTGGCTTTGCTGAGTGGCACAGAGCCCGTGGGCTGTTTCCCTGCCTGCAGTGGGGCAGCTGAGAAGACTGGGGCTCGAGGGTTTCCACCATGAAGTTGATGTTCCTGCACCCTGACCTCCCCATCCACTGCCCTCTACCGGAGGAGGGCGATGCGAATGGGGGGTTTTCTGATTCAGAGAATAAATCACTTGGTAATTTAGCAGGTGGTGTTAAGAAACATGGTTTTTTGGGACATCCGAGCTCATAAACCAGAAGAATTAAAGGGCGACCATTCACATGACAGAGGGTTCTTTCATTTCTGAAAGGATTCCTTATAAGGCTCTTCTGATGAACAAACACAGCACATTTCAAATAGGATTCATTGTAAAAAAAAGAAAAGATGACAAAAAAGAAGGTAACAATTTGCATTCACTATTTCAGGAGCAGCTCTGGTGAGAAGAGTAAGGCCCACCTGTTTCCCATCAAAGCTCCTGCAAGTCCCTCTCCTGGAGAAAGTGGGGAGCTGCAGAGACAGGGAGAAATTAGGGGGACAGAGATGCAGGCGTTGCCAAGATCAAACCCATCCTTCTCGGACTTGGAAGGAAACCGTGTTATCTCCCCATCCGGGAGCAGGGAGTTGGGATGGCCCAGGGGGGGGGGGGGCTTTGTCTGGCCAGCCCCCCCGCCCCAGCTGGCTCCAGGGGGTGTGTGCGGAGTTACTCCACAGCCTCCGAGCACAAGTGCTGCGCAGACAGAGCGGCTGACCCAGCCAGGCCGTGGGCCTGGCCATGGGCCCTGATGGGCTCCTCCTCTCTCATTCGCTACCAGTGGGCTCCTGGCTGTGGCAATATTTGCCTTATGGCATCAGCGCAGCAGTTCCCGTATTCACAGAGTTAAATTAGTTAGCTGGATAGAAACCTCAGAGATGATGTATCTAGTTGTCAGTCGTGACTTGGTGCTAATGGCACTACAATTTGGTTACAGCCCTTGCCGTCATTAATCACAGGCCCCCAGCCGGCTGCATAACAGGGGTGCTGGGGACAGGAGAGGGCGGGGCTGGCTTGGGCAGAGAGGTGCCCAGCACCCAGGCTGGGCGTCTCCCTCTTCCTCCGGGCCCTGCTCAGGCTCAGCCACCGGGCAGGCTGCTGTCCCTTGGTCCCCACCACCACCATCGCCACCAGCGCTGCACACCTCTATTTATTAGCATCATGCTACTTATGCTAATAGCAGACCGTACACTATTTCTGAGCATTAACATCTGCTCCAAGCAGCCGACTTTCACTTACAGAAACTGATTTCAGCTCAGTCAAGCAGATAAACAGAGAAATCAAAGCAGGTGGCTGAAAGTGAAGGAGGAATTCTCAATTCCTGCATTCAACCGATGAACTTCACTAAAGCCATAATTAATATTCAGATAACTATATTCCGACACATAGAATAAACAAGATCATTTAAAGGATGCAAAATACATCCCCAGGGCCAGAGGGGAAGGGGAGGGAGGGGAAGAGAGGGAAGGAAGGCAGAGGACTGAATATGAATGCAGACACTTCCTGAGCTGGCCTATTGTCTGCAGGGTTTCAGTCTTGGAGACGGGGGACATGCCTCACAGAGCGGACAAGCTGGGTGTTTACCGAGTCCCTTCTCGCAGGGGCTGAGGCTGCTCGCAGCCACACTGAATGAAACAAGGGGAGCCTGAGGTGCAGCATCTGGGAGGCAGAGCTGTCCACATGGCAGGCTGGCAGAAAGCTGCCCCTGCACCCCTCTGCTCTTGAAACCATCCGAAGGACCGCTAGCCCTGGGGCCCCCGCTGCTGCGGCCTGCCTCCCTGCACCTGGCTGCTCCTTCTGTAGAATACCCTGCTGGACATCCTGACTGCCTGCAGTGGACAATTCCAGAATTAAAAATAACATCTCTATGATTTGGATGAGACCAAGTGCAATGCTTTCCACTCAAAGCTATGAGAGAGTATATCCCTTACTGGGTTTATTTACCTCTTAGGCTGTTTTTCCTAGTCAGTCATTTCAGAAATGTTAAAATAGGACTAATGCCGCCACCTGCACTGAATTCTAAAGGCAACCATTTCTATCCTCCAAAGAGCATCGGCCCCATGGCTCTGAGGTGCGGAATTCCCAACTAGGGGACGGTCCCCCGTGACTTGGGGCTGCATGTGGCAAGATCCTGAACCCAGCTCACTTTGTCCCGTTAGCACAGAGGCATGGTAAGAGTGACAGGAAAAGTTAACGGGTCCCTTCACCCACTGTGGTGCACACTCATGTTTGTGTGCATGTGTGGGTTACAGATAAATGATCTATACAAAGGTACTGTGTAAGTGCAAATATGCACCGTGAGCTCCGAGGGAACAGGAAGTAACAGGTCCTGTGTGTGAGACCCAAACCAACCCTGCATCCCATCCCGTTGGAGAGTGGGGCGGCCACCCAAACAGGAGGACCCAGAGGAGCCAGCTTGGGTGTGCCCTGACCTTGCAGGCCTCGGCACGGAGCCCCATCCGAATCCCTCCCAGCCAAGCAAAGCAGACAGGCAGATTCATCCCTGGCGAAAGGCCCTTCTAACTTTTTCTCTGCTCTTTCTGGTTCCTTGAGCTGCAAGGGCCCCGTGGCTAAACACCAGTGACAACAGAATGTCATTGATAACTTTAATTTCCACTTTGGGGAAACATGCATCTCCCTCCCCATGCCCCTGCACATATGTCCTGTTTATGTCCCTTCCTCTGAGAATGCTGTTGACAACGCTGGGAGCCCCAAGCTGTGTCCTGGGTGCCATCAATGCTCCTCTGGAACCACTTGCTTTGTGGTTGAAATTTCCCCTGACGCCTGGAAAAAAAATTTTTTTTGGTTTCCTTGGAAATGACTCTGTCTCTGAATCACAGCTGTTTGCAGCAATGAGGGGAGGTGGGAGGATATTCCCTGGAGGGGTGTTGGGAGGGGTCTGGGTGGGGCAAACAGGGTTACCCAGGGAAACCAAGCCCTGCACAAGCCCCCAGGGCTCTGGGGTGAGCCTGGCAGTCTTCAGGACCCCTTGGGGACAGGTTTTGGGACAAGAGGTGGGTTGCAGCCTGAACAAGCAGAAGGGAACTCTTTCTTCCCTGGAGCCTCTCCTCCAAGGTCCTTTCTGGCCTGCCCACTCCTTCTCTAAAAGACCTGGCTGAGCGACAGCTGTCTTCCCACCCTGGGCTAGGTGTCTGTAGCTACAGGTTTATGCCGGGCACCTGTGTGGTGCGAATGCCTTCCCTATACTTCCTTGCCTAATTTGAGCGTCACAACATCTGTGGGAGGTAAGCAAGGCAGGGGTTACCATTTGCATTTTCAGAGGCAGATATGAGCCCTAAGAAATTTTGACATACCCGAGACAGCGGTATGAGTTAATGAATGGCGGAGACAGGACCAAAACCCGGCTTGCCGCCCGGCCCGAGCCTGGCCGCTTCTGTCCGCCTCCGCACAACCTGCAGTCTTGCACATCAGCCTCACAAGGCCACAGGCGCATGCAGACAGCTCACTGCCCGGCTGGCTGCATCTTCCACCGCATTCCTGCATGCAAAGCTCCGGGGTCTGGAGAAAGACAAGGATGACACCTCCCGGCTGGCAGGAGCTGTGGGCTATGCGGGGAGGGAGGAGGCAGCCCACCTTGCCAGGGTGCTCTGGCTGGCTGACTTCACAAGATTCCTGCACATACAACTGAGGACAGACGTGACCTGATGTGGCACAGCGTGGCCCAGGCGTTGCCAGTCTGCCGCTGTCCCACGGCAGGACTGGCTGATGCAGCTGGTCACCCACATCAGCTGATGTTCCCCAGCCCTTCTGGTCACCCAGCACTCACCCGTGCTTTCTTCCACCCCCCTGTCACTTTCTCCTCTGCATCTACCTGCTCTGCACTCCTCATCTCCGCCTTCATCATTACTGTCATCTGCGTCTCCAACTGTTGTCTCCCAAACCAGACCTGCTGGGTCTCAGAGCAAGAGGAAAAACTTCATCTCAGACCCCGATCCTTGGGAGTTTGGGAAATCTCACCTGGGCTGGACTGAAGTGGGCCTCTGTACACTCTGAGGACCTGGGCTGCTCAGGCCAAAGGGGGCCTCTGTTCAAGAGAAAGAGGCCCAGGAAGCCCCTGGGGGGTGTCTCTGTGAGAAGAGAAACCCAAGTGCCCACTGAGAGGGGCCGTGGTCATTAGGGCAGGAAGGCCATGCTTCTCTACGAAAGGTCTGAAAAACTGCGTGAAAACTGCAGTTCTTTGGGGACCATTTCAGGATGCTCTTTCCATCCAGACTCCGCACACATGGCCTTTCAGTAGCTCTTTCTACACCACTGGTTGGCCACGGGGGACTTGGGGGTGAACCCCATGGGTGATGATCTAGGGAGAGTCCCCTCCCTTTGCCTCCTCTGATCTGAATGGAAACTACAGAAAGCACACCCCTTTTATGTCACAACCGGGAGCAGGCTCACTCTCTTACTCAACTCCAGGTGCAGATGTGCCTGCTTCTGGGAGGGCTGAGATTTCTTTTCCCCACCCAGGTGTGCCCCTGTGAGCCCCACCCTCCACATGGCAGCTGCCCTGGTAGCTCTCCCATCTGGTGTCCCACAACAAGCGCACCCCATCCAGATGTGTGAGTGTGTAGAAGTCTGTGCCTCTGGGCCCCAGGCTCTGAATCCAGAACCAGGGGTGGCTGTGCAGTGGTCCTGGTGCCCTCTGCTGGCCATGTCTGAAAACACAGGCAGACTGTATCCTGCAGCTGGGTGGGACCTTTGGGGAGACTTCCAGGGCAGACAGGGCTGGCAGGGTGGGGGATGACTCTCCTCCCTCCCCTTGTGCACCTCTGAGGGCCCACTCTCTGTAGCATCTGAGTAGGAATCCATCCTCTTTTCCTCACCTCCCCTGGGTGGAAGGACCTCATTCCTGGTTCTAGTCTTTACTAGCTCTGTGGCCCTGGGCAAGCAGCCCGACCTCTGTGGACCTGAAATTGTTCTCCATAAGGTCTTACCCATCCTTTACAGCACGCTTCCAATGCCAGTTCCTGCTCAACAAGCTTCCCCACACAGAACCCCAGCTGCCCGGGAATGTCAGTCTAACCGTTGGCTGTCAAGGCCTTGGGCCTCTTTCTCAGGCTCACAACCCCTTGAGAGCAGAGACTCATTTACAACTTTTCTCTGTTTTTTTTTTTTTTTTTTTGAATCCCCTGTAAGGCTGTCTTTATAGCAACAGATACCTGTTGAATTGATTTGTGTTAAAATGGCTGCCTTGGACTAGAAATTCCCTCAGGTGCCTCCCAGCTCTGATTCTTTTTCATTCCAATTGTCGCTTGTGGGCTGGTCTCATCTCCCAGGTGAGACTCTAGATCCCAGAGGGCAAGGTGTGAGCGAATCACTGTCCTGATGCTTTACTGAATCGAAAAAGCAATTTTGACATTGTAAAACAGTTATGTGCATGGTTCTCTTTCTCTCTCTCACCAAGCGGTACATTTTCAGGGCAAGACAGAAGATGTAAGCTATAAAGAACACGCCAGGGCCCAACTCCTCCTCCATTTCTAACCCCGGTTCTCCCTGCGCACCTCCCCTCATCTGCACTCCCCGTCCCAGCTCCCATCTCTATCCCACAGGCGTCTCTCTGCCACTGTGCCCTTCCCCAGGGCCGGCAGCGTGCCCTGCAGCTTCTCAGCAGCCCTTTCCCAGCCCCTAAACATCCGGCTTGAGCACGAGGCAATCCTCCCATCTTATCAGAGTTCTCAGTGCACTCCCTTACACGATTCCTCTAAGGCTGCCCCAGCACAGCAAACACGTTGCCTCCTGGAAACATCGGTAAGAGCTAAGGTTTATTAATAGCTCACAATGTGCCGGAAGCCACGCTGAGAGCTTTGCACGTATTGTCTCATGGAATGCTCCTAATAACACTCTGCCATGGCTCTATTACTATCATTGTTTTATGAAGAGTGAGCTGAGGTTCAGGGAAGTGAGGCCACCTGTGTAAGGTCACACAGCTCGAGAGTGGGAGAGCCAGGGTTTGAACCCAGGCAGCTTGAATCTGGAGCCCTTGTCCATTCCATTCCTCTGGGCGGCAGGGTGTCTGGAGTGGTGGACAAGGATTAGGCACCTCTCAGACACACCTTCCTATATGTGGGTCACGGGCTAAGCACAACTGAACGTCCAATGAAGCCCGCAGCTGCCCACATCACAGTTCCACGCTCAGGTAAGAGCGCGCGCGATGCTGTCGGTGCCTCACCGGCCTGCAGTCTTTCAGAGCAGTGCTGTCTAGTGGGACTCTCTGTGATGAAGGCGACATTCTAAGTCTGCACCATCGAACATGGAAGCCACTAGATAGATACCTGTGGCTCTTGAACACTTGTACCATGGCCATAAGGCTGAGGAACTGTATTTTTAATTACATCAAAGTAAAATTAACCGCACATGTAACTAGCTACACGGGGCTGGCAGCTGCCCAGCTGGCCATGTCCCGGGACGGTGGCGAGGATGGAGTGTGGCAGTGCAGCCCTGTGGGCAGAGCAGCCCGGCCTGTCAGAGAGCTCAACAGCAGGTGCACTTTCACTATGACTGCCCGGTCAGCGGGAGGGCACGTGCGTCTGCGTGTGCGTCTCCTCCGTATTTCTATCTGTCCTTCCATCCATCTCCCCAGGAAGATCATCTGCTCTCCTGGCAGTGGCGCTGACCCAGGCATCTCCGAGGTGGTGACAAGGAAGAAACCTTGGCTCTGGGGTGTCTAGACAGAGTAGTTTGGGTGTTGCAGGTTGTCCTGTGGCCCCTGGTGGGGGCATTTTGCCTACAGGCTCCCTCGCCCCAGCCCAGCCTGTTGGAGTCTCCCAGGTGCCTGGGTGAATGATTTCAGCTCTAATTTGTAAGTAAAACATCAGCTTATTTCATTGTGTGTTTTTGTTAGTTTTAACTTGAAAAGGGAGAAAAAAGGGCCAGCAGTCTGCCTCAGGCATTTGGTGGTGGTTCTGGTGGCCAGACAGAAGTCCCTGCAGGGCACTCCTCTTCTGGGGGTTCAGAGAAGCCTCGGGCGAGGTCAGGCTGGCAGGGCGCTGGGTAGGGGTGTGCAGGCCGCAAGGACCTGGGTGGTGGGGCAGGCAGGGTGGGGAGGCCTCGGCTGCTGCAGAGCAGGGAGGAGGAAGCTCAGCGACCTACATCTCCGCTGTGAATCTGGCTGACTCACCCCTGGACAGTTCCCACTCTCCCTTCTGGGTGGAATATAACCTTGGCATCCTGGGAAAGAGATGCTCCTAGGAAGGACAGAGGCTCTGGCAAAAGCCGGAGGGAATGAAACTATAGCAGGAGGGACTCAGGTGGGAGCATGGGAAGGACAGAACCAAGTTAAGCTCTGGGAGACGGTGCGAGGTAGAATCCAGGTGGGAGGAATAGCCTCCTTTGCTACATTTCCTAATGACAAAATGAGGGTCAGCGGTGGCCAGCATCAGTGAGTGCCTGCCTCAAGGTGGGGACGGCAGCAGGGGAGCGGAGGGCTTCCAGGGCCCTGTCTCAGGCTTCATGCATGCCTGACTCATAGTGCGTCCCAGTCTCTGACCAACTGATGCTCAGACCACACTAGGAAGAAAAACAATCACATCTATGAAGGCTTGTTTAATTTGTTCTATTATAAATGACTTTTACTTCCATGACACATGAATGCCTCTCACATTTATACCTCCAACCCAGGTCTTCACTCAGCTCCACCTGCATATATCCACCTGCCTCCTTAATGTCTCCACTCGGGTGTCTACCTGGCATTCTGTACCCAGAATGGCCAAAACGGAATTTTGATCTTCACCCATGAAACATGCTCCTTCCCAGAATATGGCACCACATGCCCCTGACTGGCTCAATCTTCCTAGGCTCCCCTCTTTCCGTTCACATCCCATCAATCAACAAGTCCTGGGACCCCTTCTTGCCCCGACACATCCGGACCGCATTTCTTTCTTGCTCCTTCACCTCCCACCCTAATCCACACTCCCATCACCGCTCCCCTGGCCACCTGCCTCTACACCTGCACTCCACACAGCAGCCAGACAGGCTGTGTGTAATGTAAGAGCCTACCCCTTCCAGTTTCCCACTGTACTTAGAATACAATCCAGCAAGGCCTCAACCTCTCGGGCCTGACACAATTGCTCCCACCATCCTCCTTCCATGGCCCCCACAACCCCCACGGTGTTCCTGTCACACTGCATTTTCTGCTGTCTCTTGAACAGGACCTGCCACAGGACCTTTGCACCCACTGTTTCCTCCATCCAAAGTGCTCTCTCCCTCCATCTCTGCTTCTGGTTTGGATCTCAGCTCCCTGCTCACACAGCACAGAGAAGCCCCAGTCCCTCAATGCCTCATCCATGTGTTTTCACCCTCAGCATAGCACTTACTATCAGGCACTTAATTTTTATTTTTAATTTATCATCTAATTCTGCTAATAAAAATGGAAGCTCCAGGAGAGACTGGAGTTCATCTTCTTTGTTCATTGTTGTATCTCAGCGACTATGCTTGTGCCTGGCACAGAGTGGGTGATCGATCACTATTTGTGAATGAATGAATTATTTAACCCTGGAGGGGTTTGTCTGAGAAGGCTTTTTGCCTGGGGTAGAAGTGTGAGTTCATGAACGTGTTTCCTGGACTGGCTCTTGTGTACGAATTGCAAGACTAATTAAACTCATACATATTTGTGGAAATGCAAATATAATTTTATTTACCAATGACTGTAATAAAGGTAAATGCTCCTTACTTAAACAAACAATTCACTTTGGGAATAAAGCTGTAAACAGAAGCAATAAATAAACACTCGTTATTGAGTGCTTACTGTGTATCCACCGAGTTTCGGGAGCTGGCTGTTCCGATCTTCCATCACGGTGTTCACACGCATGGAGACCTCCTTGCCCCCAGACTCGGCTCAGCCACGGCAGGCACAGGCACTCTGTCCCGAGCCCGGGGCTCTTGGGGGCAGCCACTGCTCGGTGTCCTGGCTCTGCCATTTCCTTACTGTGTGACCTTGGAAGTTCCTTAAACTCTCTGAGCCTCTGTTTCTTTGTTTGCAAAATAGAGGTAGAAATTGAACCTTCCTCCTAGGTGAACTGGGAGTTTAAAATAAGATAGCACATGAGAATTCTTGGTATTGCGCCGAGCACATGGTAAATGATAAAGACATGGTAACCATTTTTCTCTTACTATTATGGTTATTACCATCATACAAGCCTATTGTAGATGTTTTACATATTCTCATTTAATTGCCACAACAGCCATGGAGTCGGTGTTGTTAGTCCTGATTTATGGGCTGAGAGCTCCGAGCTCAGGGACCAAAATATCCGTGGTCACTGCCCAGCTCTCGGATATTAAAACTCAGGCCTGTGGACTCCAGAGCCAGTGCTCTCTCCAAGGCACACCTGCTGCCTCCCTTGTTCTTGGGGGGGAATTCGGTGCTAACAAGGGCCAACCTTCAAACTCCACCTCCATTTTAACCTGTGAGCAACCCTAGTCCGGACTCTTCAATCCCGACTCGGACTCGCTACTTCTGGTTACTTCGGGCCGTTGACTGTGGTCTCTGAGCAGCTCCTCAAATCTTCCCATGCCTGCCCCCAGCCTCCAGGAGTCTCTAATTGTGCCACCCTGGACTCTAAATCCAGCACAAACTTCACATCAGAGGGTGACAGACTGTGAAACAGTAAGCATTCTTAGAGGTGATCAATTTCATCTCCATCCCCAGGTGAGAAAATGCAGATCTGGAGAAGCTCAGTGACTTACCCCAGCGGGCCTGAGGCCCTATGGGGGCAGGTTCAAGCTCTGGGGGACTTGGAGGTGATGAGGCCGCTGCCGTTAGAGGCTTCCTGGAGGAGCAGGCCCTGGTCTGGGGGAAGCCGAAGGGAAAAGGGTGCACCAGGCAGGGGCCAGAGCAGAGCTGCAGAGATGGGGCTGACCTGGCAGGCAGGGAAGCATGAGGAGAAAGGCAGCAAGGCCAGAGGGGTCTGTAGGCGAAGGCTTTTGACTTCTTTATCTTTCCCATTTGTTCTGTAGCTGCAATTTATCGCAGGCTCACCACATTCCAGGAGCTGTGCCAAGTGCTTTGCCTAGATTACTATATTTCATACTCAAAATTCACCCACTTAGGCAGTTTATATATTCCATTTGCTAGACAAGGAAACTGAGGCTGGCCCTGGAGGTAAAGTGACTTGGCCACGGTCATGTAGCTTGTTGGTAGAAAGACTGGGGTTCCACCTCGGCACTGCCCAACAGCCTCTGTGCTGCATCCAGGCCCTGCCCCCCAACTGAATGGCTCTGGGAGGCCTGGGGAGCCACAGAAGGGGCTGAGCGGGGCAATGGCTCCAGGGAGCTGGGAAGAGAATGGCCTAAACCATGTGACAAAGAGCTTGCACATAGTGTATTACCAGAGGGGTTGGTTGAGTGTAGGTATGGGTGCACACTTCTGTGTGTCTGAGTGTATCAGTATGTGAGTGTATGTGTGTCTCTGCATGTGAGTGCATCTGTATGGCTGTGTGTGTGAAAGCATCTGTGTTTGTGGATGTGAGTGTGTCATTGTAGCCATGTGTGAGTGCACCTGTATGTTGGTGCATCTCTGTGTGTGTCTGTGTGTATCTATGTGACTGTATCTGTGTGCGTGTGTGTTTAAGTGAAGTGTATGAGGGCAGGAATGTGAGGTTGGGAGACCAGGACCCACTTCTCACTGGTGGGGAAGACATGTCCATTCTGGCAGCAATGGAGACAGCCTAAAGAAGGGTTTTATGCTATAAACACATGGCCTGGTGGTCTGGGAGGCCATTCCCCTGGGGACAAAGACCGAACCTTGGGGGCCACGAGCCAGGCACAGGAAGTTAGGGGACACTGGGAGGGCGTCCAGCTCTGAGGCAGGAGGAAGCCGCAGCATTCTTATAATCTGGACTGGACACTGATCATGCGGCTGAGGGCAGCTGTGAGGGAGCTCTGGGAATCAGGTGTTGGTGTGCCCCCGAAGTTGTTCCCTAACTACAGAGTCCCTGACCCATCTTCAGCGAATTCCAAGGTGTGGGGCAGAGGCCAGGATCTGCATTTCTCACCAGATTTCCAGGATCCTGACACAGGTGCCCTGGGAACATCTAGGGAGCTTCGGGGTCCAGCCAAGGCTGCAGGGAGACAAGCAGGCCTCACCTAAAGGCTCTGTGTGCCTGTGGGCTCCCTGCTGAGAACTTCCAGGCAAAGCACAGGTGAAACCTGGGTTTGAGCAAAGGGTGCTGACCTTGGAGGCCAGCACAGCAGAGCCTCTCGGTGAATGAAGGAGATGAATGCTAGATCTGTGCCTGAGACCCCTCAACCCCTGGGGGCAGGTAGGACTGGCTTTCCTCCTACCTCCACCAAGGAACAAAGTGAGCTCAAGCTGGGTCAGGCTGAGAGAGGGCCTGCCTTTTGTGTCTGCACCAAGGAGCTGGATCAGCCTCCCAGGGGCCAGGAGAGGAGGCAAAGGAGTGGGGCACCTGTAGCTAGATGCGTGGGCTGGGCTCAGGGAGACTGGACAGACCCAGGTGGGCCGAGACGCAGTCAGCCAGAGAGCATTTTTTGGGGGCCCCCTTTGTGCTGTCCTTCCCTCAGACATGCTGCTTCCAAGAGCTGCCTCTGGCCTTGCTGGTCAGGTTGGAGCACCATCTGCTCCCACCCAGATGGAGGCAGTGGTGAGGGGGGGCTCTTTCTTCCCATAGCTGCTGCCCCCCAGGTCCCTCTGTTGCTGCCTCAGTCTCTCTGTAACACACACACACACACACACACACACACACACACACACACACACACACACCTCTCACGCACACACAGCTCTGCACTTTCTGTTGTCTCCCAAGGGAGCTGGGTGTTCAGGGCTACCTTCCGGGAAGTCGAGGAGCGCCGACCCGACCCCCTCTTCTTCCAGTCTCCCAGGGGAATCTGTGGGCAGAATGTGAGAAAATGCCACAGATGGCTCAGCCGTGCATATAGGAAAGCAGGGAGGTGTCTGGAGGACACCGTCTCACTTAGTGTCCCCCTCAACTAGGCTGCCCCAACAACACGTGTGTGGAACCCTCTCTTCCCACAGACCTTTCCCACACTCCTCCCCCATACCTGGCCAGAGGCCCCTCAAAAAGACCCACACTCCACACATCAGCAGAGAACTTCAGGAGTGCCCACCCAGGGCGTTGGACCCATTTTTCTGCTGTTTTACACAAGCACTTGGTAGAAATTCTAGTCATAGATGTACACACAATCTGTCACTTAAAAACTGGCCCACGGGAGCCCATTACAGCTCCCACACGGCTGCCTGCATT
The DNA here is from genome assembly GCA_004027475.1 of Anoura caudifer. Lineage (NCBI taxonomy): Eukaryota > Metazoa > Chordata > Mammalia > Chiroptera > Phyllostomidae > Anoura > Anoura caudifer. The sequence continues at coordinate 390,774 of PVKU01000597.1, forward strand.
CAGCATGTATGAGCACACACATCCACCCCTCTCCCTCCCCGAGCCTTGCCAGCTGAGATTTCCGTGTGCTCACGTGGAGGTAGTATGTGTGTGCACGTGCACACACACTATGCACAAACACACGCACTGTTCTCAGGGCAGCCGCAGGGAGGGGCTCCACCTCCTGGGCTCTGCTCAGACCCAGAGCTTTAGGACAGGGTCAGAGCTTTAGGAAATGGGTGTGAGAGAAAGGGTGGGGCTGGCCTGGAGATCAAGTCCCAGATGAGGGAGCTTTGAAACCTCAGGGAAACAGAGAGCCCAAACTGTTCCTGCCTCCCCTTTCCAGAACCAGAGCAGAACACACGGCTCTCCCAAAGCTGACACACACACATGAGCCCCACAACACCAACACACTCATGCATGCCCACCAGAGACTCACAGGACATGTGTGAATGCAAAGCATAAGGAGACAACATGCATCCACACACCACGTGCCAGAAGCATAAGCCAAACACAGTCACTCATAGCCCTCTCTCTGCCACAGTCCCCAGTGCTGCCCACAAAGCCGTACTCCTCACGGCCCATCAGCACCGCATGCATGGGGGATGGGCAACAGGCACACCACCCCAATGGCACCCCATAGCATCTCTTGCCCAGCCGGCACCCAGGGCTCAAATGCACGCGTGACAACGCAGGCCTGCCCCGTTTTCCCAGAAAGCATCAGCCTCCAAATGGTCTGCTCAGCCTTCAGGTGGTGGACGTTTAGTGAACTCATTCTCAGGTCCTCAGGATTTTATTCCAAAGAAAAGAAAACCATAGGTTTTCTGTTCTCTGATAAGCTTTCTGCCATTCCTAACACTTTGGTCATGGTGTGTGTGTGTTTTCTCTTAATACACAGGTCCGGGGCCCCTTTCTGTGCCAAGCCTGAGCCAAGTGTGACCCCACGGGCAGCAGGGGCCCCACAGGCTGGGGACAGGCTTGGGTGGACGGCAGGAGACGCAGTGTGCAAAGATATCCTCCCTTACTCTGAGCCACAGAGTGAGGCAGTCTGAGCACTGGCCTCCAGGACAGACTCTGGCTGTAAACCTCCAAGTCTCCTCTCCTCCCTCCCTTCCCATCACCCCTTCCTGGAGGCACCTCTTCTATAAGAGACCTGTCCATAGCCAATGTGTGAGACTGAGTGGCCCCTGGAAGGCCTGCCCGAGATTTCTTCAGGACCTGCCTTCGGTTTTGGTCAGATGAGCAGAAATTTGGCCAGGATCCTGTGGGTTGACGCAGAAGGGAGATTGCAAAGGGAGCATTCTCAGCAAACACCTTCTGTTTATTTGTTTATATCTAATGAGGTTTGGCCTTGGCTGTTATGGGGCTCGGGCCAAACAAGTGTGAGTGAGAGGACTTTTGGCCTTTGGCCTAGGACCGAAGGTGAGTTGAGAGACCCACTGTGGCCCCTCCATGCCTCCAAGCTCGGTCCCTGTCATCATTTTTTCCAAAGTAGCTGGTCTGACTTCTTCTAATGAGTTTTGTGGCTAAATTGTGTCTATGGCCTTGTGGTTCTTTAAGGCTTGTTAAGGAGTGGTGTGTGAGTGAGTGTGCATTGGTGTAAGTATATGCCTCTATATTCGTGTGTGCATCTCTGTGTGTCTACATGTACTATGTGTCTATAAATTGTGTTTGTGTACATCTGTATTTTTGAGTGTGTGCGGCTTGTGTATATGGGTATCTGTATGAGTGTCCATATTTGAGTGTGTTCCCATGTATACCTATGTGTACTGATTTGTGAGTGTCTGTGTACATGCACGTCTGTGTGTGGGTGTGTCTGTGAGCTACTTTTGTGTCTGTAGTGTGTGTATATGTGTGTCCATGTTTTCGGAGCCTTCATAAAAGACAGTGTGGAATGATTTAAGAAAACATTAGGCTATAATGTTGCAGGACTTGAGTTTCCCCATTTGTAACATGAAGGAGATGGAAGAGACAACCTTTTTATTTACTTCCAGAAAGGGAGCTGCAGTCATGGACGTGCGGTGGGCTTGAGAAACGACAAACTGTGGTGCAAATTCTGGCGCAGTGTCTCCCCGGCACATGACCCTCATCGAGTTACTGCTCTGAGAGTTTCCACTCCCTTGGCATTCAAAGGCACACTGGCACATCTCTGTCACAGTTTTGTCATGAGGATTTGATGTGATATAAGAAGCGTGAGCTCTGTGTGTGCTGTGCAGTAGGTGCCTTGTCGGTGTTTCCTCCTGTCCCTCCTTGAGCCCTAGTGTCCCGTGTGTCCTGTTTCTTAGTGAGCAGAACTATCAGAGCTCCCTGTGGTCTGTTGGAGGTGCTGGCAGTTAGTACATGACAATGGCCCTGGAGAGTTTAACCTTTACACTGTGTTTTCCCTCCTCTCATATTGTGACATTCCACAATGACCCTAGAGGTGGGATAAGCAGGTGTAATTGCAGAGATTTGGGAGAGGAGAAAGCTGAGACTGTGAGTGAGGTGGCAGTGCGGGGCGAGGACCCACTGGTGCGCTAGCTGCCCCTGTAGCAGACGGTGTCCAGGGGGCTAAACGTTGCCCACTCTGAGAGGCCCCTGTGAGGATCCAAGCCCCCTAGAACTGCCAGGCCCAAACTGGAGGAGCCCTCCCATGACCCCCAGATGGATGCAGACCATCCCCTAAATAGATGCGTAAAATCAGCTCTTAGCACAGGAATTGGAAGAGTAATTTTACAAAGGGTGCCCAGCCACTCCCAGAGCCGGTTCTGATCCTCCGGCAAGAAGCACTTTCCTCTTTCCCCGAAGATTCCAGGGTTTGGACACACAAAGCCAGATTCCTTAGCCTCATCACCCTCTTTATTTATAGCATTTGACTCTAAGTAGTGCTTGCCGGTTTCCCCAAATCCAAACCACTGCCAAGCATTGCGGCCTGGTCTCCCGACAGGAGAGGAGAAGACAGCCTCGAGGTACCAAACGGGTCCAGTCCCCAGGGGGATTTCTTGCAAGGGGGTGCACTCAGATTCACGTTTTACTTTGAACAGGTTTGTGGGGGGACACCTCTAAACAAACCATTTCTTAAATTATGGTTGCCCTTTGGTCCGGGACTGCCCAGCAGGCCAAGCCCCAGGAATCTGCTCTTCTGGTGAGCGGCCAGGGCTCTGACCCTCGGATTCATCCATGGGCTCTCTGGCGCCTGTTCTGAGCCTGAACTGCTGCTCTCTCGTATCCTGGCAGGATCGGACCAGGTTGTAATTTTCCTTCATGATCCTTTTTCCATTTTTCTTTACAAAAAAGGAATCAACTGTACCTGGTTGCAATAGGGATAAAAGTGGTCATATACAAGAAAGCACTTTACAGATTAAAATGCTGTGTAAATGGAAGGCATACTATAATACAAAGGAACAGATAAATAACATCTGTGATACACTATAGGAGATATATGGCTTGACTTTAAATGACCCAAACACCTTGGTTCATAGTTTATATAGGTGTGGTATGTAGTATGACTTAACTGGATACATAATGTGGTGTGTAGTATGCACTGTGATCCATAGAATTATATAATATCTTACGACATATCATATTCCTAGCACAGAGGGAAGTAGAATAAAAATCAGTCAACATTAGGCTATTTTGGCATTCGAAACACAAGCTCCAGATTTGTGATTTTAACAGCTGAAGCTGGGAGGGAGAGAACTAAAAATACGTGCGAATGGGGACGATATCTCCATCGACCAGCAATGCGGCCCGCTGGGTGGGGGGGTCGTGGGAAGGCAGAACTCCCAAGAATAGGTCTGGGGAAGGGGAGCAGCAGGGAGTGGCCTCTTGGGAGGGGGTGTCGCACTCTGCAGTGATTGTCCCTACTATTTATGAAGCCAGATGAGGAGCTATAGGGCTTGCGGTGGCCCCGTGTCTGCTGATTAGCTAGAGATTATATTGATGATGTAATAAAAATTCACTTTGTCTATTAAGTTTCACCAGAACAATCAAGAGAGATTAGATAAAAATCAGAGGAAATGAATAATAGAAAGGAGGAGGAAAACCACGAGCCTCACTCCCTGCCATGGTCCCTGTGTGCCTCCTCTTTTCCTACCCACACTGGGGCATGGGCCAAGAAGCCCCTACCCCAGCACCCAGGCAACGCTGAATGGGAAACGTCCCCTGCGCTGGGCTGCTCTCAGGGAGGAACTTGGTGCTTCAGACATGACACCGGGTTAAGTTTACTGACCATGTTTAATATTTGATTAGAGCTTTGGCACGACCACCACCCAGGTGTGCTGGCCGTGCTGGGAGACAGGCAGGGTGACCGGCCCTCGGCTGCCTGGGTTCCTCCGGTCCTGCAGCTTGGGAGGCTGAGCTCCCTGTCCGCAGTGGCACAGATTTAGACCAGGCAGGCCCGTGGCCCCCTGGGTAGCCAGAGGCCTCCCAGTCCTACCGTGTCTCCCTTCGGCTTCGCTGTGCTGGAAATTCCTCTATCAGAGATGTTTCTTCAGGTTACAGCCTGGGCTCTAAAAGGTCCCTGTACGAGGCACGTGTCACCAGAAATGGTAACACATTTATGTCCATTAGCTGCCAGGGACACATCTGCCCGGTTTGATTTGTCAGATCAGCAAGGGGCAGGGCTTTGAAAGGAAAGGAAAAGGAGGTCACGATGTTGGGGGCTGTTGTCCTGGGAAGGCCGGGAGGTCTGGGAGCATGGGGGCTTGGGGTTTGGAGCCTGAGGATGGTGGGGGGAGGGTAGAGGAGGCTGGATGACAGTGAGTTGGGAGGGTTATGGACCTCCTCCCTACCGGGAGTGCAGTCACTCCAGCCCCCCGGACAGCCCAGTGCTGCTCCTCCCTGGAGAAAGCCCGGGCCGAGAAGATCCCAGGGGTCATGTTCTATGGAAGGCCGAGAAGAAGAGAGTTCCCTCCTCTAAGGAGTCAGCCACAAATAATCCTGTGTTTGCAACCCCAAAATTCAGCTCATCTCTTACTGGTCCTCTGGGCTGGGTTTCTCTCCCAGGTATGGATGAGGCACCCTGACTGTTCCCCTGCAGTAAATGGGCTGCCCAGGGGCCTGGCGACTTTGCCAGGGTGTGTTGTCCACACTGGGAGCAGTTCTTCCTAGAATCTGCCAAGATTCTTCCAGCTGCAAGACCAGTGTCACCCTAGGAAACACTACTCCGGCTTCGTCCCCACTGCCTGGCTGCCTCCAGCCACTCCGGAGCTGGAGGCTGGCACAGAGGAAGGGCAGAGGGTATGGGGAGATTCTAACGTCCAGAACCCCACAGTTTATCACTTGGGACATTCAGCTGAGTGAGCCTGTGGGGATAACACGGATGCCTGCCTTGGTGACAGGGAGCATGGACACAAGTTTAAATATTCTGTGAGTGATGTCTTCAGCCCAAGTGGGCTGCAGTTGGGACAGCTGAAGGACACTGCAGCCCCAAAGCAGGTGAGGCTGACCCTGGCAGGTTCTGTGCCACTGACTTCCTTGGCCATGACCCCCACCTCTTCTCAGCCAGGCTGGTGGTGGGCTGAGATTTATTCAGAGTTAGAAATTCCCCTGTCCACCAGCCTGAGAATAAGACTTCACTGCAGCGGGACAAAACAAATCATAATGGAATGAAATGAAACAAAACAACCGGGCTTGTCAGCATTCCAGCCTCCCGTGCTCTTTCCCATGTGCCCGCTTTGGCTCCTGCCCCCCACCTCCCCAGCCTGCCCCTTCTCTGGGAGCCTGTATCCCTCTCTGAGTACCCTGATTTGGGGGTTCCTTCATTCCCCACATGGGACATTTGCATTGAATAGTTTTTTATTTGCGGTTTTGCTGCTGTCTGTCACAGGCAGTTGTTTCATGGTGGTGAGGGTGTCACCTCCTGAGGAGAGAGCTCTCACATGAATCTGGGACTCCTTGTGGGAGGTCCCTACCTGCCCTATTACACCCAGGGCTTCCCAGTCGGGGGGCATGGTGCATCTCCCCCACAAAACTGTAATGCTCCATGTTCTCCGCTTTGCAGAAACCTGCCCTGCACGTGGGGGTGAGTGTGGGACCCTGCTCTCTATGTGGGGTTGGTGGGGAGGGTGTCCCAGAAGCCAACTGCAGTTGGGTTGACAATGCTGCTGCTCTTGCAGCTGCTCAGCAGGCTGCTCCCCCTGCCTCTGCCTGCCACGGGGACACTCTCCTCCCTGTTGTGTGGCCTCTACTGGGCACCAGCCTTGTAAGCATCGGCTCAGCTGAGATAAAGTCAGAACATTTAGAGTTAACGTTTTGCTGAGAAACTTGAGAAACTAGGGAGAAACAACCAAAGTGTCAGAAACAGGCAAGGGGTGGGGGATCTTGAGAGTTCCTGTGTGTGGCCTGGGGCCCTGATCCTGTTGGCTCCCTTCCCAGGCTGCCGCTGTGACCTGGTCTGCCAAGTGGTCACTCACTGCAGCCTAAGGGCATGCTTCCCCTGCGCTGAGACACTCCCTGCAGTGTGGGCTTCTCTCCTTTCTCTGGGCACCTACTCAGCTGCCTGGTCCCTGGCCTCACTTTTTACCCCTTTTTATCCCAGTGGATTTTCCAAACTTGTCCAACACTATTATAACAAAGTTCACTCTAAAATAAATTTAATAATTTATTTATTGAAATAAGATGAGAGTAAAGAGGAAGGTCTTATGTTTTAATTAAAATTTTTTTTTAATTGGAAGAAAAAATGAAGCCTTGAAAGGAGCCAGAGGTGGCTCTCCTGCTCTGTGCCTCTCTTTCTGATGACTGGCTGGATTTAGGTCGCTGCCCTGAGGCCTCGGCTTGGACTGGGGGGTGAGCGTGCCAGTTTGTCACTAACTGATCAATCCTCAGCCCAGGTCTGTTTCATCAGGCACAGGGTGGTAGGGATGGAAGATTTCGGTGCCACAATAGATGGAATTAAGAATAAAATGAATACTAAATCTTATACTGGTTATCCCTTTTTGAAGCAAAACAAAACTCACATTTGTACTGCAACTACAATACAGTCTGGATTTTCGGATTCTCATTGCTTGTTTTGTGGATCTCTGCTGGTGGTCCAGGCACAGGGTGACTTTTCCAGTGAGGGGTGTGGCTCATACTGCCCACTCAAGCGGGGTGGGGGTGGGGGGGGCTCCCATGAAGAGGAGGAGTGAAGTACCCTGACCCCTAGGGGTGCGGGAGAGGTTTGATCGGCAGCTCCTAGGCACCTACCTTGGGCAGCAGCAGGAGCGGCATTTGGGCATCAGGGGCCCTGGCTGAGTGCAGGAAGTTCCCCCTGTCACCGTCAGAGGGCAGGAGATAGCCCTCCCACACGCACAGTCTGGGGTAGGAAAAGGTCTAGCGGAGGGGCCTGGTTTCTGGGCTGCTCTAGTGTTCCTTAGACCCAGATTTGGGGCTGAGGAGGGGACGTGGCACTGTGGAGGGGGGATGGCCTCAGCACCGGATGTGCCCTCCCCATGTGCCCTCTGTGGCCATGCCCAGCCTGTGACGTGTTGGAAGCAAATTCTGAGATCTGAGAACTGTCCCGGGTGGTCAGCAGGGGCTGGGGTGCAGCTGGGAAGACTGAGCCTTTGTCACTCTGGAGGGAGCACAGAAAGTGGCCCAGGCCCTTGGCCTGACGGGTGCGTGTAAGCCCCCTTGGGGGACTCTGAGTGTGTGTGTATCGAAGGGACAAGCTTGCCCCTTGGCAGCCCTGGGGAGGGGGCTTGGGGGTTGGGGCAGGCAGATCAGGTTAAGGAAGGATCAGATATGGCCTGTTTGCTGAGGCCTCATCTCACATGCCAGCCAGAGACAGCATTTGATCACCCTCCTTCACAGTCAAAGGCATCTCCCCTGCACCTTAGCAGCCTCTCTCCTATGATGATAGGAGCCCATCATCACCCCACCATGGGACCTGGCCTCTAAGGCAGGCTCCCTTCCAGCTGCCTTAACAACAAGTTCTGAGAACAGAGAAAAGGAATGATTCAAAAGCTTACTGGGCTTTCATGGCCAGCCCTGCTCCCTCTCTCCCTCTCTGAGTAAGCCCCCAGACACTGGGATTCTCTCCTTTCCTCTCCTTCCTCAGAACAGCCTGCCAGGTGTTGCCCAGGCTGCCAAAGAGGCTCAGGAACATCTGGAGCTGAGTCTTCAGAGGGGAAGGGAGGAAAGGATCAGGGATATGCCTGGAGGGAATTCCAAGGCCAAGGACCCAGGGCCTTCCCTTTCCTTCTCACTCACTGTGACTGGAGGTGAGCCTTAGTGAGTGATAGTTTTCTGAAGTCCAGAATATTCCTGCTCCCACCAGCAATAATGATGGGGCAGAGCCCTGAGTGGCTGCCTCTGCTGGTCCCAAGAACCCAATCATAGTGGTTGATTTGATTAGATGCTTCTCCTCCTGGGACCCCTAAGTTTTAGAGCACACACTGGCATCTCCTGGGGCCAGAATCTTATCATATAACTAAGAATGTTGCTTCAGGCTTATGCCACCCCCTCGGAGATAGACCTCATCACACAGCAGGTACAAGGATGCTCTCTGTGCCTCATCCGGTGAGACCAAACCAAGCCAAGTATTGATTTGAGAGAGAGATATGGATATGTTGGGTGGATAATGGTTAGGGGATCCTGTTTCTTTCTTTTCCTGTTCAGAGAACACCTCTCCTCCACCTCACCCCACTGGGAAGCAGAGACCGGATAAGGAAGAGTGTTCTCATCGGTCACCCAGGGACACCTCCGTCCCCCTGGTCTCCTTCCAGGAGCCCAAGACCATGAAGCCTCTGGGAACAAGGTCCCCCTCTCCTACCACAGCGAGCACTCCCAACATCTTCACCTCTCTGTATATTCTTAGAACCAGTCAATATGATTAATTTTACATGGGCATAATTTCCTGCTGTTGCCGCGGAGTCCTCCCTGCCTCACCCATCAGCAGCGACAAGATACAGTTTCTGGTTATATTGGTCAACCAAGATATTGATATTATTAATAATGGATATCTATATGCTGACCTTTGTTCACACAACTGAATCACTCTGGGCTGGCTGTCACATTTCTTTAAGAGGTATTGATAAGCCCATTACTGGAAGGGCATGTACAATCTTAGGTGTGTGCTTTCACTCACCTTCAAGCAGCTCCTGTGAAAATCTACCCTGGTTGGTTGAGCTGGTTGAGCTAGCGTGGGTATAGTGGTGAGTGCAAGAGAAAGCCTGCATGCAAGTGCTTGTGTGGTGAGTGTGTGTACATGGGTGGGTGTGTGAATACATGTTAGGAGAGTGTGTGTGTGTGCAAATGTGTTTGTGCGAGTCTGTCCTGAATACCGGCCCTTTTAGAGCTGATCAAATAGTCAATTAGAGCATTATAGGGAGGTAGCAGAATCAGAGTTCCTACAAATACACTGTGATGTAGTGTTTGATCTTTAGATGCCTCTTGTCTCCTAGGACTTGTGCAGGAGGCTTGGCTTTATAAGGATATTATTAGGTTGATGCCTGGTTCTCTCAATGTACCTGCCAGGCAAGAGACAGTACTTCTTGGGAGCAGTCTGACCAGAACTAGCCATGGGGAGGTGTGCCGAAGGCCATGCTGCAGACTTGTCTTTGGGGGCATGCCGCTCCCAGCCTCAGCCTCTTTCTCTGCGTAGTGGCAGCAGTAAACCCTGCTCTGCTTTCTTAAGGCCAGAGAGGGGAGGTTGACTTAGCTCAACCTCTCAACCTTCTGCATTGAAACTCACCGTCGTGAGAATGCTTGCCACTCCACAAGTCGTTGTCATTTATTACACTTGGGGGTGTGACCTGTTGCCCCTTAGTAGGATTCTGTGGGCAAATGAACACTTTGTGTGTTCACATGTGTGTGTTGCATAGGCATAGAGACATCATTGCTACATCTCTGTGCCTGCTGCCTACCTGTGTGGACGGTGGTGTCAGGGACAGTGTCTCTATCAAATTGGTCTACAGGAATCCATTCCTGTTTGGACTGAGACATGCTCCCTTGTCGGGGGAGACTCCTCGTTCGGCCTTGTAAAGGGAAGCCAGCTAGCTAGAGAGATCTTTTGGATCCTCAGACATAGTGTATGAATAAACCAGACATGGATTAATTAGGTGTGACTGCATCATTAAATTAGAATAATGAACAAACAGCCACGTATGGCATTCAAATCTGCCTAGAATGACTCCAAGGGTTGCTTTCAAGTAAGTCACCTGTCAGTTTGTAGGTTTTGGGGACTTTGGAGAGTGAGGTTCCTGTCATACCTTAAGAAGTGGATTCTTTAGGCATCATCCACCCCAGGTGAGAACCATCCTTCACTGGGCACTCAGACCCCACAACTAAATCCAAACAATGGCTCAGTTCAATACAGCATTGTCTATGCGCGCTTCAGCTGCAAGCCTTCCTCAGGGTGAAGTACGACAGTAGCGCAGGTGCTCAAGAAACAGGAGGGGGAAGTTGAGAGGTGTAGGCAGTGGATGTGGAATGTGTTGATCCATAACATTTATGTGGATGTACACATCGGTGCTTGTGCATGTGCACACACACAAACACATTCACACATACACCGTTTGCATTGCCATGAATGCTTTTTTCTTTTGTTGACACTCCCCATTTTAGCCAGATAGATTTGAAGGTGAATCAAGTCCCAGTCATGGAATTTTAGAAAAAGCTGTTGAATAGCAGCCCCTTGCCCTAAGCAGTCAACACCCTTCACAATCCCCACCCTAGGAGCAGCTATGCAGAAAGAATTGTTTGTCTTTAGCAAAGAGGAGGATGCCAACAGCTTAGAGAGAGGAAAGAGAATGGGAAGGAAGGTCACTTGCTGGGCCAGGGAGCTGTGAGATAGCCTAATGCACCGGGGCTTTGTTAGTAAGATCTGTTAAGTATCTAGAAACCTTTGATCTGGAGATGCTCTTAACAAAGGTGATAATTAATTAAAGCTGAGTGCATTGCAATAAAGTGACATCATGTGAGTTGATGTGCTGTCCAGAACTGGTTTTTGGAAGTGTCGGTCATTTAAACTCTTGGAGGACAGCTCATTATCAATTTTTTCCCCTGAGCTTTGATCAATATTCTTAGCTGTTCCATCCTCATGGAACTAGAACTACATCTGTCTCCAGGAGGGCACCCATTTATTTACATCTTGCAGTTGGCCACGTAGGATGTGTTCCTGAGCTGAGCTGCTGGGAATCGCTCCATTTGAGATTGTTCGTCAGCTCATGGTGGAGGGAAGATACAGGGGAGAATAAGAGAAGCCAAATGTGGAGCAGGTGGAAGGGGAGAAGCCCTGTGAATGTGTAGTCCTGCAAACATCTCCTTCTACTTGCAGAGGGACTCAGAAAGGAGGGCAGTTATCCCGGGCCTGCTCACTTGGCTGCTTTGTTGGTTTCTGTGGGCAGGTCTGCAGCTCGGGCTTTAAACGCATCCAGGGCCACTGAAAACTGAATGAGCAGAGAAGTCTGCCCTTAGGACAAGCACATGAAGTCTGAAAATTCCTCTACCGCCATTTCTGCCCCTATCATTGTCTTTCTGCCCTGGCATCTTTAATTGCACCCCTGTGTTGCCAACTGGAACATACACCTTCCTCTTCAGTTCTCACTCTGGGTTTGTGAGGGTACTTTAATGGCAAGAGGAAGGAAAAGAGGGATGTGCAGGATGATAAAATGGTACAACTAAGTTGGGAGGCTCCGTTCCCCTCCCCTAGGTTATTTGGCTAAGACTGGATGCTTTCCATGACTCTTGGAGAGTCTGTGTATTTAAAGGCAGAAAAGGCAAAGGTAAAGGATGTGGGGTGTGGGGTGTGGGAGTGTTTCTGGTAGAGTCCAAAATGTAGGAAGCGGGATCCCTGCCACACCTTTATTGCCTTTAGGGGAAATGCAGCAGCATTCTGCTTGGAGGGCTCAGCCTGGCTGACGTGTGTGTGTGTGTGTGTGTGTGTGTGTGTGTGTGTGTGTGTGTGTAAACACTATAACAGAAAAGTAGGGCTGGCATATCAAGGGGCAGCTGGGGGGGGAGGGAAAGCAGTGGGTGGAGGGAACTATCTCTGCACAGAGCTGGGCTCTGTGGCTCACCACTCATTCCTGGATGGGAGGTCAGTTCTAAAATGAGTCCATAGGTGGACAGAAACAAACCAACCTTCGAATGGTTATGTGGGAAGGGGGTGGATCCCTCCCTCAAACTTGGACTTCTGGGTGAAGATATCAGACAGATAAACAAGAGCACATCTCCACATTGGAACTGAGATCATTGACAAATCCAAGCCAGGAGTTCTGTGGTGGAGTGAGTATAGAATCACAAGGACAGCGTCATTGTCCCCAGATTCTCTCCTTTTCTCCATCAACCATCTTCCTGATCATGCATATAGGCTTCAGGATGAAATTACCCCTAACATCATCTCCATGCCACTTGCATTTGTCATCTCTTCTCTACAGACACACACACACACACACACACACACACTCACACCAACACCCACACAGGCTGCAGCATCTTCCTTTCCTCAGTCCTCCAGTACCCACAGAAACACACAGATTTTCACACTCCCTAGCTCTTCTCTCTGCATGTCACATGGGATTTCCCTTCCAAGTTCAGAAGCTGCTGCAATTCCAGCCACTATAGACCAATGCTCTCAGCAGCCAGCTGGCATTTTGGCCCTACAACTCTCAGTTTTCCTTTTTTTCCCCCATGAGGTCAGGCCTCATTCTCTGTTGCATCTCCCTCTCTTCTACAGCCTGCCTATTCCAAATTCTGTTTAGTGAGTTCCTTCCTTGGTCAGTTTGGAACCGACCACATTCTGATGACATGGAAGGTGTGAGTTATGCAGTGTTTTCCTCAATCTATCTGATGCAAGTAAGACCAACTCTCAACCAGGGAGGTGGTGTCTCGCATATCTTCTAAGGAATCACTAAGAAGCCCCTCTCCCATCCTAGTATACAACCTATAATGATGAGGATGCTGCTGCTAATCATAGTGACAGTGATGGCCATGTTCAAGTTGCTGGGGTGTGCAGAGATCACCAGGCATCAAGAATGCCCCTGGAAACCAGTGCTTTGAAAGCACTCCGATAACTCTGCAACATGCTTGTGTAGGGGGCATATCTATGGCAGGCATTTTTGTAACTGTTTTTTTTTTTTTTCAGTTGCTTTCAAGCTATGACTTCATTCAAGAAAAGCTTCTTTTTTGTTGTTTTGTTTTGTTGTGTGTTTGGGAAGCCACGAACATCTAGCCAATTGGAGCAGGTGGAGAGAGTGAAAGTATGCCAAGGGGGTTCTTTCAACCCAATCTAGAATTCCCATTAAAGCTGGGGTCGGGGAAAAGATGGTTAACACCTCCCTGTTGAATTGCAGGGAAATCTAGGCCAGCCCTGGTTTCCATATGTGTGGGCTGCACTTAGTCATGCTTGCACATGGGTGCATATATGTGCTTACATGCATACCAGTTTATCTCTGTGTGCTGGTTCTGAGGAAGTCTGTTTAAAAGATAAATGAAATCATGCACAAGCAGCAAATAACCACAAGTCTCTTAAATAAAACAATCATTTCCCAATAATTTTTTCTTTGCTCTTTGGTAGGATACTTATCCATACCTGGGATTTGAAGGGTTTAATACGGGGCTGTTGATTTTGTTTACTTTAGCTTTCTAGTGATTACCATTTCTTATTTTCTTTAGCAAAACATTTTTTAAGAACATTTGTCTTCCTTTCTTATTACAGCTATCCCATTTTCTGTATCTCTTTCTCACAAGGCATATCTTTAAAAAAAAACCCCAAAACTATAGGTGTGTGCCCAGCTGTTCTACCAGTCTTTCCCTGGACAGAAATAAATTCTTGTTTTTCAAAGTAATTTTTTAAAAAAGAAGTTTATCTTAATTGAACTGATACCCATGCAGATACTCCAGCTTCACTGTCTCTTAGATTCATTTTAAAATGGAAATCAGATAGAACCTCATTGGCTTTAATTCACCTATCTCAGGAAAAAAAAAAAATAATGAGCCCTCTCAGCTAAAGCCAAGCAGTGGAAACTCAATGTCCTGAGGATTGTTACGTCTTACATGAAAACACAAGATATAATTCTATGAAGATTGTCACAAATCACCAAAACATAGTTATAATCCTTGCCCTTTCCCTTTTGTCCAGCTACACACCAAATCATGGGGCTCTAGGCCTTTCCTAGTCAGATACTGTTGAACTGAGAGGTTGGTGCACGTGGAGATTGAGTATATTTTAAAATGATATACTCTCCAGAGTTCAGCCCACAGAAGGTTCCATTACTTTGTCCCCACCCTCCCACTGGATCCAGTGTGACAGTGAGGGGCTAAAGTTCCTGCAGCTGTGGCTCCGAGGTTGCGAGCCCCCAGGACTGCCAGTAGACTAGAGTTTCCTCCCTGTAGCAGGGGAAAATCTCAATGCAGAGGGGTTACCTAGGCCACAGATGTATTCTGACTGGTTAAAAGAGGGACTGTGATGTGGACTTGGCTGTTTAAAACTAAAATGCATTGCAGGCTCCAGGAACAAGCACACATCAGTGGTAAGCGCTGTTCAAACCATTGGGGGCAGTCCTATGTTTAGATTACATTAATTCATAAATATTATACTAAATACCACTTAGACTTAAATGACTTCAAAGATAACACATTATAATATGGCTATCCAGAGAGCACTAGTCTTTCCGTCTCCTAGTAACTCAGTCTTTGCTGTTTTTTATCCTGCTAGACAAGACCAAAGTTATGAATGGATTGTGGGCTTCATCGTGTGTGATCTGCTGTGTATGTGTGTGTGTTAGCAGTCATGGATATTCGTGTGCGTGCATGTATATTCAGTCACTGACTCTGTTTGTTCTCCAGGAAATAAAAAGAAGAAGAGGGAAATGAATAAAAAGTAAGAGAAGGGAAAAATTAGAGTAGTGGGTGACACATTCCTTCCTTCAATGGAGAAAAATTCTATAGGAAGGAGCAAAGTTAGTCCTGAGCTCACTTCTGCTGCTACCCCAGGAGTTTGCCTCTTTCCTCTTTAAATCAATAGTATGGTGTCTTTCTCTTTAGAGTCTGGAAAAACCATCTTTCTCAAAGTGCTTCTAATGGGGGAAAAAGAAGACTTAGAGTTATCCGTGAGAGTTTGCGTTAAACTGGGATTTCTTCTTTGGGTGTTGTTTCTTCAAATTATAATCCTGGGCTTTCCCCCTCTTTTCTCTCTCAGCCTAACACCTAGACCTCCCCCTGCCCAATTGCTTTCTGGTCGCCAGGGGCTAAATTTACCTTCACA
This sequence comes from Anoura caudifer, assembly GCA_004027475.1. Taxonomy (NCBI): domain Eukaryota; kingdom Metazoa; phylum Chordata; class Mammalia; order Chiroptera; family Phyllostomidae; genus Anoura; species Anoura caudifer. The sequence continues at coordinate 405,922 of PVKU01000597.1, forward strand.
GTAATTACCCCAGTCCACAACTGCTATTTGCTGCCGCCCAGCCCAACAACGTTTCTCTGATACTGCGGGTTTGCTCCACAACACCCACCCACTCCCTCCTCCACAGACTCCCAATTTGACTGGAGTAATTGCCTTTTAAGGTTCACTCTACGCATGGCAGGTATTCCATTAACCCTTAGAACTCCATCCTTCTTTAGTTACCTGAAATGGCAGGTGGCCAACAAATGGATATCCACCTGAAATCACATGCATTTAATTTTTACTTCTTTTTTCTTTTCTTTTTTTGTTTAACCAATAAAATACATATGCCATCCACACTAGAGGCCACTATCCTGTGATATTTCTCAATTTTATCCCAGTACAATTCATTAGAAGTTAGAAATTCAAGAAGGGGAAAGAAAGAGCCACAAATATGCCCTGAAGCCAGGCTTAACAAAGGCATGTTTCTATTCCTAGCTTCATGTTGTCAATTTAGAGTTTGGCAAAATCTAGAAACTGAATGGATCCCTTATTCTTCAAGCCTCATCATGCTTTTTGACTTAACAGTAATTAATCACCAATGGCAAGCGAGTAATTTTTTAAGGTGGCCGGAGGCTTATTTTATCAGGATTAGCTAATAAATCAGGCTGTATCACTGAAGGAGGAGTTCAAACTCTTCTAGGACTGAATAAAACAGACCTCAGAAACTGTCTCATTTATTCAGCTCTTCCGGAGCTTCCAGGCACTGTTAGGGATATTGTGGCCCAACCTTGCCTGTAGAAATCTGAGGGAAGGAGAGGCAGGAAGTTTCATAGGGAAAAATATGCGCTCAGGCTTGGAAGGGTAAGCTGCGACAACGAGGCACCCAGCATGCCGGAGCCAGCGGGCCTGCCTGCCATGGACTGAGTCAGTTTAGGGGAAAAATTATTTAGAAAATGAAGTTTTGCTCATCCTAGGAATCCTGGCCAGATATGTGTATGAATGTATCTGATATGATATAACTATATCATAACCTTCTCTACCTTCCTGATGCAAATGATAATTCCACTTCTTTGCTACAATACAAGGGAGTCCAAATAACATTAGAAACAGTGATGATACTAGCAGGAAGGGATCATGAGAAGAAAGCAAGGACTATTGTTAAAGTTTATCTTCATTTGAAATAAAGCAGCAAATAAAGTGCCCCAAACCACATCTCATAGGAAGCTCAGCTCTTCACGACTGTCATTTGCCTCTAGTGGGTTCTTATTTTTTTTCTAATTTTAAAATCTCAAATAGTCACAAGAACTCATCATTAAGAAGGGTAAAGGATTTCCCTACTTATGCTTTTTAATTTTCATTTTTACAAATTTTAAATCCGAAGACATATTAGAATGACAAAGATACAAACATTGATTAGCTTCTAGGGAGCTTGATTGGAAAGGGAAAAACTACAAAGATATGGTTGATTTGGGGAGGGAACAAATATTATTTTAAACATTGCCTCCCTGTTCCACCTTTCCAGTTTCTTTTCTGAACATTTTCTCCATATTGGATAAAGGTTGGTTTCTCTCTCCATTACAGCCCCTACCCTCACCCCACCCTAACAAACCCAGTATATTTCCATTCTGCTGTTTTTGTGCTACTCAACATGCCATTAACTTTAAGATTTACTCCTCAGCAGGCAAGCTGGAAGATGCTAAAGCCAATAAAAACTGCTCTCTGGGACTCCAACTATGAAGAGTTTGGAGCTGTGCTTAGTATTCGGATGAAGGGAGGGCTGGAGAAGGAGGGAGGTTGTGATAGTGAAAAGCACTGCTGCTTAGAGAGCCAGACAGCTCTGCGCTCTGCACCTAATGTGCCGGAGGATCAGCTCTGTTCATAGCCCATTTGTGGCCAAGGATGAGGTTGTTTTCTGTGTGTGGGTGGGTGTGCGTGTGCATGTGCGCGTGTGTGTTTTCATCATTAAAACCACCAGCTCTAACACAGCATCTTCAGTGGCTCTCCACACTACTGTTTATTAAAAACAGAATGTCCATGCACATCCCTTACAAGTTCCTTAGACTGGTGCTTCTTCCATGCCTGATGATCAATCTCTCTCAGAAAGCATTTAACTTGCCCACACAGCTCCAGCCCTGATTAATCCCCGCTGCACATCCTATACATTACTGTTAGAGAGCAGAGCACTGGGCTAATTTCATCACCCACCAGCCACCCACACATATTCTACAACTGAACACATTTGGGGTTCTGCCTTGAAGATAATAAAACAAGGAGAAAACAGGCAGGCTGCAGACAATTCCCATGCCCACTTTCCTAAAAAGTTGCTGGGGTTTAATTCTTTGATTATTCTGTTTCCCCTCCCCCAAGCACTCACTAGCAATGATTGTTTCAAGGGAGAGAAATAATATAGTATAAACCTCTCTGCATGGTGAGTTTGGGATAATTTAGGCTACACCCTTTAAAATGCATATCTTGCACACACATATTTTTTCCCCCAAAGCCCCACTTTTCTGAGAAGGGGGGATCATCCAGGCTTCCCCACTTCACCCAGGGGGTGGTTGGTTTCTTGCTAATTCTTGCCTTAGGTTTTTGTCCCTTCTTCCTTCAAATATCCACCTTCCTCCTTACACCACTCACACCACAGCGGAATTGTTGAGGTACACTGCTAGACAGGGAGAGTTTACTGTTAAATTGGTAGCGAAATAAAAATATCTCTGAATTTGTCACCTCTCTCCTTTTTAGACGGCTGCGCTCCTGCTACTCTGGCCCGGAGCGGAGGAGGAGACCACTGAATCTCATCTTAGTATTTTCAGCACCACGGCGATGGACAGCACCCTCGGTCCCCGGCCGGCTGCGCGCTTGCCAGTCTGCTGCTCAGCGTCCCGGGCTTGGCTGGTGCAGCTGTCCCCATCCCAATCATTCAAGTCGCTGTACCCAAAAATGCAAGCCCCGTTTCCCCTCGATCCTCTCTCTTTCTCTTCATCTTCTGCTTCCGCTGCTCTCCCCACGGTAAGGCTTCTATCAGCTCCTTTCCTAAAACCCAGCCTTGCCCCAGCAAACAGCTCCGCACGCACCCCAGTCCTGGTCTCTGCTGCCCCAGCGCCTCCTTCCTCGGCGTCCGCCCGAGGCTCCCTCTCGCGCCGTCTCCCGGTCGTCCGTCGCCGCCGGCCAGCCCGCCCGCCCGCTCGCTCCTTCTCCCGGGCAAAGTTGGGAGGGTAAGGTGCACTCACCTTTGTGCATGCCTGTGAACCTGTCCTTCAGAACCGTAAGCTCGTAGATTTTGCCGAACTCCTCGAAGAGGGGCTTGAGGTCCTTCTCATCCAGGTTGCGGGGGATCTGCCCAATGAACAGCTTGATGGCATCGTGGTCCTTCATGGGAATGGTCGACGGGTTCCCCGGGCTGTGGCTTAATCCGTTCATGTGCCCGGCGCTGCCCGGACTGCTGCCGAGCCCGTTGGTACTGAGGCTCGCGTTGTCAGCCTGTCCGTTTGC